>LR738712.1:35188457-35235045 GCA_902687465.1 Secale cereale
ACCATCTCTCGCCCCCTCCCCCTCCCCGCCTCAATCGGTCCTCACCTTCCCAGATGAGATCCGCCCCGCATTGCGCGCTCCCTCCATCAGGCCGATCGATCTGATCTCGCGGCGCTGCGCGGCGCGGCGCCCCTCTCCCCGCCGCGGATCCCACCGGATCTCGCGGAATGGGAGCGCCCCTGTATTTTTCTTGTTGTTCATGCCGCCGCGGGAATGTAGATCTGCTGCGGCCGGCGATCTGGGCAGTTTCGGATGCCGGAGCGCTCCGATCCGTGCCGCGGCGCCGGAAAACCACCATGGTCTCTCTGTTCCGTTATTAATTGCTCCTACTATTAAGTTCCCGAGTTACGGGTGATTGCGGTTAGGTTCCTAATAGTCTCTCATCATGCTACTAGAATTTTTTGCACTGTTTCCTCCAACGAGAAAAATAATAATCTCTGCATTTATTCAGCCAGCACCCTTCACTGCTAGATTGCTTAGATTCTCCTCTGATCGATCGATCGATGTGCAATAACTGTAGCATTCTGCGAGCTTTTGCTGTAGGTAGAAAATGGCTGACGCCGAGGACATTCAGCCCCTCGTCTGCGACAATGGTACCGGTATGGTCAAGGTAAGCCGCTGCATTCCACGAGCGTCTTGCATCTTTGGTTCATGGAAATGCCGCAGTGCTCGTTGTGACATTCGTGGTGGTGGTGTTTGCAGGCTGGGTTCGCTGGAGATGATGCTCCCAGGGCCGTCTTCCCCAGTATCGTCGGTCGCCCACGCCACACCGGTGTCATGGTCGGGATGGGGCAGAAGGACGCCTACGTTGGTGACGAGGCGCAGTCCAAGAGGGGTATCTTGACTCTCAAGTACCCCATCGAGCACGGTATCGTCAGCAACTGGGACGACATGGAGAAGATCTGGCATCACACCTTCTACAACGAGCTCCGTGTCGCCCCAGAGGAGCACCCTGTCCTTCTCACTGAGGCGCCGCTCAACCCCAAGGCCAATCGTGAGAAGATGACACAGATCATGTTCGAGACCTTCAACACTCCTGCTATGTACGTCGCCATCCAGGCCGTCCTCTCGCTGTATGCCAGTGGTCGTACCACAGGTGAGCTCATCTATATTCTTTTGAATGAGGAATCCTGGAATTTAGCATGCTCACATGTAGATGAGGTTAATCTGTAAATTTTCTCAAATTGTTTTGTGGTAGCTCTAGTTTTGTTCTGTGACATCTGGTAAATATTTGTGAACCAAACCTGATAGGCAGTTAATTGTCACCCCCTCATACACTGTCAATGTAGCATGTATTTTTTTCATTTATCAATAACTCAATGTGCCCTCTTGAACTTGTCAGGTATCGTGCTGGACTCTGGAGATGGTGTCAGCCACACCGTCCCCATCTACGAAGGATATGCTCTCCCCCATGCTATCCTTCGTCTCGACTTGGCTGGGCGTGATCTCACCGACTACCTCATGAAGATCCTGACTGAGCGTGGTTACTCATTCACCACCACTGCTGAGCGGGAAATTGTGAGGGATGTGAAGGAGAAGCTGTCCTACATTGCCCTGGACTACGACCAGGAAATGGAGACTTCCAAGACCAGCTCTTCTGTGGAGAAGAGCTACGAGCTTCCTGATGGGCAGGTTATCACCATTGGTTCTGAGCGTTTCCGTTGCCCTGAGGTCCTCTTCCAGCCATCCTTCATTGGGATGGAAGCTGCAGGTATCCATGAGACCACCTACAACTCCATCATGAAGTGTGACGTGGATATTAGGAAGGATCTGTACGGCAACATTGTTCTTAGTGGTGGTACCACTATGTTCACTGGAATCGCTGATAGGATGAGCAAGGAGATCACTGCCTTGGCTCCTAGCAGCATGAAGATTAAGGTTGTTGCTCCTCCTGAAAGGAAGTACAGTGTCTGGATCGGAGGATCCATCTTGGCATCTCTCAGCACCTTCCAGCAGGTAAATAAGCGTCGCAGCATCGTACTTCATTCATTTCATTCATGGATTTGGTCGCTTTGCTTAACATTGTTGCTTGTTGTTTGTTCCAGATGTGGATTGCAAAGGCTGAGTACGACGAGTCTGGCCCATCCATTGTGCACAGGAAATGCTTCTAATTCTTCCGGACCCAAGAATGATAAGCCAAGAGGAGCCTTTATCGCGACCCTCCTGCTTCGCCTCCCTCTTTTGTTGCTGTTTCTTCGTTAGCGTGGACAAAGTTTTCGGCTGGCCTATTGGTTACCGTTTTCTCCTATTCAAAGACTGTAATATCTATTGCTACTTGTGCTTCTCACTTGTGATTTTGGACACATGTGTTCGGTTTATTCAATCACATTTAATCAGATGCCTGGTGAGGCTACTAGAGAAATACGGATGGTGTTCTGATTTTGTCATGTCATCTCTATCTTGTTAAATGAATAATATGAAGTGTCTTGATCCTACATATCAAGTGTTGTCACATAAATGGATTCTCTTGCTCATTTCTTGTCCAGTTCATTTAGCTTTCCATCGTAATCTGCTTGAAATGGTTACCAATCTGCTGTGTAGTGTGCCTTTGCCAAATCAGCTTTTCGACGGTGGGTTCTGTGATGATCCCTACCTGATCTGATCTGATGCCCAACTTTCTTTGTCGAAGTGCTGGAATGTTCATGCCAAAGAATTCTCTTGCCCAGGCTTTAGCAGCGCATGGCTACATGATTACGCTTTGCTTAGTGCCGTACAAGACATTCCTGTAAAAAGTGGAATCTTCTCTCTTTTCTTCAAGCAGGATGCGAGGGGAGAATGGGACCATTTGAATGTGATGGCATCATTTGCACCTGTTGCTAGTTTATTAGCAGGATATTTGGAATCTCACAGGTTGGCGCCAATTGGGATGATTCTGTCTGCTGTCGCCGCTTTGACAGGTATGCTATCGCTTAAAAGACCTGATCTGGTCCAATGTTGATGAGTTTGCCGGCCTGACAAATCCTCAGTCTGCATATATCATTTTTTGACAAGGTCTTGCCGAGATAGAAAGTTCAGAAAAATAATAAAAGAAGCGTCTTTATCTAACGATACCTGTGGGTGTTAATGAGATACTCTAAAACTAAGTTACTACCTCTGTAAACTAATATAGCGTTTTAGATCACTATTTTAATGATCTAAACGCTCTTATATTAGTTTACGGAGGGCGTATTTTTTAATTGGCATACCCTCATGCTTCTGATATTAAGTTTTTCATACAAGTTATTTCAAGTGTTTGTGGCAAGCAAATGTCAGCTAGATGAAATAGAATGGCGGTAGCTAGTTAACCACTCTATTTATGTCAATGCATACTTTGTTCTAACCATCTTGGCCTAACAAAGCTTGCATAATAACCTTGCCGCTCGTCTAGCCATGCTAAGTTTTCAGGTGAAAGAAGCGGTGGACTATCTAGGCGTTATTGATTGTAAGTGAACCAATATCTTTTTGTTATTTCGGTTTAAACGTCGAGTTCCTTATCATCAATGTTGCTCTCGAGAACGATCGAGGTTTAACCTTGGAAATGGCGATGACTGTTTTTTACACTCATTTTTATCCTTGTTTAAATTGGACATCTCAGATATCTGGGCGTAAGTGAACCAATATCTTTTTGTTATTTTGGTTTAAACGCCGAGTTCCGTATCATCAATGTTGCTCTCGAGAATGCTCGAGGTTTAACCTTGGGGATGGCGATGAATGGTCTTTACACTCATTTCCTTGTTTAAATTGGACATGTCAGATATTTTCTACGATTATCACTTCAACTTGCCCACTAATCAGTAATAATTGAAATTGAAATAGCATAAAAGTAGAGTATTTATCCTCTGAAATTGTGATGCAAAATGCACACATCAGCTCCTCTAAGCTTAGACCTTGCTTACGATCTAGGCATTATCGATCATAAGTGAACCAAAATCTTCTTGTTATTTCGGTTTAAACGTCGAGTTCAATGTTGCTTGCTCGGGAACCATCGAGGTTTAACCCTGGGGTTGTTGATGGCTGGCTTTTACACTAATTTATCCTCGTTTAAACCGTACATCTCAAATATTTGTTGTGACTCACTTCAACTTGCTTGGTAATCATTAATAATTGAAATGACATAAAAGTAGAGTATTTATCCTTTGAAAATGTGATACAAACTGCACGTATCAGCTCCTCCAAACTTAGAACTTGTTTGTCCTCAAGCAAAAGTGAGAGGTCGGTAATAAAATAATACGGGCATGCAACAATCATACTTTGCGAAAGTATTTTGCACATAATAACACAACAACACTCAAAATCGAAGCACATGTGGAGGTCATGACAATTTTACCAAGCACTCGATACTCTAAGTTCGGATGTCATGCAAGATGTTTGACCATACTTAGATCACGGAATGATTTTTTCATCTTAGTTCTTCAAGAAAGGTCTATGATAGAGCTTTAAATAAGAAGTGACATATGCTCAACTATTTTGTTTTTATATTTTTCAATAAGGACTATCATTCAAGTGAGTAAAATTTTAGACTGCAAAATTACAACCATGCATGAGAAGATCAATGTTTATAGAAAATTTATTTGCTTTGGCTAATCGCATGAATCTTAAGGTTTATTTCAACTTCAGTAAACAAGCTATATATATGGTCATAGTAACCATCAAGCATGGGTCTTATTCCAACAAGCAAAGCTTACCCTAAAAGAATAGGTTTCAAGAAAGGATTGATACAACATATAAGTAAAAACGGCCCTTCGTGGAGGTAAGCATATGGATTGCCAAGCGCTTGGTGTTGGACATTCAAGAGTTTAGTACGTTGAAACGATAATTTCCCCATTTCCCCTTGTGATGGTGCCCCCCATCACAAGTTCGTGGAAAATTATAATTCACGCAAAACAAAAACTCATACACAGAAGTTTTTAGTTGGTAGTGTGTTGCCTGTGACGATGGCAGTTTACTTGGAGTGACCTTACTCAGTCACATACTCCCTCCGTCCGGTGAAAAGTGTGCATCTAGAGATTTTAGGACAAATTATGGAGTCAAGTAAAAAATGCATTGGAAAGATGCAAGCCATCATCTCTCTCCTATTTAATTACTCAACCCCCAATGAGCTAAGTGCATGTAAAAATTAAGAAGACCATGTGTAGATTGTTATTGGTCTTGATTACCGTGTGATGAGAGAGAAGTACTTTAATGTGCATTGGGAAGTTAGAAGTACACTTTTTTGTGGACAAATTTTGAAGCTAAACGTACACTTTTCACCGGACGGAGGGAGTAGGTAGGTACAATGAACACTTGTGGGACTGCCTTGGCTCAGACTATGGATGCACAAACATAATTCATGCTTAGCACATATAGTTTTGGCTAGAAAGGTTCAATTATGATCACATATACACGTTCACTTAGTAGTTTTCCATGCCTAACTATAATAGATAGTCCATTGAAGTTTGAAATAGAAGATTAGTTATTGATCCAAAGATTTTGGAGATAATATATTTGCATATGCACATCCTTTCTTTTTGTACCGAGTTTCATGAATCCATTATAAGACCAGGTACAATTTTATTCATCAAGTTAGCATCCATATTTCAACTCTTAGTGTCAGCAAAGTCATGTCCTCCCACAACATATATTCTATGAGGTGTGCGGCAATGCTAGAACGTATAACAACAAAAGCAAAAGGAAAACTTGAGCCCTCTCTTTATTACATATAACCTCGCATCACTGGATGAATCGACAATCACTCTGAAGGAGCGATAGCTCACTTTGCAACCTAACATCAAAAGATCGATAATCCACTAAAACGACAACCATAATGCGTAACCTAAAGATGTGAGGTAAGATACCTGACAACCTCTCCCAAGGTTTGATAGAAGCAAGGAAGGAGGGATGCCTATTACCATTTTTTAATTTTTTGGCAGATGATGATTGTTGTCATTTGGCAAAACATACAAGGCTGACTCAACCATCTTCCTGAACATGCACTCATACTCATGAAATTGTTTCTGCATCTCACATATCTCACTCTGGGAAAACTGAAGCAACTCCTCTAAAGATCCACTTCCCAACGAAGTTGCAAGTTCTCCTTCTCCACCTCCTCAACCTTGGCCTTGATTTTTGTTGTCACAATGTGATGTGCATCAAGATTTTCAAATATCACACCTTCATACCTAGCAACAGTTTCCTCAGGGGCCTCCAACCTTGCTTTGAGATCTCCCTCTTTCATTGGGACTTCCACGTCCTTGATATGCAGCTATCCCCCTCCATGGTGGACCTGGGTTGAGCCTAAACGGAGAGGAAGTAGGGGTTGATGAGCTTCATGAGGAAATTCTCTCCTCCTCCCTCTTCTTGTCCTCGGAGGTGGCCCTCCCAGCAGAGGTTCCTCAAGAAGCCATGGTTATAGGTTGAACCATGGGAGAAACCCAAACATAATCAACTCCTAAAACGAATAGAGAAGAAACTCGTGATACGAAGATAAGAAAAAAAATCAAAAAATGTATAATAGGTTAAGGTGATGGGGAACGTTGCATGGAAAAACAAAAAATTTCTATGCACACGCAGGATCTATCCATGGAGATGCATATCTACGAGAGGAGGAGAGCACCTTCATACCCTTGAAGATCGCTAAGCGGAAGCGTTTACCAACGAGGTTGATGTAGTCGTCCACCTTCACGATCCGTCCTGATCAAGTACTGAACATACTGAACCTTCGCGTTCAGCACATGTTCAACTCGATGATGTCCTCGCCTTCTTGATCCAACAAGAGGGGCGAAGTAGTAGATGAGTTCCGGCAGCACGACGACGTGATGACAGTGGTGGTGAAGAACAATCTCCGCAAGGCTTCGCCAATCACAACGGAAACTATGACGGAGGATAAACTAGAGGGGGCGAGGTTGCCGGCACACGGCTTGGTGAATCTTGATGTGTTCCGGGTGCTAGCCCCGCCCCTCTATTTATATGTTGAGCCCCGGGGTCATATCTTGGAGAAAAAGCCTCCTCAAAGTCGGTTTAGCCCGCAAGGAAGAGTCCTTCTCGGACTTACAGGACCAGACGCCACAGTCCTTGGCGTGTGGCCCAGATGTCATGGGCCTCGGTGTCAGGCCCAGGGCCAGACGGCAGGGTCCCTGGCGTGTGGTACCTACCTTCGCAAAACTTCCTTTTGCACGACCTAAAACCCCATGGGCCTTACCCCTTGGCCCAACCATATCATCCAATATATCATTTTTACCTCCGGACCATTCCGGAGCTCCTCGTCATGTCTGTGATGCATTGGTTCCCTGCCTAATCTGTTCGTTCTCTGGATGAAAGCCTTAGATCCAGCTACTGGATCGGACGTCGGCGGCGTCCTTGACATCATTTTTACCACCTTGGTGGCGCCTGTCTTCAGAGACGTTGCTCCATGTTGCTGGCCTGAGGCTTGGGGCGGTGTTTGGTTGCTTTGAGGTGGGTGGTCGGTGGTGGTGGTGCGGCCGGTCTGGGGTCGACGGTGGTGTGTGTCGTGTTGAGTGCTCCTTGGTGCGCCTGCTTGGCGGTGCCCTGCGAATTTGCCGTTGGCACACATGTGTTGTGGCGTCGTCTCGGCCTCGCATAACCTTCGAATGTACCCCCGACACAGGTGGTGTCGCGGCGTCATGCAATCTCGGTTGTGGGGGGCCTTTTGATTGCGTCGACAATGCAGTGCTACGGTTTGGTTTGCTAGGTGATGCCCTTTGACTATGCCGGTGGCACACAGGTGCTGTGGCGTCGTCTCGGCCTCGCGTGGCCCTTCGAATGTGCCTCGCAGCAAAGGTGGTGTCGCGGTGTTGTGCAGTCTCAGATGCGTGGAGCCTTTTGACTGCGTCGATGGTGCAGTGTCTTGGTTTGGTTCGGCTGGCCAATGCCGTTAGATTTCTCCTATGGCGCTCTTTGTTGTGTTTTCCCTCGTTTCCCTTGTTATGTGTGTTGTTGGCGTGAATTGTTTTCTGCTTATCTCTTCTCCCTTGCCCCCCTGTACTTCTGGTTCACTTGAACCTATCTTGCAACGGGCTGCAAAGCCTTATAGGCAAATGAATACAATTCAGGTGGGGAAATCTCTCTCCCCCCCCGGTGAAAATTAAAAAAAATAGATGATAGTAAACGATAGAAAAGACCTCCTAGGAGGTGGGTGATACATAGTTATGTGTTCGGTCAATGGACGTCCCAGGTTGTGGGCAGAACAACCTGAAGCCCCTGGCACCTGCCTTTGCCCAACACCGGGCCTCCTCTTTGATCATATCCACTAATGTTTCAATGGATGGTGTATCATTGTCGAAAACGCATGCATTCCTGTGCTTCCATATCATCCAATGGACTTAAGGGCCTTTCGATGTGCTGGCGTTGTGCGCTCCTTTTTGCGCACCCACCACTCCATGATGTTGACTTCTTGATCCGGCGGCTGGGCCGGCATATGCAGCCAGCCGAGGATGATATACCATGTCTGACGGGCAAATGGGCTGGTCAGGAGCAGGTGTTGTATTGTTTCCACGGCTTGGTCGCAATTCGCAAAGGAGGCATCTGGGGTGATGCTCCAGTCCGCTTCTCGCAAGTCTTTCAGCCGTCCAGCAGCGATCTTGGGCGGCAAGCCAATGAAAGAACTTTAGATGATAGTGACATCCAAATCCTTGTGGATGTGAAGCAATTAAGGTCCACTTAATTTGTAGTATGTTTTAGTTTCTTAGGGAATTCTCAGCCTGGGAAATGTACAACACATTTGATTTTATGGATACATAGTAGTAGTAGTCAACCGAACACCTATAATGTAAGCTAGGTAGCCAGTGCTCAACGTAGTGCTGCCCCATTAACTAAACCATATCAAAGCTGCGCTCCGGCTTCTATTGATACTCACGACAACATGTTGAGTAGCTTTGAAGTGCTTCTTCAACCTCCTGCACACAAAGACATGCCTTTGTCTTTTATTATTCATCCTTAGTGTTGGCTGAGGCTATACCAGGCCATCTGCCGGGCCGGATCTACCAAAGCCCGTCGCAAAAAACCCAGGCCCGAGCCTGGCCTAGCCGCCAGGCCTAAAAATTGGGCCCGAGCCAGGCCCATCACGCTAAAAGCCCGACGGGTCTCGGGTCACGGGCCAGGCCTCTTCGCTAATGTGCAAAAACAACGGGCCCGGGCTTGAAATCTAGGCCCAAGCCCGGCCCGTGGGCAAGATCGGGCCGGGCCGGGCCGGGTCGGGCCGATCGGGCCGGGCTGCCCATGGCCAGGTCTAGCTGAGGCCCTTAACTGCTAAACAACCCACTACTACTTGCCTACACATCCTTGTCCCAATAGACACATGTGAAGACCTTGGTTGGTAGGCGGGGTTCCTTTATGTTGCATCATAGTATTAGGTCATTGATAATTGGATGTGGAGATGCAATCCTACCTTAAGCTTATGTCCTATGCCAATATCTTCAGTTTGTACTCCAGTTGATCGCCAAATGAAAGCCGGTGATCTCTGAATTGAGTGTGAAAAAGGATTGGCTTCACTAAATTTCCGGCTTATGACGCCGGACAAATCTGTCAATGAGCGTGAACCTGCATTGGCATGGGATAATTTCTTTACCTTTCTGTCGATGTCAGTTTTCATTTTCAATCGAAGTGGTTCTGATTTTGTTGATTTCCTTCCGTTTTGATGAACTCTCCAGGGGGCTCAACTTGGACATAATCGGGCTGATCCACGTCATCAGTATCAACCTTGTCACCAGGGAGGCGATCTGAGGTTTTGGACTGATGCCTGACGATAGCCGCTGTTCAGGATGTAAGTGGAGTTGTTGGACATTCCACCACTTATGTTGGATCATGTCACGGTTGAGTTAATTTTATGTTGCATGTATGTCTTACATGCACTACCATTATGTACCATATGTCCACAGAGAAAAAACTGGATGCACTGATACAATCAATTAGCAGATCAAGCAAGATTATGGTGGGAGCTCGAGGGGCGGGGGGCGGTGAAGTTGGTGTCAGGGTGCTGGTTCTTGAGACGGAGTCGAGTTAGGCGGCACGTGAGGAGAGAGGACCTTCGAGTTTTTTTTGAGGGGTGTCACTAGGATAATCAAACTTAAATAGAAACACCAATCCATACTGCCTCCACTGTCCAACCTGAAGCCGAAGCTGAAGATAGGGAATTTGACACTCCAATGGTGTTCCCTTCTACTGCTCAATCTGAAGATGAGCTAGCTGTACTTGAAGATGAAACTGAAGATAACCATGGTGATAGATCAGATCAAACACCAATCCATGATGCCTCCACCGTCCAACTTGAAGCTGCAATTGAAGAAAGAGAGATTCCCACCCCAATTTTTATCCCTCGCATGCCAGCACTCCTACCGTCTCCCTCACCACGATCGACGCCTCCAAGACCTCCTACCGCTCGTCGGAAGACGCTGGCTGGAGTCACTGGCTTTCAACTGCCGCGTCAGAGTCCTAGACTTGGTGCTAAGAAGAGGAAGATGCCCATTGCCAGGCTCACCGAACAGCTCCTGTGTCAACGCATGGGGGTTCTTGTTGATGGGGAGCATGTCACAGAGACGGCAATTGCTAAGTTTGCCGATATGTTTCAAGGACGTCTCCCTGATATTGTTGTCGCGGCCTTGCGCGCTTTGTTCCAACTGGGTTGTGACCTCTCCTCAACGGTGGAAGAAGCCCTGATGCATCATGGAGGCGAAGGAGGACCCGACTCAAGCGAGGCTGCAGCGGCTGATGCCTAAGCTCCGTTACTCAGTCTTAGTTGTAGCTTAGTTTCCTGATGATAGATGAACTGAAACTTGCTAGATGTATGCCTATTTGCAGCATCATAGTGCTGCCTTTGTTGGTCCTGGCGAGACCGTTGTTGCCATTGTGGTTCCCTGAGCATTGTACTAGTACTAATGTAATCTTTGTGCAATCATGTTAAAACAAAACCTTGCTATATTGTGTTGGAATGTTCGTGGTCTAAACTGTCCAGATCGCCAATCCACCGTCCATGAAACTATTGCTGCCTCCTCCTGCCATCTAGTTTGCATCCAGGAGTCCAAATTCCAGACCATCGACTCTCAGGTAGCTGCTTACCTGGGAGGATACCGCCTCAAGAACTTCGCGCACAGACCAACAGATGGAACTAGAGGTGGTATCTTGCTGCTGTGGGATGACTCTGCGGTAACCATCTCAAGTGTTCAGTATGGCACCTACTTTCTTTCCGCAACGGTTGCTCTCAACAATGCCTCGGACGCTAAGACCTTCAAGTTAACCACGGTCTATGGACCTACCAGAAGCATCCACAAAGACGACTTCTTCCTCAGCTTACCTCCCAAAAGCCGCCCGATGGAACAAAATGGCTTGTCAATGGAGACTTTAATCAAATTTACCGTGCCAGAGACAAAAACCGAGCTAATGTTGATCGCAGCCGTCTTGTGCGATTTCGCAACACTCTAGCAAATTGCAGACTAAAAGAGATTCATCTTCAGAACCGGAAGTTCACTTGGAGCAACGAGCGCTCTAACCCAACGTTGTGTAAACTCGACAGATTCTTCTGCAATATAACTAGGATATCGAGTTCGGCTCCCATATTCTGCACGCTTTATCACCTTCGCTCTCTGACCACTGTCCGTTACTGCTGGCTAATGACGATGGCCCGCGGAAACCCAAAACCTTCGGCTTCGAGAACTACTGGACTAGGATGCCTGGATTCAAAAAGGTTGTCGCTGATGCTTGGGCTAAGGACTCCATTCATGTGGAGCCATACCAAAGGCTTTTCCATAGGCTTAAAACTACAGCTGCTAGACTTTGCTCCTGGAGCAAGTCTCTTTTCTCAAATGCAAAGATCCAGCTTCACATGGCCCTGGAGGTGATCCTACTTCTCGATTTGGCCCAGGAACATAGAGAGCTCTCCCATGATGAATGTGATATTCAGAGAAGGTTAAAGAGGAAGATCATTGGGTGGGCTGTTCTGGAAAAATCAAGAAAGAGGCAAAATTCGAGGATAACTAATCTGAAAGAGGGAGATGCTAATACTCGTTACTTCCACTTGCGGGTCAACCATCGTAGGCAAAAAAATTTCATTCACCGCCTCAAGCACAATGGTGGCTGGGTCACGGAACACAAGCATAAGGAGAAAATTATTCACTGTCACTTCAAGAGCATCGCTAAAAAAGGCCCCGCGCGCAAAACAGATATCAACTGGGACATTCTTCCTATTCCAGATTGTCACCTTCATGATTTGTATGAGGCCATCTCCGAGGAGGTAGTCAAGGCCGCATTTTTTCAATGCCAAGTGATAAGGCACTGGGTCCGGATGGCTTTACCGGGGCATTCTTCAAATCTTGTTGGACCATAATTAAGGTCGATGTCATGCTAGCTATTAACCGGTTCTCAAATCTCCATGCCTCCCATTTGCACTGGTTGAACACTGCGGATGTCACCCTCATTCCGAAAAAGGATGGTGCTGAAGACATCGCTGACTTTCTCCCCATTAGCCTGATTCATGCCATTGCGAAGATCATCGCCAAAGTCATGTCCAATCGATTGGCTCCCCACACGAATGACCTTGTTTCCCAAGCTCAGAGCGCCTTTATCAAAATAAGATGTATCCATGATAACTTTATGTACGTTCGCAACCTGGCTCGACACTTTTACCGCAAAAAAACCCCGGCTCTGCTCTTCAAGCTTGATATCAAAAAGGCTTTCGACTCAGTTAGATGGGACTTCCTCCTTGAGTTGCTGAACCACCCGGGCTTCCCACCTCGCTTTCGAGGCTGGGTCTTGGCCCTCCTGTCTACTGCTTCATCGAGGGTTCTTCTCAATGGTATTCCTGGATGCCCACTATTTCAAGGTTGTGGCTTGAGGCAGGGGGACCCCCTTTCCCCCTCCTCTTTGTGCTCGCAATTGACCCTCTGCATCATATCCTTCAGAAGGCCACTGAGCAAGGCAAGTTACGCCCTCTTGATGGAAATGCGATGGTGATCCGTGCCTCCTTATACACGGACGATGCTGCAGTCTTTCTTGCGCCAATTAAATCTGAGATCAAATTTTTCGCGGAAACCCTTGCCTGTTTCGGTGAGGTCACTGGCCTGATCACGAACTGATCTAAAAGCATGGTTGCCCCCATCAAATGTGATTACTTGGACCTTGAGGATATACTGCATTCCTTTCCGGCTAAGCGATCTACCTTCTCGATGAAGTACCTCGGATTGCCTTTGTCGGTCAAGAGGTTGAATAGGATTCACTTCCAGCCCCTGGAGGACAAGATTGCGTCCAAGCTTTCTCCATGGTTGGGCATGCTAATGGCATCCCCAGGAAGGGCTGTGCTGGACAAGTCTGTCATCATGGCCATTGCCATATACTATATGACAGCGTTAAACCTTCCGATTGAGGTTCTGGAAAAGATTGATTCCCTTCGGCGTGCTTTCCTTTGGGCTGGTTGTGACAAGGTCACTGGTGGGAAATGCAAGATCAACTGGGTACAGGTTTGCAAGTCCAAGGTTCATGGTGGGCTAGGTATCCTAAATCTGAGGAAGTTTGCATCCTAAATGCTGCAGTCTTTCTTGCGCCAATTAAATCTGAGGTCAAATTTTTCGCGGAAACCCTTGCCTGTTTCGGTGAGGTCACTGGCCTGATCACGAACTGCTCTAAAAGCATGGTTGCCCCCATCAGATGTGATTACTTGGACCTTGAGGATATACTGCATTCCTTTCCGGCTAACCGATCTACCTTCTCGATGAAGTACCTCGGATTGCTTTTGTCGGTCAAGAGGTTGAATAGGATTCACTTCCAGCCCCTGGAGGACAAGATTGCGTCCAAGCTTTCTCCATGGTTGGGCATGCTAATGGCATCCCCGGGAAGGGCTGTGCTGGACAAGTCTGTCATCACGGCCATTGCCGTATACTATATGACAGCGTTAAACCTTCCGATTGAGGTTCTGGAAAAGATTGATTCCCTTCGGCGTGCTTTCCTTTGGGCTGGTTGTGACAAGGTCACTGGTGGCAAATGCAAGATCAACTGGGTACAGGTCTGCAAGTCCAAGGTTCATGGGGGGCTAGGTATCCTAAATCTGAGGAAGTTTGCGTCCGCGCTTCGTATCTGGTGGCATTGGACATAATGGTTGGATCCGGTGAAACCGTGGGTTCGCTTGGGTAACCCCTGCGATGAGAATGATAAAAACATTATTGCACCTTCCACCAAGGTGTTACTTGGCAACGGTATTCATGTTTCCTTCTGGGAGTCTGCTTGGCTAGATGGCATGAGACGCAAAGACATCGCCCCGAAGATTTTTGACCTTTCAAAAAGGAAGGGATGTTCGGTTCAGAAGGCTCTGAATAATAACTTCTGGGTCTCTCAAATCAAAACCGATGTGATCACCTCCGCTACACACCTGACCGAGTTCGTCAACCTTTGGGAGAAATTATCTGTGGTGCACCTCAACCCCGACGTGGTTGATTCTATCTCCTGGAAGCTTTCTAACGATGGCTCTTACTCCACGTCCTCGGCCTACAAGGTCCAGTTCCTGGGCTTAGTTGACTCCAACATGCAACAGTTGGTGTGGAAGATCTGGGCTCCCCCAAATGCAAATTCTTTGCATGGCTTGTGATCAATAATAGGATATGGATGGTCGACAGGCTCCAACGCCGTGGATGGCCTAACTGTGATCGCTGCCCCCTTTGCAAGCAAGTTCAAGAAAGTGCGGCTCACCTCCTTTTCCAATGCCGCTACACGGTTCGAGTTTGGGAAATGATCAAATCTTGGCTTGGCTTGGTTGATGTGAACCCTACAGCTTGGGTGGCGGTCCATTCGGTGAAAGCTTGGTGGAACCTCATCGACTCCAATGCGTCGCAATCTCGACGAGCAATGATGTCTCTTATTATGCTGATCTCGTGGGAAATTTGGAACGAGAGGAATGCACGCGTCTTCCGTAACACCGCGGTGCCGGTTGGGGTTCTTGTTGCTAGAATCAAAGATGTTTCAAAGTGTTGGTGCCTTGCAGGGGCCAAATATTTGAGTACTGTAGTACCGTGAGAGTGACGTCTTGTAATTCGGCCTTTGGCCAAAAACTCTAAACCTTCTTCTTAATCAATGAAAGTCGCAAATCTTTTGCCCAGTTTTTTTTTTAAAAAATAAAGGTCTGGATACATGTAAATTCTGAGGGGTTTAGTAGCCACACATGACGCCCCAATTCTAGAGACAGACTAGCTTTAGCTAAATTATGGGCATCAGTGTTACTTTCTCTTCCTTCGTGCTTCACCTTTGCCGCTTCATACTCCTTCAGTTTGTCCTTAATATCACTGATTACCATAGAACTCGCCCCCCTGTAATATGTTCTCAAGTGACTTATCGAGGCAAGACAGTATGTAGTACAGTAATATGTAGCTTCTTGATGTACACATCATCAGCAAGAGCAAAGGCCTTTCTGACCGCCATTGCCTCACCCGGCTCAATCATTCCATCAACAACTACATCAGAAGCTCCAAAGTACTTTCCTGTGTGGTCTCGGCAAATCGTAGCAAACGAGCCCTTCGTTCGAAAGTACCTTTCTACACCCAGGAGCAAACGCTCCTGGTGTGAACAGCACAATAAAAAAATTGAAAAAATTTCAAAAAATTCTGGATTTTTTTGGGACATACTTCCGCAAAGGTTTGTCGTGCATGCAAAATTTCATCACGAAATCACATTGATGCAAGTCGTGCCAAAAAAATAATATCAAAGCTTCAAAATGTTTTTGTAAGTAACATTTTAAGAGCATCGATTTTATTTTTTTACCAGACCTTCCACCAATGTGATTTTTTGATTTTTTATATATTACTGTTCACACCAGGAGCAAATGCTCCTGGGTATAGAAACTCCACGTCCGGAAATACCCTTTGGCTCCCGCATGTATATACATCCTATATGGGGTAGTTTTTTTAAATAATTAAACAAAAAATCAAAATAGCTTAAAAGTATTTTTAGATTAAAGTTGACTTACTTGCACACTAGTATATAAATTTTCACAAAAAAAACAACGTTGACTTCACAGCAAAAAATACAAAATTTATTTGCTATTATAGGTCACTATTCATGCTATTTTGATCGAAACTTTGTCTTTTTTGAAAAGAAGTCAAAGAAGAATTTTCTTTTTGTGGAACTTTTCTCACTAGTACAATGAAAGGTTAAGTTTATTTTAAAAATATTTTCAGATTTTTTTGACTTTTTATCGAATTGCTAAAAAAAAATCCTTATAAGGTACTCCCTCCGTAGAGAGTGCATAAAATCGCAAGCATGGAAGTTGCTGTATCAAAGAATGGGAACAAGGGCGGACGTGGAGGGAGGGGAACGTTTGGTTCATGGGTACATATGTACTCCCTCCGTCCTATAATGTAGACGTTACAAATGACTTACATATGTACCCAGGAACGTTTGTCAACAAACGTCTTACATTATGCATATGTACCCAGGAACGTTTGTCAACAAACGTCTTACATTATGGGACGGAGGGAGTACATATGTACCCAGGAACCAAACGTTCCCTCCCTCCACGTCCGCCCTTGTTCCCATTCTTTGATACAGCAGCTTCCATGCTTGCGATTTTATGCACTCTCTGGGCTGTAGCCGAGTTATACCGCATGGGGACGCCCAGGAATCAGAGAAAGATCATCAAGGTATTTAGTAATAAAACAGAACGTGGACAGTGGTGACTGGAACTCATTTCGTGAATTGCACGGCGTCTCGCCCACCAAATCGACCACAACGACACTAGTACCATGATGAATTCTTCACTGCTCATTGAGTCCTTCGAGTGCATCAACCAAAGCCTTGCATCAGTGAAATGACAAGCGATCATATGCTCAACCGGGTCTTCATCTATCAACGCCCAAACCGACTCCGCCATATTGCAATCGATTAGCGCTTGACGCCATGTATCTTCAGCCCCATTGCAGATTAAACACATATTATCATCGGCCATGTTCTTGTGGCATCTACTCCCTCCGCCTCGGTTTAGAGGGCGTGCGCGTAGTTTTAGATCATCCATTTGACTAAGTAAATATACGTTATATGTCACCAAAAATATATCATTGAATTCTTAAGCGGATGTAGTTTCTAAACATATATTTTTCATCATATATAATACATATATAGCTAGTTAAATTCTCAACCTAGAACGATCATGCATGCCCTGTAAACCGAGACGGAGGGAGTAACATACTCGGTTGGTATGGAATTGCGAGCCAACCTCCATGCAGATTTGAGAGGACCTTCAAGTTGGGCGGCTGCTGTCGGCGCCTGTCTCCGTGGGCTATCATCCCACATGTCATTTAGGGGCTGTTTGGTTCACAGCCGAGAGCTGCCGTACTGATTTATTGGCGTTGACTAGGAGCGCTGGCTAGTCTTGTTTCAGATGGACGGTCTGTTCTAGACTACTAGTCTCGTTTCAGGTGGGAAAATTCACAGTTTCGGGAAAATTCACAGTTTCATTTTTTTCTGAGAAGGGAAAATTCACAGTTTCAAGTGCGCTGGAAAAGCCTATGTCTCGACCGAGGCGAAGCTCTGTCTCACCTCTTGCGAGAGCGCCCATTACTGTACCTGTCGCATGGCCTTTTCTCTTTGTGGTTTTCTTTTCGGATATCCCACTCCTCAAAGCGGTTTTCTTTTTTCTTCAGTTTTTTAACACATGTCTACATTTTTTGTATACATCAGAAATATTTTTCACCTTTACCATGTTTAAATACATGATAAACATTTTTCCAAATATATGCTTTGATGTCTATCTTATCGTATACAGCGCACATTTTTGGTATACATGTAGAAAAATTTTGTGTACATGTTTAAGATTGTTTAAAAATATGATTAACTTCTTTTACATGTAATGTGTTTTTTAAATGGTATGATACCCTTTTTTAAAAGTACAAACAAATTTTTACATTCCAGAAATGTGAGGTAATTTTTTGAAATGCATAATTTTGTAAAAGTGTCATTAACATTTTCCCATGCTGTCAACATTTCCTACGTTACACTAACAAAACAATTGCATTGTGTTAACATTTTATAAAATTGTGCTAAATATTTATGGAACTTTTAAGTATTCTGAAATATATGTATTATAAGTTTTTCAAATATAAACAACACTAAAACATTATTTTAGATGTAAAAATAAAACAATTTTTTCGAGACACCCTAATTTGTTTAAATGACCAAACCGAAGAAAATTTGGTGCTACGTTATTAATTGGGACGGCCTAACAGTATCACACTTCCAGTTTTGGAAAAAATCTAGAACATTCGCAAACATATTTTCTTTTTGTTGGTGCCGAGAGGTTGAGGATCTCGCATCTTCAAGAGTTCTATGTTCTTCGTCCTCAGCTAGTGATCATCGTTTTCTATGAGAATAAATTAACTCTTCGTGTTGCCATGAGATTAGAGATTTTTTTGTCCCGCAGATCCGATTATTCAGATCTGATTAGTTTATGTTGGTGTGTCAATTTTTTTTTGGTGGCTTGATCTTTTTGTGGACACGGTGAAGATATTGTGATCCGACGGTCTGCACTTCTAGGGGATCATCCCCGGCCCAAGTACGTTCATAGACCAATACTTCCCATCTTTTTATATGTGTGGCTCAAGATGCTTTCAAAAACCACTATTGGTAATGTTCGTGCGGGTGAAAGAGTGACAACATCGTTGCTCCAATCAAACTGCAGCTTCTTTATCTAAGTCTTTAGAGTATTTCTTCTAGTAGAGATAGATACCACAAAGAAGATATTTCGAAGAGAGTTCAATGTAATTCTTAGTTATAGGAGTTATTTTGTACTCCCTCCATCCCATAATGTTAGACGCTTTTCAACACCACACTAGTGTCAAAAAGTGTCTTACATTATAAGACAGAGGGAGTAGTTTTCTTGGATATTAGATCCAAGTCAGTGTACCAGTAATTATTACGAGTATGAATAAAATTACAGGTGTTTTAAAAAGATACTCCCTCCGTTACATAATGTAAGACGTTTTTTGACTCTATTGTAGTGTCAAAAAACGTCTTACATTATGAGACGGAGGGAGTATTTCCTTTTATTTTGTTTTTTTCATATTTGTTTTTATTTTATTTATTGTTATTTTCTCTTTTACTTATTTCATTTATTTTTTTCTTCTTTAGTTTTTTTTTCATGACTATTTTATTGAAAACTGTGCACATTTTTCGTTCATCAAATCAAAATAATATACATCAAATTCAAAAAATAATCACCAAATTCGAAAACAAATATTCAAACACAATAATTAAAAGATGTTCATCATTCCTCGAAAAATGTAAATGAATATAGAAAATTCTCATCTAATGCAAAAATTGTCCAACTAGTCCAATTCAATATTTTAAAACATAAACATTTTCTAAATTTTGCGAATTGTTTTTAGTTCGCGAAAACTTCTCAAAACCCATAAACATTTATTAAATTCATGAACATTTGTTTCAATTCCGAAACATTTTCAGTTCACTAACATGTTTTGAATTCATGAATATTTTAAAATTTTGAGAATATTTTGCTCAAACTCACGAATTTAGAATTCAATAACATTTTTTATTCATGAAGATTTTTAAGTTCAATTTTATTTGAAAGCCTAAAACATTTCTTAACTAAGCAAAATAAATAAATCAGAAGATGCAAATAAAACAGGGGCAGGGTATGCGTTACATGGCTTCCCGTCGTGTGGGTTGGGGAATAAGAGCTCCAGTGCTTATTGGTAGATGGCGCACAACGATCCGCTTAGGTCGGCTGGGACATCTGGGTATCTCCCTCACATAAGCTCTTTCGACGGGTTTCCGAAGCTTAGGGTGTTTGGTTGCCTAGTGTGAATAGTGCCTGCATTTTAGCCACATCTCAACCCAGTCTGATTTAGAAAAAAGAAGCAAAAACCAACATATGCATGTTGTTTGGTTGCCTGCATTACATCAATGTCCACTTTAGGGCCAGCTGTTTGGTTGCCCGCATTTGTGCTTAAGGTGAGCAGATACACACCACAACTGTTTGGATGCATACACGTTTGTATTCTGCTCACCCCATTCAAATGTGATGGCCTTACCATCACATTAGCGCAACAGTAGGAAGAGCACTATAAACAACACAGAAACTAACACATAAGCAATCTAACAACAGGCAAGTAAACAACAGATAAGAGCAGATAAAAAACAACTAAACAACACATTTGCTAAACAGATTTAAGTTGAATGACAGTAGGGGCATCACATGTCCCCTGCTTCACCACAGGGTGCTTAACCCTGGATAAAATAATCACAGTTCACGCCAAGTTCTCAAACCACCGCAACAAACTAATTAAAAGTTCATACTAACTACTTCAGAAGGCGACTTCAGGGTCACCGATGCAGCTGTGCCTGCTGCAGCGAACCTTGCACCCGATGGATCTGTCATGGTTGTAGATTTGGATGTTGAGGCCTAGGCCGAAGATGCGCAGCACGACGAGGTCGTCGGGGATGATCCTGTGGCGACAACAGAAGTACTGCCAGCCCCGGCCAAGCACCATCTGCCCCTCGAAGGTCTGAACTTGCACCCAGAATTTGCACCACTTGTTTACAGACACACCGACGACGCGCTTGGCCTTGAGCACGAGCCACTACCTCATCACTTCCTGTAACTTGTGAGGGATGATCAACATGGCCAGATCCTCCTCGTCCATGATATGCACGTAGAATCGAAGCGGCTCTCGGGACCCCTCCTCGCGGCCGGTCCTAGGAGCTCGTCCCCTTGAACGTGGCTGGCTCACGAAGGCGACCACTAAAACATGCATAACTTTGGCATACGAACTCTGAATTCAATGATCTTGGAAAAGCCCAAGGTCCTCACATATAGAACCACCCAAGATCAACAAGAAATAATGATACAAATTATGCAAAGATTTGAGCTCTCTACATGTGACATGATCAAGCTATTCGCCCAGAAGTTCCTCTTGATAGTATGGCTATCAAACCTATAATTCGGTCTCCCACCAAGAACCATGAGACCGACAAAACTAGGAAAACCTAGCTAAGTTATACCTTTGCCTTGCACATTCCACTTGAGCTTGATGATGACTTTGATGCTTGCCTCAAGGTGGAATCCTTTTCTTGTCCACACTCACTTGGTGAAGATACCCGAAATGCTTCCTCATATTGCAATGAGGGAAGCCTTAACTTAAGCCCATCTTCACATTCACATTATCATGATGTGGACCACAAGCTTCAAAACATATAACCTCCGGCTTCTTATCTTGCACTTGGACTCCTCGAACCCGATGACCATCACCACTTGATGGCATCCACACATAGGCTACTTGAAATCTTTCCTTTTGATGCAAGCCCATGAGAAACACCTAACCCACATAGACATAACAAACATATAGCATGGGTTAGGTAGCAAAGCACAATTCACAGTTACTTACCATACCACTAGATCACTTGATCCCACGTGGTACAAAGATTGCGCTTTGTGAGTTGACCATCTAGATAACCTTCGAGCTTCATCTTGGTCAACCAACAACTTTACTTCATGCCCCATCTTGATTTCTTGAAAGCCACAATGAACTCTTCACTCCCCTTCATTGATTCAAGACTATATCACCAAAGACTCTTTCATGACCATATCAAGTTCCATTATGAATATCAACTTGGTCATCACATCTTCTTATAGAACTCCATCCTAATCTCTTGAGAGGCGCAATGAATTCTTCTATTTGATTATTCTAGTTGCTTGCTTCAAGACTTGATCAACCGAAAACCCAACACATGAGCTTACGATGATCTTGTCTTGAAACCATAACTTGAATTCTTCTATTTGATTATTCTCTCAAGCTCTTGATTCTTATAAGACCACAGATGTAAATCTTTGAGATCCTGTAATGAACTCCACCTTAAACATATTTGATTAGTCATTGAAATCAATCTTGATGGGTTCCCTAAAGACCAACTTGAAACCTCACTAGATATTGGACCTCGAGAGCCAAAACCTAGGCCACGTGTGCACGGGGTCCAGAGAGTTGACACCCAGTCCCGTGCGCACGGGGGTCAGGAGACCCGTGCGCATGGGGTATCCAAAGAGGGATACCATGATGACTTGTTCGGAAGGCTTTTGATGGAACTCTTCCCATATAAATCCAACATGCTTCATACATGACTATGGAACATTTCTTCATATATGATACAATGCACTTGATGGTCCATATGAATTGTCCATTAATACCAAATCTTAGAGCAAATATAACTTCATATATATGGACTTATCCTTGATTCCATATAGTATCCTCGATGCACCATCTATGGACAATCCTTTCAAATACATCTCAATAAAAACATTAGTCCATAGAGATTGTCATTAATTACCAAAACCATACTTAAGGGCCACATGCCCTTTCACATGTTCAGGTGCAGTAGGCCCAGTTCGCTCTGTTTTCAGCATGTATAGGTTCCCGACCTTTATTATTTACAAAGAATATGGTCATACTATCACTTTGCAACCGTAACTCGGATTAAAATAATTTATATATGTAATTTGACCAAAAAATGTGTAGTATCCAACCATGCTATTTTTGGGTGTGCGATGTTTGGGTGGATTTCATATATTAGTATTTTGATAGTTGGCAGTCTTGGACCCATCCACGACACACTTTTGATCTTTGGACAATTCCACCGCATTATCTCTTACTAGTTCCTATCTCCAGAAAATTCTCCTCTCTCTAACTATATCATAAAAACCAGAGTGATTATTCTTGGAAACGGAGGTGAGAGCTTTGCTTTGCGGTTTTGCTAATTTACATACGGATGAAAACAATTCGCTTTCATTCGTTTTCTGTGCTGTGCGATTTGTGCGTCGAGATTCATGTGTTTTTCCCCCTCTGGTTTCTCTTGTCGGGCTCATCTAGTTGAGCCGTTAATTTCCATTCGCAACCCCGCGTAGCTGTGCCTAGCCGGGGTTAACCTCGAGGACGGAGTTGAGGTCAATGTCGTTCCATGATCACATATGAGCCAAATGAAATTTACACACATTAGTGTAGTGTTAATGAGCTAGTTCCCCCGGGGAAAAGTCAGCTAGTACCAAAATCTTGTCATATGAACATGAGAGTATGTTTGGTTCATGCCATAGCATCTCCTACTAAAATTTGTGAACCATTTGCTAGCCAGAATATAGAAGCACCTACTCCCCGGTCTCAAAATAAGTGTCACTAAATTAGTACAAATTTCTTAACAACGGCGCAGGTTTTTTTTAAAAAAAAAAACCATCCATTTCCCCCTTGTTCGCAATGGCTTCAACCCTCGAATTGTTTTCACACACGACCCACTCGCCTTCATCCTCTAGCCGCAACTCCACTTCTTGTATCATTGACCCAACTGTCTGCACCTGCCAGGCTGCCACCCACGCCCGACGGTACTGTCGCAAACACCTCGCATGCGCCCTGCCCGAGCTGCCGTCACCGCCCTGATGTCGTCTCCTCCAGCCATCCTCTATACCCCGCCACAATTCCATCACCGGCAACCCTCCTGCACCCCTGCACCCAAAACCATGAAACTTCTAGCTTGCCTCCGCGTGCGACGCCGCGGTCAGCCACGTCATTGCCGGCTCCGGTTCGGTCTTGAGGTCTCGACCTCGGGTGTCGAACAAAATTTACTGATCCATATTGCGTTTTCAGGCAACTGTGAAATAGCCAACGCGCCAAAATATGGCTAGAGATTTCTTGAACCTTTGGTGACCAAAAAAATTGGGAAGATTTTGTAAATAGAATGTGAGGAGAGCTTGCAAGATCCCATACGCAACCAAAATTTTGACAATCAACCAAGTAAGAGCCAAAATGTCATTGGCTGCCAAAATGTTGGTAGGGCAAATTTTGGCACTAGCCAAACATGCCGACAAAAGAAAAAGGGAAAAGGGTAGCTAGTGGAAGCTCCACACATCAGCATGCAAATAGATGCTCACCAAAACTAGCTAGATAACATAGTGCACTCATCACATTATTTGCATCTGGAATCTTGACACGGACAGCACTTGGCAGTTCACATATATTGCACGCATGCACTAGCATAGTGACTGTTTCTGCCTTGAGAAAATTGGCTTGTTGCAGAGGAAGCTACATTCATGCCGGACGGAATGCTCGGCAAGGCGGCGCTCGCCGTCCTTCTCCTGCTCGCCGCCGGCCTCGCGGCCGGGACCAGGCCGCCGCCGCCCGTGTCGGATGACACGCTGGAGAAGGTCGCTGGCTCGCTGGAAATGTACGTCGACAGGCTCCCCCAGATGCCCAAGTTACACGGCTACTCCGTGGAACACGGCCGCGCCACGCCGGTGCACCTCGCCGTCGGGATATACCGCAAGAAATGGGTACCTTGTTCTTCTATTTCTGTATGTATGTACGGTGTGATCACTTGGTCACCTCACCGGCTCACCTCGTGTGTGTGGATGGATGCATGCGTGTGTGCAGAAATTCCACCGCGACCTGCCGGCGACCACCGTGTTCGTGTTTGGAGAATCGGCGGCGAGCGCCACATTCCCCGGGCCGACCATCGAGGCCCTGCAAGGGGTCCCGCTGTCGGTGACGTGGGAGAACCACCTGCCGGAGCACCACATCCTCCCGTGGGATCCCACCGTCCCCGTCGCCATCCCCAGGCACGGCGGCGTCCCGACCGTCGTGCACCTCCACGGCGGCGTCCACCCGCCGCAGTCCGACGGCAGCGCCTTCGCCTGGTTCACCGCCGGCTTTCGCGAGACCGGTGCCAAGTGGACGACGCCGACGTACGTGTACCCAAACGTTCAGTCCCCCGGTGTCCTCTGGTACCACGACCACGCTCTCGGCCTCACGCGCGCCAACCTCCTCGCCGGCCTCCTCGGCGCCTACGTCATCCGCAATCCGGCGGTCGAGGGGCCGCTCGGCCTCCCCTGCGGCGATGAGTTCGACCGGGTGCTCGTGCTGGCCGACCGCAGCTTCTACGCCGACGGCTCCCTGTACATGAACTCCACCGGCGACAACCCGCGCATCCACCCGCAGTGGCAGCCTGAGTACTTCGGCGACGCCATCACCGTCAACGGCAAGGCGTGGCCGTTCCTCCCCGTCGCCCGCCGCCGCTACCGCTTCCGCATCATCAACGCCAGCAACGCGCGCTACTTCAACCTCTCGCTCAGCAACGGACGCCCCTTCCACGTCGTCGGCTCCGACGCCAGCTACCTGCCCCGGCCGGTCGCCGCCGCCCACGTCCTCGTCGGCGTGTCCGAGTCATTCGACGTCGTCGTCGACTTCTCTGATGACGAGTCCTCCAACGGGCCCGGGGTGGAGGTGGAGCTGGTGAACACGGCGCCGTACCCGTTCCCCAACGGCAAGGAGCCGGGCAGGTTCTCCGGCAAGGTGATGAAGTTCATCGTGGAGGTCGGGCCGGCCAATACAGGGGACGACTCCGGCAGGGTGCCGGCGAGGCTGCTGGAGTACCACGTGAAGGCCACCGAGGAAGAGGCCGCGCGGAGACGGTACATCGTGATGTACGAGTACGACGACGGCGCGACGGGCGGCCCGACGCACCTGTACATCAACGGGAAGCGCCTGGAGGACCCGGCGACGGAGACGCCGCGCGTGGGCGCGACGGAGGTGTGGGAGGTGGTGAACCTCACGCCGGACGACCACCCGCTGCACCTCCACCTGGCCACGTTCCAGGCGGTGCGCGCCCGGGGGCTCGTCCGGCTTGATGAGTTCAGGCGCTGCATGGCCGGGCTCAACGACGCGGCCAGGTGCAACGTGAGCCGGCACGCCGCCGGGGACGCGGTGGCCGTGCCGGAGCACGAGAGGACGTGGAAGAACGTGGGGAAGATGGCGCCGGGGCACGTGACGACGGTCGTGGTCAAGTTCTTGATGGTGGACACCGGCGAGGCCTACCCCTTCGACGCCACGGCCGAGCCCGGCTATGTCTATCACTGTCACGTACGTACTACTCCTACTAATCACCTATAACAAAATTTTACTTGCCAAGATACAACTCGAATAACAAAACTTGCCAAGACACCAACCATTGACGTTTTGTTGCTTTTACTCGCAGATTTTGGATCATGAGGACAATGCCATGATTCGCCCGCTAAAGCTGATCAGATAATTATCGCCTCGGTTTTGCTATTTTTCTAAGACAAATGAGAAATAGCTACCTCTGCACCAAAAGCATAGTGCGAAGCTGACTTTAAAACACATACACCCTTCGTCCCATAATATAAGAACGTTTTTAACTACCCACTAGTCTAGTCTAGTGTTAAAAACGTTCTTATATTGTGGGACGGAGGGAGTACTTTTTAGAGAAAAGACACACGGCCATAAATAAAGCCACGCGACAGGGTACCAAACAGAACAATATCACGCACGGTGCACTCACACCACTAGACCAACCACCACAAGTCACACAAACCAAAAGTCAACGGCACACATGCCCAAATGACATACAAGAAGGCACGCATGCCAACCACCTACATCTAAGATAAAGTAGCCAATGAACTAGGGGAAAGTTGCGACGACAGGAGATATCATCAGATTGGTAGACGCCCGAACTTTAAGACATATAGTTGCAAATAATAAGAAAACAACCATCTTCAAGAGGGAGTTGTGTTTGACAGACTACACTGCAAAAATCTATTGCAGTGATAGAAAGTGGGAAAAATCTTTTATCGTGTAGTTGCCACTAGGGATAAAAAGATAATTACGTAGTTGTTCTTTAAACGTAAGGATGAAGACAGAAAATTCAGGGGCACACACCTGCTAAGCCCTCCCTGGCCACCCGATTGCATCGTGATTCATGAAGTAGTTGGATCCCGCACGAGGGAACATTAAATTTGAAGTATTGATTGTTGAAACTTACGACTTTGCATATGAAACTTGTGATTTTCTCCGTGCTCGCACCAAGTTTCAGGGTTGAAACTTTCAGCAACTTTTTTGGTTTATTTTCTGAACTTCGTCGACCTTTATTACATAATGATCATATCAATTACAAGGGAAGGAATTAAGAAATCGAGGGGGGGGGGGGGTGCTCACACCAGACACCGGTACGCTTCCCACTATAACTAGCACCGGCTAGCCAATGCGCTGCCGCATTACACTCTCCTTAGCACAGTGGGTGATCGCTGCCCTGCCAAAAGAACTCAACAACTTGCGGCAATCATCAGTCAACACCGCAGCCGTAGCGCGGTACTCTGAAGGATCCATAATAGCTTGTGCTATCTCTTGTTAACCAGACTTACTGCTAGAGCCAAAATTCCCAACTCCTCTGCCAGCCGCACGCCCTCCAATAGAGCGAACGCCTCCATAGTGGAGACAACCATGTCATACTATTTATAAGAGCAAGAAGCGGCTATAAACGCTCCAGAACTGTCCCTAAGACCTCTTCCAATGCAAATGTGCTTAGATAAGGTGCTAAGTGCATTTAATAGCTTAGCAACTCAACTCCTCAATGCATAGGTGCTTAACTTGTTGTTGCTAAGCCCACTTTATTAAATGATTTATCACCTAAACTCTTTCATGCATTGGTTAGCTTCTTTCATTTAAGTAGTTTGCCTAGGTTCACGCGCTTGGCATTGGTTCTTCCTGGGGTCACCAAAGTGCTCTCTCTCCTATTTAATTGTTGTGCCATGTCTTTTTTTAGCTTATGTGGCATGCTTAGCACCTGTCCAACATGGAGCACTGGGAAGGGCCTAAGTACAACTCCAGTTGCTCCCGCCCCCTCATCCACATTATAGCTTGCGTCAACATTAAGCTTAATCACCCCCCTAGCAGGTCTGGACCATCTCATATTTCGTGTAGGAACCTTCTCCTTGGCATCCAACGAATTTGCCGCAATACCACGAATACTCATGGACGTCTGAACCGAGCTTCCAACATTATTATCAAGACTGATTCTCGGACGATCCCACCACATATCCCATCCAGCCACCGTTACCATTTCCACTCCATTTTCTATCGGTAACTTTACCTCTCATGGCAGCTCAGAACACAATAATTTTTCAAGAATAACTGATCCAGACTGCTCATGGGCCACTGCAGTTTCGATCGTGCTACCCAATCCAAGCTCCCCCACACCAACTTTGCTCTGTAGCAAGAAAACATCATATGGCGCAAATCCTCAGGGTCATTGCGGCACACTGGACAAATCACCGGAGTGGACAAATGGCGACCAGGTAACGTACAATAGCATAGACGATCCCATGAAGCACACTCCAGTTAAAAACATTCACTTTAGGAGGGTCTGGTTTCCCTGAAAGGACTTTCAAGACAGGGTGTGGATCGATTCTTCCCACTCCTTCGTTCATCTGTACTCAGATTTCCACGTGACGTGGTATGCAGACCGGACCGTGAAGCACCCTGACTTTCAGAAATGCCAGACAATAAAATCAGATTGACCATGAGATGCAAGTGGAATTTGTAGTATCCATTGAACATTCATGGGCCAAAAAAAAACCTTACTAATATTTCATTGCTACTTGTGAGCTGCGTTAGGATTTCGTTGAAGAGGAGAGGAGGATGTAGTATAGCGGAGATAAGTATTTCCCTTAATTAAGAACCAATGTTACCAATCTAGTAGGAGAACCACACAAGACCTCATGAAAAACACCTACACACAAAATAACAAATACTTGCAACCAACGCAAACAAAGTATTGTCAATCCTTTATCGGTTAATTGCAAGGATCAAATATCGTACCGATAGATAGATAAACAAAAACACAAAATAAAATAACGATAATGTATTTTTCGATTTTAATATATGATAAAGATAGATCATGGGGCCATAGTTTTCACTAGAGGCTTCTCTCTCTCGAACAAAACATATACGGTGGGTAGATAAATTACTGTTGGGCAATTGATAAAAAAACGCATAGTTATGATGATGTCCAAGGAAATCATCATGTACATAGGCATCACGTCCGAGACAAGTAGACCGACTCCTGCGTGCATCTACTACTATTACTCCACACATCGACCGCTATCCAACATGCATCTAGAGTATTAAGTTCATAAATAATAGAGTAACGTCTTAAGCAAGATGACATGATGTAAACAAAGTAAACCCAATCAATATGAATAAATCCCATATTTTTATCCTTAATGGCAACAATACAAATACATGTCATGTACCTTTTTGTCACTGGGATTGAGTGATACGTCCAAAACGTATCTGTAATTTCTGCTTGCTCCATGCCTCTTTTGGGTGATATTGCTATGATATTTATACACTTCCATACACTTTTGATCATATTTGGACTAACCTATTAACTCAGTGCACCCAGTGCCAGTTTCTGTTTTCTGCTGTTTTTGTATTTCAGTTTTTCCCATTACGAGAACTGCCAGAAAAATCCCGGAAAAATTATATAAAAATTCAGCGTTCCAGAAGGTTCCCGGTAGCCAAAGTACAGCCGGGGGCCACCAGGGCTCCAGGCGCCCTGGTGGCGCGCCCCCCCTGGGCCGCGCCGGGGGGGCGCCTGGGCCCCCCGAGCCTCGTCTGGTGCCCCCTTTGGCATATATTTAGACCGTCTCCCAAAACCCTTGAGACGGAAACCCTTTTTCGCGATCTCATCTCTGTTCCGCCGCCGCCGCCGCTTCCAAGATCGGGAGCACCAGGAGAACCCTTCCCGGCACCCTGCCGGAGGGGAGGATCACCACCGGGTGCTTCTCCACCACCATGGACGCCTCCCGGATGAGTTGTGAGTAGTCTCCCTTGGACCATGGGTCCATGACCAGTAGCTATGTGATGTTCTCCTCTCGTTCTTGTGCTTCACTAATTAGTCCTCGTGAGCTGCCCTACATGATCGAGGAACATATGTAATCCTTATGCTGTTGCTATGATGAGTTTGCCGGGATCCGATGGATTATGAGATTATGTTCAGATTGTGTTTGAGTAATATATTTGATTCACCTCTTTTATATTTATGTTCGTAAGTAATTCTTGCATGTTCTCCGTTGTTATTTATTGCTTTGGCCAAGTAGTAGGTAGTGACTCCAAGAGGGAACGTTATGCTTGATTGTGGGTTCATGCCCCTCGATGACTAGCTTGAGTGACAGAAACATGAGTCTAGGGGATGTGCTGTTGCCACAAGGGGGAAAACAACGGTGCTTGTGCCCGCGGGTGCAAGGATTGTTTACTTTACGCAAAGTTCTTTTAATGCAGTTGTCTGTTGCTTTGAGTTTACACTATGGGTGGGACTCGCAACTTAATACCAGCGAGATGTTCTGGATAGATATCTCAAGATGGATGATTAGTAGTAGATGCAGATGGATTTCGGTCTACTTACCTCGGCGTACCGCCCATGCTTTGAACCTCTACCTTTCTTGCAACTTAGTCAGCATTGGTTTGCGCACATGGTCCTGTCAATTGCCCAGCTGTAATTCGTTTACCTCACATAGCTGTTTTATCGTCTTTTGGGAGAGAGACATCACTAGTGAACATCATGAGACTCCGGTCCATATTACCATCATTGATCACATCCGCTATTTACTTTTCCGCTTTTTACTTACTATTGCAATTATACCTATCACTATTATCACTTGCGTTTGATCCTTTGTAAACTACAAGGCCGGAGGGATTGACAACCTCTCTGTACTCGTTGGGAGCAAAGTTATTTGTATCTGTGTGCAGGTCCACGTCGATTGCTAATATCTGGCGCCGTTAGCAGTTGACACCTTCTTGTTGAAATTTGGAGTCTCAGGGAAATCGATCCTTGGTATTGCCAAGGGAAAACTTCCGCTACACTGCATCTCAATCCTTCCACTTGGGGTAACCAACGAGGGGCGAGAAGCCATCAAGCAAAGTTTTCTGGCGCCGTTGCCGGGGACTCCACTCTTCAGGATAGGGGAGTTGCACGCTATCTTTTACCTTTGCTTTTTAGTCTTGTTAGTTTACCTTTCAGTTTTGCTTTAGTATCTTTTATCGAAAATCACAAAAATAGTTATCTTGCTTGCTTGCTACTATGGGTTCCACCGAGAACACCAAGTTGTGTGACTTCACTAGTCACAACAACGATGACTTTATCTGCACACCTATCACTACACCTGCCACTTCAGCACCTTCGTATGAAATTAAACCTGCTTTACTAAACTTAGTCATGAAAGATCAATTCTCTGGTGCTGGAGATGATGCTGCTTTACACTTGAACAACTTTGTTGAACTTTGTGACATGCAAAAGTACCAAGAAATAGATGGTAATATTGTTAAGCTTAAGCTTTTTCCTTTCTCTTTGAGAGGAGGAGCTAAAATTTGGTTTCAGTCTTTGCCTAGAAACAACATAGATTCATGGGACAAGTGCAAAGATGCTTTTATTGGAAAATACTATCCACCTGCTAAAATTATCCAACTAAGAAGTAACATAATGAATTTTAAACAATTGGATAATGAACACGTTGCCCAAGCTTGGGAATGTATGAAATCTCTTATCAAGAACTGCCCTACTCATGGTTTGACTACTTGGATGGTTATCCAAACTTTTTATGCAGGCTTGAACTTTACCTCGCGGAACTTGTTAGATTCGGCCGCGGGAGGAACTTTTATGTCAACTACACTTGGTGCTGCCACAAAGCTTCTCGATGAGATGATGACCAACTATTCCCAATGGCACACCGAACGCGCTCCAACAGGTAGGAAGGTAAACTCTGTCGAGGAGATTTCCTCCCTAAATGAAAAAGTTGACTTGATCATGTCTCTACTTTCGAAGCAATCTTCTGTTGATCCTCGTGATGTTCCTTTAAATTCTTTGATTGCTCAAGAACAAGTAGATGTGAACTTTATCTCTAGAAACAATTTTAATAACAATGCTTATAGGAGTAATTTTGGTAGCAATCCTAGACCGTTCCCCGCTAATTCTTATGGGAACAACAATGCTTATCCTAGCACCAAGAACTCCACCACTGAACTAGAGATTATGCTTAAAGATTTCATCACTACCCAAAAAGCTTTTAATAATAGTGTAGAAGATAAACTAAACAAACTAGGTGATCTCTCTTCAAAGGTAGACAATTTAGCCAATGAGGTAGAATTGCTTAAAATTAGAACTTCTCCTCTTGAGGAGAGGAAGGTCACTCCTATTAATGCTATTCAAGTGCAAATTAATGAAAACATTAGGATGATGGCTAAACTTAAAGAGAGATGGGCTAGAGAAAGGGAGGAAGAAGATAGAATTAAGAGCCTTCCTACCCACCACACTGTTGCTACTATCCAAGTTGTTGAGGATATCCAAACTCTTAGCACCCAATGCACTCCTGGTCCCGATGGACCTATTAATGGTGATGCTATGACTATACAACCTACCAAACAAGTGAACCTAAAGGACACCACTACCACCTTACTTGATAGTAGTGACCTTGATTTTGACAATTGCACTCTTACCGAAGTTATTGATTTCCTTCACAAGATGTCTAGAGATCCCCGCACTAGCACGATTAACCTTGCCTTTACAAAGCATATCACTAATGCTCTTATCAAAGCTAGGGAGGAGAAACTTAGAGTAGAAGCCTCCATACCTAGAAAGCTAGAAGATGGTTGGGATCCTACGATAAAAATTAAGTTCAATAATTTCTCTTGCTATGCTTTATGTGATGTTGGTGCTAGTACCTCTGTTATGCCCAAAAGAATATATGATATGCTTAAATTGAAACCTTTTGATTCTTGTTCTTTTGGTGTTCGTCTCGTTGATTCTTCCATAAAGGAACCTTTGGGGAGGATCGACGATGTTCTTATCATTGTCAATGACAACTATGTTCCCATTGATTTTACTATTATGGATATTGAATGTGAACCTTCATGTCCAATTATTTTGGGACGTCCTTTTCTACGCACCGTTGGTGCTATCATTGACATGAAAGAGGGGAATATAAAATTCCAGTTTCCTCTCAAGAAAGGGATGGAACACTTCCCTCGAAAGAAGATTAAGTTACCTTTTGAGTCCATCATACGGGCTAGCTATTCTTTTACTCTTGATAAAACTTGATCTCTATGCATTATGCCTAGCTTAAAGGCATAAAAGAAAGCGCTTTTGGGAGGCAGCCCACATGAATAATTTTTTATTTTTGTTTAGTCTTGATGTTGTTAACTACTGTAGCATCATCATTGTATCTTTGCTTTTCAATTTTGTGCCAAGTATAGCCTTTGATTGCAAGAAAGTTCAAAAGTTGTGACGTGCTGTCCAGGAAACAGATTCTGTCCTTGGATAGAAAAATTCGTATAAAATCACCAGGTCATCTTTTTGGTCTGAATTTTTTCGACAGCGTGCTCTATATAATTTTCTTTCGTGCGTCTGTTCTGAGTTTTTTGATTAGAGTTGCAGAAGTGCCCCGGAAAAATCAATTACTACCTGCTGTTCCGTTTTTCATAGATTCTGTCCTGTTTTGCCTTTCCTTCATTTCGCAAACCTAGAGCTTGCTTTTTCTTTGCAAAAACCTTTTGGCAATCTTGAGAAACAGTAGAACTTCAAGAATATCTTTATTTCCAGCAAGGAACAATTATTTTATTATGGGTACTAACCTCGCTAATCAGATTATGATGAGTTATGTATGAAGGGAGTTTTCAAGTGTGCGAGGGAAGATGATAAAAAGATTCAGGAGTGTCAAATGCTCAAGCTTGGGGATGCCCCCATTCACCCCCAAGAAATATTCAAGGAGACTCAAGCGTCTAAGCTTGGGGATGCCCCCGTGCATCCCCTTCTCCATCAACATTATCAGTTCGTCTTTCGTTCCACTATATTTTAATCACTTCATGTGTTATGTGCTATGCTTGGAGCGTCTTGCTTTTAGTTTTCCTTTTTAGTTTTCTTTTAGCTTTTCATAACGAGTCAGAACTCAGCTTTCTTTATGTGGGAGAGAAACACGCTCCACTTCTACCTAGAACATAACATAGAATTTTCATGTCTATCCTTGCTGTGTGTGTTCTTTGTCTTTTAATAGCTACTATCATGCTTATCTCTTAGTATTCATGCTTATCTTTTTAAAGAGCTTTTGTTTAGTTGGTTGCTTGAACTCTCTTTAGTTATCATGCTTATCTTATTAAGAGAGTTTGCTTCCGTTGCATTGGTTGATATGTCTATGATAAAGATGCTACGTGCATAATGGCGCTTAGTAGTTCATGTTTTCTTATGGTTAGTCTCAAATAGCTGGGGGGTTCCCAATGTGTTATTGGAGTACCAACATGATTTGTTTGCCTATGATGTGGTATGGTTTAGTAATATCTTCCTTCGAGAATTTATTTTGATTGACTTGGCGTATGCTTATGCATATTTAAGACTGTAAAGAAAGTCTGTCAAGCCTTGATGATCTTTTGTTTCTGAGTAGCGATATAACTTCCATGCCTGATTCAATGTTGCTTTGTCGCTCTGCATTATTATGACCGTCATTGCTCTCTTAGTTGGTCGCTCCCAGTATTTTGCTAACCTCCACCTGTACTAAGCGGACTGACTGCTTGTGCATCCACATTCTTTTATACCATTTATGCCATATGACTCCACCATACCTTCCTACATGGTATTTACCTGCCATTCCTAACGGAGACTTGCATGTACCATCTCGAAATTATTCAAAGAAAAATGCATTCCTATTTTGTGCCTCTGTTGTAAGTCCATGAGGAAGTAGTAGTTAATTCATAATCTTTTTAAGTTGGACAAGCTTCACCTCGGGATTGCATGTATAATGTGCAAACCCATAATACGAGAAGGAACTGGCATTGAGTGCGCCCGGCTCAAAATTAATATAACAAACAAACCCTCCTTCACGCTTTGTTCATGAGAAATCAGAAAACTTTGGCAGTGATAAACAAAGGAGATTAAGAGGATGTGATCGTCCTCATTCGGGAGCCGTTCCTCGAAACTTGTCCATCTCAAGAAGTGATTGAGTTGTTTGCTAGCATTCGTTGACGAAACATGCATGATCCAAAAAAATTTATTATTACCTCTGTTTTAAAACCAAGAGCTCTGGTACATGTTTTGTCTTTGTTTCCGACTACGGGTTTTCAACCTTGCCAACAAAAGCCACGGTTCGAGAGTCTCCACCTTCTTTTAAAAGCACCAACTACTGAGAGCATGATTGTCATTCTGAGTGTAATGTGCATTGTCCCAAAGTAGCATTGTCTTTTGCATGATTGTGATATCGTTTATTCTGAAATCATTGTATCTAGTCATCACCTAAACCTTGGAGGTGCCCCTGCATTTATGTTTTGCTTCACTAAAGGGGGCAAGCAAGATATCACTTTATCATATTTGCACACCATGTTCATTACAAATCTATTTGATGTTTCAGTATCATATTGTAAAACTTTCAGTTCTTTGTGATTTTCTCATGAGGCAACTTAATTACTATATATTCATTGTCTCAGTAAGCTTTTGTCATAGGACTATGAAAAAAGTCCTATATGGTTAATAGCATGTCACCACAGAAATTATTCTTGTTATCATTTACCTACTCGAGGACGAGCAGGAATTAAGCTTGGAGATGTTGATACGTCCAAAACGTATCTATAATTTCTGCTTGCTCCATGCCTCTTTTGGGTGATATTGCTATGATATTTATACACTTCCATACACTTTTGATCATATTTGGACTAACCTATTAACTCAGTGCACCCAGTGCCAGTTTCTGTTTTCTGCTGTTTTTGTATTTCAGTTTTTCCCATTACGAGAACTGCCAGAAAAATCCCGGAAAAAATATATAAAAAATCAGTGTTCCAGAAGGTTCCCGGTAGCCAAAGTACAGCCGGGGGGGGGGGCACCAGGGCTCCAGGCGCACTGGTGGCGCGCCCCCCCGGGCCGCGCCGGGGGGGCGCCTGGGCCCCCCGAGCCTCGTCTGGTGCCCCCCTTTGGCATATATTTAGACCGTCTCCCAAAACCCTCGAGACGGAAACCCTTTTTCGCGATCTCATCTCTGTTCCGCCGCCGCCGCTTCCAAGATCGGGAGCACCAGGAGAACCCTTCCCGGCACCCTGCCGGAGGGGGGGATCACCAGCGGGAGCTTCTCCACCACCATGGACGCCTCCCGGATGAGTTGTGAGTAGTCTCCCTTGGACCATGGGTCCATGACCAGTAGCTATGTGATGTTCTCCTCCCGTTCTTGTGCTTCACTAATTAGTCCTCGTGAGCTGCCCTACATGATCGAGGCACATATGTAATCCTTATGGTGTTGCTATGATGAGTTTGCTGGGATCCGATGGATTATGAGATTATGTTCAGATTGTGTTTGAGTAATATATTTGATTCACCTCTTTTATATTTATGTTCGTAAGTAATTCTTGCATGTTCTCCGTTGTTATTTATTGCTTTGGCCAAGTAGTAGGTAGTGACTCCAAGAGGGAACGTTATGCTTGATTGTGGGTTCATGCCCCTCGATGACTAGCTTGAGTGACAGAAACATGAGTCTAGGGGATGTGCTGTTGCCACAAGGGGGAAAACAACGGTGCTTGTGCCCGCGGGTGCAAGGATTGTTTACTTTACGCAAAGTTCTTTTAATGCAGTTGTCTGTTGCTTTGAGTTTACACTATGGGTGGGACTCGCAACTTAATACCAGCGAGATGTTCTGGATAGATATCTCAAGATGGATGATTAGTAGTAGATGCAGATGGATTTCGGTCTACTTACCTCGGCGTACCGCCCATGCTTTGAACCTCTACCTTTCTTGCAACTTAGTCAGCATTGGTTTGCGCACATGGTCCTGTCAATTGCCCAGCTGTAATTCGTTTACCTCACATAGCTGTTTTATCGTCTTTTGGGAGAGAGACATCACTAGTGAACATCATGAGACTCCGGTCCATATTACCATCATTGATCACATCCGCTATTTACTTTTCCACTTTTTACTTACTATTGCAATTATACCTATCACTATTATCACTTGCGTTTGATCCTTTGTAAACTACAAGGCCAGAGGGATTGACGACCTCTCTGTACTCGTTGGGAGCAAAGTTATTTGTATCTGTGTGCAGGTCCATGTCGATTGCTAATATCTGGCGCCGTTAGCAGTTGACACCTTCTTGTTGAAACTGAGAGTCTCAGGGAAATCGATCCTTGGTATTGCCAAGGGAAAACTTCCGCTACACTGCATCTCAAACCTTCCACTTGGGGTAACCAACGAGGGGCGAGAAGCCATCATTGAGCAACGCAAGTCGAACCCATCACAAAGCATCTCTCCCATTGCAAGATAAGTCAATCTAGTTCGCCAAACCAAACAGACAGAACAAATAGAAATACAAAGCTATAACAATCATGCATAAAAGATTTTAGAGAAGACAATATTCAGAGATAATCTGGTCATAAACCCACAATTCATCGGATCCCAACAAACACACCGCAAAAGAAGATTACATCGAATAGATCTCCAGGAACATCGAGGAGAACATTGTATTGAAGATCAAAGAGAGAGAAGAAGCCATCTAGCTAGTAGCTATGGACCCGTAGGTCTGTGGTAAACTACTCACACATCATCAGATGGTGTCAGGGATATTACTATTAGGTACAAACCGCCCAGGAGGGGCCGGTTTATGCCTATAGAGATCATCATTACTGAAGCCCAGCCAAACATGGAGCAAGGTGTTTTAGTCCAAGAAGCTTAAAGCCCAAGAGGCGTTAGGACCCATGATGTGTAAACCGCCATATGATGTGTAAACTTGTGATGTAAGATAGGAAGAATAGAGACCGAGCCAGATACGTTTATAAGCCGGCCTCGGGACTCTGAAAGCCGAACCGGGAAAGTGGAAGGACTGTTTTATTATGCAGGAAATCATGAATCGGTCTCGATACGATCATGGACCATTCGGCGGATCAGGTCCCGGTTTTCAAGGGCCGGGTTATCAAGGTGGTGGATCCGGTTCAGGGTACCAAGGCAATAACGGAAAAACCACAACGGGCACAATCAGCATAACCAACAGCACGGCCAGGGCGGCTATAACAATCAGGGAAATCAACACCGTCAACAGCAGCAGCAATCCGGATATCAGAATAATCCGAAGGAGCTGAGCAGTGGGTAGTATCATGTCTTCACCACGAGCTTGTGTAAACGTGATCAGAAAGTTTACAAGAGGGCAGTACATTTTGTTGAACCGGCGGTGTCGCGTTACCTACGTTGGTCAGAACAGCCCATTGTGTGGAGCCGAGAGGATCATCCGCCCCGGGTTGACAATCTGGGTCAGCTGGCTCTAGTTGTGGCACCTCAGGTGGGTGGCTACAAGTTTACCAAGGTGCTTATGGACGGAGGCAGCAGCATCAACATTCTATACTATGAGACTTTTCGGCGTATGGGGCTGACATGCCAGGTGCACCGAGGGAACTCGCTGAGCACACTCTCAACATTGATCCTAAGTTTAAACCGGTTAAGCAATTTCTGTGCCGCTTCAATAAAGAAAGGCGCAAGCCTATTGGAGAAGAAGTGGCTAGGCTCTTGGCGGCAGGCTTCATAATTGAGGTTTTTCATCCAGAGTGGTTGGCTAATCCGGTGCTAGTGCTTAAGAAAAATGGCACTTGGCGAATGTGTGTTGATTACACAGATCTGAACAAAGCTTGCCCAACTGATCCCTTTGCCCTCCCCCGTATTGATCAGATCATTGATGCTACAGCAGGTTGTGAGCGACTAAGTTTTTTGGACGCATATTCAGGTTATCATCAGATCAAGATGGCAGTTAAGGACCAGGAGAAGACGGCCTTTATAACTCCCTTTGGAGCCTTCTGCTATGTGTCTATGCCATTTGGGCTTAAGAGTGCCCAGGCGACCTATCAGCGTTGTGTGCAGGACTGGCTTCATGGACAGATTGGGCGGAATGTTCATGCATATGTGGATGACATTGTGGTGAAATCCAGGAAGGAGGAGACGTTGATAACAGACTTGAAATAAACCTTCGACAATCTCCGGATTTATAAAATGATGCTTAATCCGGATAAGTGTGTTTTCGGTGTTCCGGCAGGCAAGCTCCTGGGGTTCTTAGTATCAAATAGGGGAATCGAAGCTAATCCAGAGAAGATCAAGACGATTACATCCTTCGCTAAACCGGCGTGCATCAACGATGTCCAACGCGTGGCGGGCCGTATTGCGGCGCTCAGCCGGTTTATCAGCCGTTTGGGGGAGAAGGTGTTGGGGAACGTAGTATTTCAAAATTTTCCTACGATCACTCAAGATCTATCTACTAGATGTATAGCAACAAGAGGGGATAGTGTGTCTACGTACCCTTGTAGACCGTAAGCGGAAGCGTTTATCAACGCGGTTGATGTAGTCGTGCACCTTCACGATCCGTCCCGATCTAGTACCGAATGTACGACACCTTCGTGTTCAGCACACGTTCAGCTCGATGACGTCCTCGCCTTCTTGATCCAGCAAGACATGCGAAGTAGTAGATGAGTTCCGGCAGCACGACGGCGTGGTGACGGTTGTTGATGAAGAACAATCTCTGCAGGGCTTCGCCAAGCACTACAGAAACTAGAAGGAGGATAAACTAGAGGGTCGGGGTTGCCGGCACATGGCTTGGTGTATCTTGATGTGTTCCAGGTGCTAGCCCCGCCCCTCTATTTATATGTTGAGCCCTGGGGTCAAAACTTGGAACAAAAGCCTCCTCAAAGTCAGTTTTGCCCGAAAGGCAAGAGTCCCAGTCGGACTCCAGGACCAAACGCCACCAGACGCCATGAGCCTCAGCGTCCGGCCCAGGGCCAGACGCCAGGGTCTCCGGCGTTTTGGCCCCTGGCCTCCGCAAAACACCTTTTGCACCGACTTAATGCCCTGTGGGCTTGACCCCTTGGCCTAACCATATCATCCTATATATCAATTTTTACCTCCGGACCATTCCGGAGCTCCTCGTCATGTCCATGATCTCATCCGAGACTCCTAACAACATTCGGTCACCAACATACATAACTCATTCAATACTATATCGTCAACGAAACGTTAAGCGTGCGGACCCTACGGGTTCGAGAACTATGTAGACATGACCGAGACACTTCTCTGGTCAATAACCAATAGCGGAACCTGGATGCCCATATTGGCTCCTACATAATCTACGAAGATCTTTATCGGTCGAACCGCATAACAGTATACGTTGTTCCCTTTGTCATCGGTATGTTACTTGCCCGAGATTCGATCGTCGGTATCTCAATACCTAGTTCAATCTCGTTACCGGCAAGTCTCTTTACTCGTTTCGTAATACATCATTGATGGCTTCTCGCCCCTCATTGGTTACCCCAAGTGAAAGGTTTGAGATGCAGTGTAGCGGTAGTTTTCCCTTGGCAAAGATACCAAGGATCGAATCCCCTAAGACTCCGAGGTTCAACAAGAAGGTGTCAACTGCTAGCGGCGCAACTAGCGATTGACCGGACCTGCACACAATACAAATAACTATGCTCCCAACGAGTACAGAGAGGTTGTCAATCCCTCCGGCCTTGTCGTTTACAAAGGATCAAACGCAAGAGATAATAGTGATAGGTATAACTGCAACTAGTAAGTAAGAATTGAAAGTAAATAGCGGATGTGATCAGTGATGGTAATATGGACCGGGGTCCCATGATGTTCACTAGTGATGTCTCTCTCCCAAAAGACGATAAAACAGCTAAGCGAGGTAAACGAATTACAACTGGGCAATTGACAGGATTATGTGCGCAAACCAATGCTAACTATGCTGCAAAGAAAGGTAGAGGCTCAAAAGCATGGGCGGTACGCCAAGGTAAGTAGACCGAAATCCATCTGCATCTACTACTAATCATCCACCTTGAGATATCTATCCAGAACATCTCGCTGGTATTAAGTTGCGAGTCCCACCCATAGTGTAAACTCAAAGCAACAGACAACTACATTAAAAGAACTTTGCGTAAAGTAAACAATCCTTGCACCCGCGAGTACAAGCACCGTTGTTTTCCCCCTTGTGGCAACAGCACATCCCCTAGACTCATGTTTCTGTCACTCAAGCTAGTCATCGAGGGGCATGAACCCACAATCAAGCATAACGTTCCCTCTTGGAGTTACTACCTACTACTTGGCCAAAGCAATAAACAGCAACGGAGAACATGCAAGAATTACTCAAGAACATAAATATAAAAGAGGTAAATCAAATATATTACTCACACACAATCTGAAAATAATCTCATAATCCATCGGATCCCAGCAAACTCATCATAGCAACAGCATAAGGATTACATATGTGCATCGATCATGTAGGGCAGCTCACGAGGTCTAATCGGTGAAGAACAAAGAGGGGAGGAGAACATCACATAGCTACTGGTCATGGACCCATGGTCCAAGGGAGACTACTCACAACTCATCCGGGAGGCGTCCATGGTGGTGGAGAAGCTCCCGGTGGTGATCCTCCCATCCGGCAGGGTGCCGGGAAGGGTTCTCCTGGTGCTCCCGATCTTGGAAGCGCGGCGGCGGCGGAACAGAGATGAGATCGCGAAAAAGGGTTCCGTCCTCGAGGGTTTCGGGATGCGGTGTAAATATATGCCAAAGGGGGGCGTCAGAGGAGGCCAGGGGGGCCCAGGCGCCCTGGCGGCGCGGCCAGGAGGGGGGGCGCGCCCTCTGGCCGCCTGGAGCCCTGGTGGCCCCCCTCCGGCCCTACTTTGGCCGCATGGAAGCTTCCGGAACGCTGATTTTTTATATATTTTTCCCGGAATTTTTCTGGCAGTTTACGTAATGGAAAAACCTGAAATACAAAAACAGCAGAAAACAGAAACTGGCACTGGGGTGCACTGAGTTAATAGGTTAGTCCAAATATGATCAAAAGCGTATGGAAGTGCATAAATATCATAGCAATATCACACAAAAGAGGCATGGAGCAATGATGGCTTCTCGCCCCTCGTTGGTTACCCCAAGTGGAAGGTTTGAGATGCAGTGTAGCGGAAGTTTTCCCTTGGCAATACCAAGGATCGATTTCCCCGAGACTCCCAGTTTCAACAAGAAGGTGTCAACTGCTAATGGCGCCAGATATTAGCAATCAACGTGGACCTGCACACAGATACAAATAACTTTGCTCCCAACGAGTACAGAGAGGTTGTCAATCCCTCCGGCCTTGTAGTTTACAAAGGATCAAACGCAAGTGATAATAGTGATAGATATAATTGCAATAGTAAGTAAAAAGCGGAAAAGTAAATAGCGGATGTGATCAATGATGGTAATATGGACCGGAGTCTCATGATGTTCACTAGTGATGTCTCTCTCCCAAAAGACGATAAAACAGCTATGTGAGGTAAACGAATTACAGCTGGGCAATTGACAGGACCATGTGCGCAAACCAATGCTGACTAAGTTGCAAGAAAGGTAGAGGTTCAAAGCATGGGCAGTACGCCGAGGTAAGTAGACCGAAATCCATCTGCATCTACTACTTATCATCCACCTTGAGATATCTATCCAGAACATCTCGCTGGTATTAAGTTGCGAGTCCCACCCATAGTGTAAACTCAAAGCAACAGACAACTGCATTAAAAGAACTTTGCGTAAAGTAAACAATCCTTGCACCCGCGGGCACAAGCACCGTTGTTTTCCCCCTTGTGGCAACAGCACATCCCCTAGACTCATGTTTCTGTCACTCAAGCTAGTCATCGAGGGGCATGAACCCACAATCAAGCATAACATTCCCTCTTGGAGTCACTACCTACAACTTGGCCAAAGCAATAAATAACAACGGAGAACATGCAAGAATTACTTACGAACATAAATATAAAAGAGGTGTATCAAATATATTACTCAAACACATTCTGAACATAATCTCATAATCCATCGGATCCCAGCAAACTCATCATAGCAACAGCATAAGGATTACATATGTGCCTCGATCATGTAGGGCAGCTCACGAGGACTAATTAGTGAAGCACAAGAACGGGAGGAGAACATCACATAGCTACTGGTCATGGACCCATGGTCCAAGGGAGACTACTCACAACTCATCCGGGAGGCGTCCATGGTGGTGGAGAAGCTCCCGGTGGTGATCCTCCCCTCCGGCAGGGTGCCGGGAAGGGTTCTCCTGGTGCTCCCGATCTTGGAAGCGGCGGCGGCGGCGGAACAGAGATGAGATCGCGAAAAAGGGTTTCCATCTCGAGGGTTTTGGGAGACGGTCTAAATATATGCCAAAGGGGGGCACCAGACGAGGCTCGGGGGGCCCAGGCGCCCCCCGGCGCGGCCCAGGGGGGAGGGGCGCCACCAGGGCGCCTAGAGCGCTGGTGGCCCCCCCGGCTGTACTTTGGCTACCGGGAACCTTCTGGAACGCTGATTTTTTATACAATTTTTCCGGGATTTTTCTGGCAGTTCTCGTAATGGGAAAAACTGAAATACAAAAACAGCAGAAAACAGAAACTGGCACTAGGGTGCACTGAGTTAATAGGTTAGTCCAAATATGATCAAAAGTGTATGGAAGTGCATAAATATCATAGCAATATCACCCAAAAGAGGCATGGAGCATGCAGAAATTATAGATACGTTTTGGACGTATCAACATCCCCAAGCTTAATTCCTGCTCGTCCTCGAGTAGGTAAATGATAACAAGAATAATTTCTGTGGTGACATGCCATTAACCATATAGGACTTTTTCATAGTCATATGACAAAAGCTTACTGAGACAATTAATCTATAGTAATTAAGTTGCCTCATGAGAAAATCACAAAGAACTGAAAGTTTTCCAATATGATACTGAAACATCAAATAGATTTGTAATGAACATGGTGTGCAAATATTATAAAGTGATATCTCGCTTGCCCCCTTTAGTGAAGCAAAACATAAATGCAGGGGCACCTCCAAGGTTTAAGTGATGACTAGATACAATGATTTCAGAATAAACGATATCACAATCATGCAAAAGACAATGCTACTTTGGGACAATGCACATTACACTCAGAATGACAATCATGCTCTCAGTAGTTGGTGCTTTAAAAGAAGGTGGAGACTCTCGAACCGTGGCTTTTGTTGGCAAGGTTGAAAATCCGTAGTCGGAAACAAAGACAAAACATGTACCAGAGCTCTTGGTTTTAAAACTTAGGTAATAATTTTTTTTTTAGATCATGCATGTTTCGTCAACGAATGCTAGCAGACAACTCAATCACTTCTTGAGATGGACAAGTTTCGAGGAACGACTCCCGAATGAGGACGATCACATCCTCTTAATCTCCTTTGTTTATCACTGCCAAAGTTTTCTGATTTCTCATGAACAAAGCATGAAGGAGGGTTTGTTTGTTATATTAATTTTGAGCCGGGCGCACTCAATGCCAGTTCCTTCTCGTATTATGGGTTTGCACATTATACATGCAATCCCGGGGTGAAGCTTGTCCAACTTAAAAAGATTATGAATTAGCTACTACTTCCTCATGGACTTACAACAGAGGCACAAAATAGGAATGCATTTTTCTTTGAATAATTTCGAGATGGTACATGCAAGTCTCCGTTAGGAATGGCAGGTAAATACCATGTAGGAAGGTATGGTGGACTCATATGGCATAACTGGTATAAAAGAATGTGGATGCACAAGCAGTCAGTCTGCTTCGTACAAGTGGAGGTTAGCAAAAGACTGGGAGCGACCAACTAAGAGAGCAATGACGGTCATAATCATGCAGAGCGACAAAGCAACATTGAATCAGGCATGGAAGTTATATCGCTACTCAGAAACAAAAGATCATCAAGGCTTGACAGACTTTCTTTACAGTCTTAAATATGCGTGAGCATACGCCAAGTCAATCAAAATAAATTCTCGAAGGAAGATATTACTAAACCATACCACATCATAGGCAAACAAATCATGTTGGTACTCCAATAACACATTGGGAACCCCCCAGCTATTTGAGACTAACCATAAGAAAACATGAACTACTAAGCGCCATTATGCACATAGCATCTTTATCATAGACATATCAACCAATGCAACGGAATCAAACTCTCTTAATAAGATAAGCATGATAACTAAAGAGAGTTCAAGCAACCAACTAAACGAAAGCTCTTTAAAAAGATAAGCATGAATACTAATAGATAAGCATGATAGTAGCTATTAAAAGACAAATAACACACACAGCAAGGATAGACATGAAAATTCTATGTTATGTTCTAGGTAGAAGTGGAGCGTGTTTCTCTCCCACATAAAGAAAGCTGAGTTCCAACTCGTTATGAAAAGCTAAAGAAAACTAAGAGGAAAACTAAAACAATACGCTCCAAGCATAGCACATAACACATGAAGTGATTAAAATATAGTGGAACGAAAGACAAACTGATAATGTTGATGGAGAAGGGGATGCACGGGGGCATCCCCAAGCTTAGACGCTTGAGTCTCCTTGAATATTTCTTGGGGGTGCATGGGGGCATCCCCAAGCTTGAGCCTTTGACACTCCTGAATCATTTTATCATCTTCCCTCGCACACTTGAAAACTCCCTTCATACATAACTCATCATAATCTGATTAGCGAGGTTAGTACCCATAATAAAATAATTGTTCCTTGCTGGAAATAAAGATATTCTTGAAGTTCTACTGTTTCTCAAGATTGCCAAAAGGTTTTTGCAAAGAAAAAGCAAGCTCTAGGTTTGCAAAATGAAGGAAAGGCAAAACAGGACAGAATCTGTGAAAAACAGAACAGCAGGTAGTAAATGATTTTTCCGGGGCACTTCTGCAACTCTAATCAAAAAACTCAAAACAGACGCACGAAAGACAATTATATAGAGCACGCTGTCAAAACAATTCAGACCAAAAAGATGATCTGGTGATTTTATACGAATTTTTCTATCCAAGGACATAATCTATTTCCTGGACAGCACGTCACAACTTTTGAACTTTCTTGCAATCAGAGGCTATACTTGGCACAAAATTGAGAAGCAAAGATACAATGATGATGCTACAGTAGTTAACAACATCAAGACTCAACAAAAACAAAATAAAATTTATTCATTGGGCTGCCTCCCAAAAGCGCTTTCTTTTATGCCTTTAAGCTAGGCATAATGCATAGAGATCAAGTTTTATCAAGAGTAAAAGAATAGCTAGCCCGTATAACGGACTCAAAAGGTAACTTAATCTTCTTTCGAGGGAAGTGTTCCATCCCTTTCTTGAGAGGAAACTGAAATTTTATATTCCCCTCTTTCATGTCAATGATAGCACCAACGGTGCGTAGAAAAGGACGTCCCAAAATAATTGGACAAGAAGGTTCACATTCAATATCCATAATAGTAAAATCAACGGGAACATAGTTGTCATTGACAATGATAAGAACATCGTCGATCCTCCCCAAAGGTTCCTTTATGGAAGAATCAACGAGACGAACACCAAAAGAACAAGAATCAAAAGGTTTCAATTTAAGCATATCATATATTCTTTTGGGCATAACAGAGGTACTAGCACCAACATCACATAAAGCATAGCAAGAGAAGTTATTCAACTTAATTTTTATCATAGGATCCCAACCATCTTCTAGCTTTCTAGGTATGGAGGCTTCTACTCTAAGTTTCTCCTCCCTAGCTTTGATAAGAGCATTAGTGATATGCTCTGTAAAGGCAAGGTTAATCGTGCTAGTGCGGGGATCTCTAGACATCTTGTGAAGGAAATCAATAACTTCGGTAAGAGTGCAATTGTCAAAATCAAGGTCACTACTATCAAGTAAGGTGGTAGTGGTGTCCTTTAGGTTCACTTGTTTGGTAGTTTCTATAGTCATAGCATCACCATTAATAGGTCCATCGGGACCAGGAGTGCATTGGGTGCTAAGAGTTTGGATATCCTCAACAACTTGGATA
>LR738712.1:35235055-35322182 GCA_902687465.1 Secale cereale
CTCCCTTTCTCTAGCCCATCTCTCTTTAAGTTTAGCCATCATCCTAATGTTTTCATTAATTTGCACTTGAATAGCATTCATAGGAGTGACCTTCCTCTCCTCAAGAGGAGAAGTTCTAATTTTAAGCAATTCTACCTCATTGGCTAAATTGTCTACCTTTGAAGAGAGATCACCTAGTTTGTTTAGTTTTTCTTCTACACTATTATTAAAAGCTTTTTGGGTAGTGATGAAATCTTTAAGCATAATCTCTAGTTCAGTAGTGGAGTTCTTGGTGCTAGGATAAGCATTGTTGTTCCCATAAGAATTAGAGGGGAACGGTCTAGGATTGCTACCAAAATTACTCCTATAAGCATTGTTATTAAAATTGTTTCTAGAGATAAAGTTCACATCTACTTGTTCTTGAGCAATCAAAGAATTTAAAGGAACATCACGAGGATCAACAGAAGATTGCTTCGAAAGTAGAGACATGATCAAGTCAACTTTTTCATTTAGGGACGAAATCTCCTCGACAGAGTTTACCTTCCTACCTGTTGGAGCGCGTTAGGTGTGCCATTGGGAATAGTTGGTCATCATCTCATCGTGAAGCTTTGTGGCAGCACCAAGTGTAGTTGACATAAAAGTTCCTCCCGCGGCCGAATCTAACATGTTCCGCGAGGTAAAGTTCAAGCCTGCATAAAAAGTTTGGATAACAATCCAAGTAGTCAAACCATGAGTAGGGCAGTTCTTGATAAGAGATTTCATAAGTTCCCAAGCTTGGGCAACGTGTTCATTATCCAATTGTTTAAAATTCATTATGTTACTTCTTAGTTGGATAATTTTAGTAGGTGGATAGTATTTTCCAATAAAAGCATCTTTGCACTTGTCCCATGAATCTATGATGTTTCTAGGCAAAGACTGAAACCAAATTTTAGCTCCTCCTCTCAAAGAGAAAGGAAAAAAGCTTAAGCTTAACAATATTACCATCTATTTCTTGGTACTTTTGCCTGTCACAAAGTTCAACAAAGTTGTTTAAGTGTAAAGCAGCATCATCTCCAGCACCGGAGAATTGATCTTTCATAACTAAGTTCAGTAAAGCAGGTTTAATTTCATACGAAGGTGCTGAAGTGGCAGGTGTAGTGATAGGTGTGCAGATAAAGTCATCGTTGTTGTGACTAGTGAAGTCACACAACTTAGTGTTCTCGGTGGAACCCATAGTAGCAAGCAAGCAAGATAACTATTTTTGTGATTTTCGATAAAAGATACTAAAGCAAAACTGAAAGGTAAACTAACAATACTAAATAGCAAAGGTAAAAGATAGCGTGCAACTCCCCTATCCTGAAGAGTGGAGTCCCCGGCAACGGCGCCAGAAAACTTTGCTTGATGGCTTCTCGCCCCTCGTTGGTTACCCCAAGTGGAAGGTTTGAGATGCAGTGTAGCGGAAGTTTTCCCTTGGCAATACCAAGGATCGATTTCCCTGAGACTCCCAGTTTCAACAAGAAGGTGTCAACTGCTAACGGCGCCATATATTAGCAATCAACGTGGACCTGCACACAGATACAAATAACTTTGCTCCCAACGAGTACAGAGAGGTTGTCAATCCCTCCGGCCTTGTAGTTTAGAAAGGATCAAACGCAAGTGATAATAGTGATAGATATAATTGCAATAGTAAGTAAAAAGCGGAAAAGTAAATAGCGGATGTGATCAATGATGGTAATATGGACCGGAGTCTCATGATGTTCACTAGTGATGTCTCTCTCCCAAAAGACGATAAAACAGCTATGTGAGGTAAACGAATTACAGCTGGGCAATTGACAGGACCATGTGCGCAAACCAATGCTGACTAAGTTGCAAGAAAGGTAGAGGTTCAAAGCATGGGCGGTACGCCGAGGTAAGTAGACCGAAATCCATCTGCATCTACTACTAATCATCCACCTTGAGATATCTATCCAGAACATCTCGCTGGTATTAAGTTGCGAGTCCCACCCATAGTGTAAACTCAAAGCAACAGACAACTGCATTAAAAGAACTTTGCGTAAAGTAAACAATCCTTGCACCCGCGGGCACAAGCACCGTTGTTTTCCCTCTTGTGGCAACAACACATCCCCTAGACTCATGTTTCTGTCACTGAAGCTAGTCATCGAGGGGCATGAACCCACAATCAAGCATAACGTTCCCTCTTGGAGTCACTACCTACTACTTGGCCAAAGCAATAAATAACAATGGAGAACATGCAAGAATTACTTACGAACATAAATATAAAAGAGGTGAATCAAATATATTACTCAAACACAATCTGAACATAATCTCATAATCCATCGGATCCCAGCAAACTCATCATAGCAACAGCATAAGGATTACATATGTGCCTCGATCATGTAGGGCAGCTCACGAGGACTAATTAGTGAAGCACAAGAACGGGAGGAGAACATCACATAGCTACTGGTCATGGACCCATGGTCCAAGGGAGACTACTCACAACTCATCCGGGAGGCGTCCATGGTGGTGGAGAAGCTCCCGGTGGTGATCCTCCCCTCCGGCAGGGTGCCGGGAAGGGTTCTCCTGGTGCTCCCGATCTTGGAAGCGGCGGCGGCGGCCGAACAGAGATGAGATCGCGAAAAAGGGTTTCCGTCTCGAGGGTTTCGGGAGACGGTCTAAATATATGCCAAAGGGGGGCACCAGACGAGGCTCGGGGGGCCCAGGCGCCCCCCCGGCGCGGCCCAGGGGGGGCGCGCCACCTGGGCGCCTGGAGCCCTGGTGCCCCCCCCCCCCGGCTGTACTTTGGCTACCGGGAACCTTCTGGAACGCTGATTTTTTATATAATTTTTCCGGGATTTTTCTGGCAGTTCTCGTAATGGGAAAAACTGAAATACAAAAACAGCAGAAAACAGAAACTGGCACTCGGGTGCACTGAGTTAATAGGTTAGTCCAAATATGATCAAAAGTGTCTGGAAGTGCATAAATATAATAGCAATATCACCCAAAAGAGGCATGGAGCAAGCAGAAATTATAGATACATTTTGGACGTATCAAGCAAGCAGAAATTATAGATACGTTTTGGACGTATCAACATCCCCAAGCTTAATTCATGCTCGTCCTCGAGTAGGTAAATGATAACAAGCATAATTTCTGTGGTGACATGCTATTAACCATATAAGAACTTTTCACAGTCACATGACAAATGCTTACTGAGACAATGAATCTGTAGTAATTAAGTTGCCTCATGAGAATATCACAAAGAACTGAAAGTTTTACAATATGATACTGAAACACTCAATAGATTTGCAGTGAGCATGGTGTGCAAACATGACAAAGTGATATCTCACTTGCCCCCTTTAGTGAAGCAAAACATAAATGCAGGGGCACCTCCAAAGTTTAAGTGACGACTAGATACAATGATTTCAGAATAAACGATATCATAGTCATGCAGAAGACAATGGTACTTTGGGACAATGCACATTACACTCAGAATGACAATCATGCTCTCAATAGTTGGTGCTTTAAAGAAAGAAGGTGGAGACTCTCGAACCGTGGCTTTTGTTGGCAAGGTTGAAAACCCGTGGTCGGAAACAAAAACTAAACATGTACCAGAGCTCTTGGTTTTAAAAACAGAGGTAATAATTATTTTTTTAGAATAAGCATATTTCGTCAACGAATGCTAGTAGATAACTCAATTACTTCTTGAGCTGGACAAGTTTCGAGGAACGGCTCCCGCATGAGGACGATCACATCCTCTTAATCTCCTTTGTTTATCACTGCCAAAGTTTTCTGATTTCCCATGAACCAAGCGTGAAGGAGGGTTTGTTTGTTGTATAATTTTTTAATGAGCCGGGCGCACTCTTTGCCAGTTCCTTCTCGTATTATGGGTTTGCACATTAGACATGCAATCCCGGGGTGAAGCTTGTCCAACTTAAAAAGATCATGAATTAACTACTACTTCCTCATGAGCTAAAACAGAGGCACAAAAGAGAAATGCCTTTTTTGAATAATTTCGAGATGGTACATGAAAGTCTTCGTTAGGAATGGCAGGTAAATACCATGTATAGGAAGGTATGGTGGACTCATATTGCATAACTGGTTTAAAGGATTTTGGATGCACAAGCAGTCAGTCCGCTTAATACAGGCGAAGGTTAGCAAAAGACTGGGAGCGACCAACTAAAAGAGCAATGACGGTCATAATCATGCAGAGCGACAAAGCAACATTGAATCGGGCATGGAAGTTATATCGCTACTCAGAAATTAAAGATCATCAAGGCTTGATAGACTTTCTTTACAGTCTTAAATATGCGTGAGCATACGCCAAGTCAATCAAAATAAATTCTTGGAGGAAGATATCACTAAACCATACCACATCATAGGCAAACAAATCATGTTGGTACTTCAATAACACATTAAGAACCCCCCATCTATTTGAGACTAACCATAAGAAAACATGAACTACTAAGCACCATTATGCACATAACATTTTTATCATAGACATATCAACCAGTGCAACAGAAGCCAACTCTCTTAACAAGATAAGCATGATAACTAAAGAGAGTTCCAGCAACCAACTAAACAAAAGCTCTTCAAAAAGTAAAGCATGAAAACTAAGAGCTGAACATGATAGTAGCTATTGAAAGACAAAGAACACACACAGCAAAGATAGACATGAAAATTCTATGTTGTGTTCTAGGTTGAAGTGGAGCGTGTTTCTCTCCCACACAAAGAAATCTGAGTTCCAACTCGTTATGAACAGCAAGCAAAGCTAAAGAAAACTAAAAATGAAACTAAAAGCAAGACGCTCCAAGCATAGCACATAACACATGAAGTGATAAAAATATAGTGGAACGAAAGACGAACTGATAATTGTTGATGGAGAAGGGGATGCACGGGGGCATCCCCAAGCTTAGACGCTTGAGTCTTCTTGAATATTTCTTGGGGGTGCACGGGGGCATCCCCAATCTTGAGCGTTTGACACTCCTGAATCTTTTTATCATCTTCCCTAGCACACTTGAAAACTCCCTTCATACATAACTCATCATAATCTGATTAGCGAGGTTAGTACCCTTAATAAAATAATTTTTCCTTGCTGTAAATAAGGATATTCTTGAAGGTCTACTGTTTCTCAAGATTGCCAAAAGGTTTTTGCAAAGAAAAAGCAAGCTCAAGGTTTGCAAAACGAAGAAAAGGCAAAACAGGACAGAATCTGTGAAAAACAGACCAGCAGGTAGTAAATAATTTTTTCGGGGCACTTCTGCAACTCAAATCAAAAAACTCAGAACAGACACCCGAAAGCCAATTGTATAGAGCACGCTGTCGAAAAAATTCAGACCAAAAAGATGACCTGGTGATTTTATACGAATTTTTCTGTCCAAGGACAGAATCTGTTTCCTGGACAGCACGTCACAACTTTTGAACTTTCTTGCAATCAGAGGCTACACTTGGCACAAAGCTGAAAAGTAAAGATACAATGATGATGCTACTGTAGTAACAACATCAAGACACAACAAAAGCAAAATAAAATTTTATTCATTGTGGGCTGCCTCCCAAAAGCGCTTTCTTTTATGCCTTTAAGCTAGGCATAATGCAAAGAGATCAAGTTTTATCAAGAGTAAAAGAATAGCTAGCCCGTATAACGGACTCAAAAGGTAACTTAATCTTCTTTCTAGGGAAGTGTTCCATCCCTTTCTTGAGAGGAAATTGGAATTTTATATTCCCCTCTTTCATGTCAATGATGGCACCAACGGTGCGAAGAAAAGGACGTCCCAAAATAATTGGACAAGAAGGTTCACATTCAATATCCATAATAGTAAAATCAACGGGAACATAATTGTCATTGACAATGATAAGAACATCGTCGATCCTCCCCAAGGGTTTCTTTATGGAAGAATCAACAAGACGAACACCAAAAGAACAAGAATCAAAAGGTTTCAATTTAAGCATATCATATATTCTTTTGGGCATAACGGAGGTACTAGCTCCAACATCACATAGTGCATAGCAAGAGAAGTTATTCAAATTAATTTTAATCATAGGATCCCAACCATCTTTTAGCTTTCTAGGTATGGAGGCTTCTACCCTAAGTTTCTCCTCCCTAGCTTTGATGAGAGCATTAGTGATATGCTCTGTGAAGGCAAGGTTAAGTGTGCTAGTGCGGGGATCTCTAGACATCTTGTGAAGAAAATCAATAACTTCGGTAAGGGTGCAATTATCAAAATCAAGGTCACTACTATCAAGTAAAGTGGTAGTGGTGTCCTTTAGGCTCACTTGTTTGGTAGTTTCTATGGTCATAGCATCACCATTAATAGGTCCAACGGGACCAGGAGTGCATTGGGTGCTAAGAGTTTGGATATCCTCAACAACTTGGATAGTAGCAATAGTGTGGTGGGTAGGAAGGTTCTTAATTCTATCTTCTTCCTCCTTTTCTCTAGCCCATCTCTCTTTAAGTTTAGCCAACATCCTAATGTTTTCATTAATTTGCACTTGAATAGCATTCATAGGAGTGGTCTTCCTCTCCTCAAGAGGGGAAGTTCTAATTTTAAGCAACTCTACCTCATGGGCTATTGTCTACTTTCGAAGAGAGATCATCTAGTTTGGCTAGTTTTTCTTCTACATTCTTATTAAAGGCTTTTTGGGTAGTGATGAAATCTTTAAGCATACTCTCTAGTTCAGAAGTGGAGTTCTTGGTGCTAGGATAAGCATTGTTGTTCCCATAGGAATTAGAGGGGAACGGTCTAGGATTGCTACCAAAATTACTCCTATAAGCATTGTTATTGAAATTGTTTCTAGAGATAAAGTTCACATCTACTTGTTCTTGAGCAATCAAAGAATTTAAAGGAACATCACGAGGATCAATAGAAGATTGCCTGGAAAGTAGAGACATGATCAAGTCAACTTTTTCATTTAGGGAGGAAATCTCCTCGACAGAGTTTACCTTCCTACCTGTTGGAGCGCGTTCGGTGTGCCATTGGGAATAATTGGTCATCATCTCATCGAGAAGCTTCGTGCCAGCACCAAGTGTAGTTGACATAAAAGTTCCTCCCGCGGCCGAATTTAACAAGTTCCGCGAGGTAAAGTTCAAGCCTGCATAAAAAGTTTGGATAACCATCCAAGTAGTCAAACCATGAGTAGGGCAGTTCTTGACAAGAGATTTCATGCGTTCCCAAGCTTGGGCAACGTGTTCATTATCCAATTGTTTGAAATTCATTATGTTACTCCTTAGTTGGATAATTTTAGCAGGTGGATAGTACTTTCCAATAAAGGCATCCTTGCACTTGTCCCAAGAATCTATGCTATTTCTAGGCAAGGATTGAAACCAAATTTTAGCTCCTCCTCTCAAGGAGAAAGGAAAAAGCTTAAGCTTAACAATATTACCATCTATTTCTTGGTACTTTTGCATATCACAGAGTTCAACAAAATTGTTTAAGTGTAAAGCAGCATCATCTCCAGCACCAGAGAATTGATCTTTCATAACTAAGTTCAGTAAAGCAGGTTTAATTTCATAAGAAGGTGCTGAAGTGGCAGGTGTAGTGATACGCGTGCAGATAAAGTCATCGTTGTTATGACTAGTGAAGTCACACAACTTGGTGTTCTCGGTGGAACCCATAGCAGCAAGCAAGCAAGATAACTATTTTCGTGATTTTTGATGCAAGACACTAAAGCAAAAACTGAAAGGTAAACTAACAAGACTAAAAAGCAAAGGTAAAAGATAGCGTGCAACTCCCCTATCTTGAAGAGTGGAGTCCCCGGCAACGGCGCCAGAAAACTTTGCTTGATGGCTTCTCGCCCCTCGTTGGTTACCCCAAGTGGAAGGTTTGAGATGCAGTGTAGCGGTAGTTTTCCCTTGGCAAAGATACCAAGGATCGAATCCCCTGAGACTCCGAGGTTCAACAAGAAGGTGTCAACTGCTAGCGGCGCAACTAGCGATTGACCGGACCTGCACACAATACAAATAACTTTGCTCCCAATGAGTACAAATAGGTTGTCAATCCCTCCAGCCTTGTCGTTTACAAAGGATCAAACGCAAGAGATAATAGTGATAGGTATAACTGCAACTAGTAAGTAAGAACTGAAAGTAACTAGCGGATGTGATCAGTGATGGTAATATGGACCGGGGTCCCATGATGTTCACTAGTGATGTCTCTCTCCCAAAAGACGATAAAACAGCTAAGCGAGGTGAACGAATTACAGCTGGGCAATTGACATGATTATGTGCGCAAACCAATGCTAACTATGCTGCAAAGAAAGGTAGAGGCTCAAAAGCATGGGCGGTACGCCAAGGTAAGTAGACCGAAATCCATCTTCATCTACTACTAATCATCCACCTTGAGATATCTATCCAGAACATCTCGCTGGTATGAAGTTGCGAGTCCCACCCATAGTGTAAACTCAAAGCAACAGACAACTGCATTAAAAGAACTTTGCGTAAAGTAAACAATCCTTGCACCCGCGAGTACAAGCACCGTTGTTTTCCCCCTTGTGGAAAGAGCACATCCCCTAGACTCATGTTTCTGTCACTCAAGCTAGTCATCGAGGGGCATGAACCCACAATCAAGCATAACGTTCCCTCTTGGAGTTACTACCTACTACTTGGCCAAAGCAATAAACAGCAACAGAGAACATGCAAGAATTACTCAAGAACATAAATATAAAAGAGGTAAATCAAATATATTACTCACACACAATCTGAACATAATCTCATAATCCATCGGATCCCAGCAAACTCATCATAGCAACAGCATAAGGATTACATATGTGCCTCGATCATGTAGGGCAGCTCACGAGGTCTAATCGGTGAAGAACAAAGAGGGGAGGAGAACATCACATAGCTACTGGTCATGGACCCATGGTCCAAGGGACACTACTCACAACTCATCCGGGAGGCATCCATGGTGGTGGAGAAGCTCCCGGTGGTGATCCTCCCCTCCGGCAGGGTGCCGGGAAGGGTTCTCCTGGTGCTCCCGATCTTGGAAGCGCGGCGGCGGCGGAACAGAGATGAGATTGCGAAAAAAGGTTCCGTCCTCGAGGGTTTCGGGACGCGGTGTAAATATATGCCAAAGGGGGGCGTCAGAGGAGGCCAGGGGGCCTAGGCACCCTGGCGGCGCGGCCAGGAGGGGGGGCGCGCCCTCTGGCCGCCTGGAGCCCTGATGGCCCCCCTCCGGCCCTCCTTTGGCCGCATGGAAGCTTCCGGAACGCTGATTTTTTTATATATTTTTCCCGGAATTTTTCTGGCAGTTTACGTAATGGAAAAACCTGAAATACAAAAACAGCAGAAAACAGAAACTGGCACTGGGGTGCACTGAGTTAATAGGTTAGTCCAAATATGATCAAAAGTGTATGGAAGTGCATAAATATCATAGCAATATCACACAAAAGAGGCATGGAGCAAGCTAAAATTATAGATACGTTTTGGACGTATCAATCATCTCGTGACTAACTCATTAATCATTTGCTTGCAAGGCTTATTATGATGTGCATTACCGAGAGGGCCCAGAGATACCTCTCTGACACTCGGAGTGACAAATCCTATTCTTGATCCATGCCAACACCACGAACACCTTCGGAGACACCTGTAGAGCATCTTTATAATCACCCTGTTACGTTGTGACGTTTGATAGCACACAAGGTGTTCCTCCGGTATTCGGGAGTTGCATAATCTCATAGTCATAGGAACATGTATAAGTCATGAAGAAAGCAATAGCAGTAAAACTAAACGATCATAGTGCTAAGCTAACGGATGGGTCTTGTCCATCACATCATTCTCCTAATGATGTGATCCCGTTGATCAAATGACAACTCATGTCTATGGTTAGGAAACATAACCATCTTCGATCAATGAGCTAGTCTAGTAGAGGCATACTAGGGACACTCTGTTTTGTCTATGTATTCACACATGTACTAAGTTTCCGGTTAATACAATTCTAGCATGAATAATAAACATTTATCATAATATAAGGAAATATAAAATAACAACTTTATTATTGCCTCTGGGGCATATTTCCTTCAGAAGGCTATCCCACTTTATCAGATGATGAAAAAGACAGATCGCTTTGTCTGGAGTGATGCTGCTGATGTTGCGTTTGAATACTTGAAGAAGCAATTAGCAGAGCCATCGGTCCTCGCTGCCCCAGTTGGTAATGAGCCACTGTTGTTATATGTTACAGCTAATGCCCGTGCAGTAAGCGTTGCCATTGTGGTAGAGCGTAAGGAGGCAGGCAAGGAATATCTGGTTCAGCGGCCGGTTTACTACATCAGTGAGGTGCTCATTGAATCAAAACAGAGATATCCACATTGGCAGAAATTGGTGTATGGAGTCTTCATGGCAAACCCGAAGCTAAAGCACTATTTTCAAGGCCATCCAATCACTGTGGTAAATTCAGCTCCATTGGAGGATATAATCCAGAACAGAGAGGCTACTGGTCGGGTTCCAAAGTGGGCCATTGAGCTTAGCCCGCACGGATTGAAGTATGTGCCCCGTACTGCGATAAAATCCCAAGCATTGGTGGATTTCATCAACGATAGGACAGAGTTGCAAGCACCTAAGGAAAAGCCGAATCACATGTATTGGACTATTCACTTTGATGGATCCAGGAAATTGGAGGGGTCGGGGGCTGGAGTTGTATTAACTTCCCCACGAGGTGATAAGTTCTGTTATGTCCTCCGTTTAATGTTCCCTTGTACTAACAATGCAGCTGAGTATGAAGCTCTCCTCCATGGTCTACGGATGGCCAAGGAGATGAATTTAAGCCGGGTTAAATGCTTTGGCGATTCAGACCTGGTGGCGCAGCAAGTGTCTGGCAAGTGTCTGGCAAGTGGGATTCCAAAGATCCACTTATGGCAGCATATCGACGAGAGGTAGATGATGTTGCTGGACACTTCAAGGGTTATCAGGTGGATCATATAGACCGGTGAAAGAATGAAGTGGCTGACGCGTTAAGCCGGTTGGGTTCTCAACATAAGCCGGTCCCACCCAATACCTTCTTGGATGTATTACACAATCCGTCGGTACAATTACCTTCAGAAGAGGACTTGGCTGTTCCTGATCCGAAGGCACAATTGGTCGCGACACTTCATGTTATTCCGGATTGGACGCTTCCCTACCCGGCGTACATGAACCGAGGTGAGTTACCAGAGGACGAAGTCTTGGCCAGACCGATAGTCCGGCGATCCAAGTCAATGACTATTGTCAATGGAGAACTTCATCATCGTGGTATTTCTGGGGCGTTTCAGTGGTGTGTGTCGCCAGAGGAAGGTTGTGATATTCTTAGAGAGATCCATGAGGGAGATTGTGGTCATCATGCCGGTTCAAAATCTTTGGTGGCTAAAGCATTTCGTCATGGGTTCTACTAGTTGACGGCTCATGCCGACGCAGAGGACTTGGTCAGAAAATGTGATGCTTGTCAGAAGTTCTCACGTCGTGCTCATATACCGGCGCATGATTTGAGGATGATTCCAATTACTTGGCTGTTTGCAACTTGGGGGCTTGATATGGTTGGACCCTTCAAGAGATCCCAAGATAAGAAGACCCACCTTTTGGTGGCGGTGGACAAGTTTAACAAATGGGTTGAAGCGGAACCAGTTGATGGCTTCTCGCCCCTCCTTGGTTACCCCAAGTGGAAGGTTTGAGATGCAGTGTAGCGGTAGTTTTCCCTTGGCAAAGATACCAAGGATCGAATTCCCCTGAGACTCCAAGGTTCAACAAGAAGGTGTCAACTGCTAGCGGCGCAACTAGCGATCGACCGGACCTGCACACAGATACAAATAACTTTGCTCCCAACGAGTACAGAGAGGTTGTCAATCCCTCCGGCCTTGTCGTTTACAAAGGATCAAACGCAAGAGATAATAGTGATAGGTAAAACTGCAACTAGTAAGTAAGAACTGAAAGTAAATAGCGGATGTGATCAGTGATGGTAATATGGACCGGGGTCCCATGATGTTCACTAGTGATGTCTCTCTCCCAAAAGATGATAAAACAGCTAAGCGAGGTAAACAAATTACAGCTGGGCAATTGACAGGATTATGTGCGCAAACCAATGCTAACTATGCTACAAAGAAAGGTAGAGGCTGAAAAGCATGGGCGGTACGCCAAGGTAAGTAGACCGAAATCCATCTGCATCTACTACTAATCATCCACCTTGAGATATCTATCCAGAACATCTCGCTGGTATTAAGTTGCGAGTCCCACCCATAGTGTAAACTCAAAGCAACAGACAACTGCATTAAAAGAACTTTGCGTAAAGTAAACAATCCTTGCACCCGCGAGTACAAGCACCGTTGTTTTCCCCCTTGTGGCAACAGCACATCCCCTAGACTCATGTTTCTGTCACTCAAGCTAGTCATCGAGGGGCATGAACCCACAATCAAGCATAACGTTCCCTCTTGGAGTTACTACCTACTACTTGGCCAAAGCAATAAACAGCAACGGAGAACATGCAAGAATTACTCAAGAACATAAATATAAAAGAGGTAAATCAAATATATTACTCACACACAATCTGAACATAATCTCATAATCCATCGGATCCCAGCAAACTCATCATAGCAACAGCATAAGGATTACATATGTGCCTCGATCATGTAGGGCGGCTCACGAGGTCTAATCGGTGAAGAACAAAGAGGGGAGGAGAACATCACATAGCTACTGGTCATGGACCCATGGTCCAAGGGAGACTACTCACAACTCATGCGGGAAGCGTCCATGGTGGTGGAGAAGCTCCCGGTGGTGATCCTCCCCTCCGGCAGGGTGCCGGGAAGAGTTCTCCTGGTGCTCCCGATCTTGGAAGCGCGGCGGCGGCGGAACAGAGATGAGATCGCGAAAAAGGGTTCCGTCCTTGAGGGTTTCGGGACGCGGTGTAAATATATGCCAAAGGGGGCATCAGCGGAGGCCTAGGGGGCCCAGGCGCCCCCCCGGCGTGGCCAGGAGGGGGCCGCGCCCCCAGGGCGCCTGGAGCCCTGGTGGCCCTCCTCCGGCCCTACTTTGGCCGCATGGAAGCTTCCGGAATGCTGATTTTTTATATATTTTTCCCGAAATTTTTCTGGCAGTTTACGTAATGGGAAAACCTGAAACACAAAAACAGCAGAAAACAGAAACTGGCACTGGGGTGCACTGAGTTAATAGGTTAGTCCAAATATGATCAAAAGTGTATGGAAGTGCATAAATATCATAGCAATATCACACAAAAGAGGCATGGAGCAAGAAGAAATTATAGATACGTTTTGGACGTATCAACATCCCCAAGCTTAATTCCTGCTCGTCCTCGAGTAGGTAAATGATAACAAGCATAATTTCTGTGGTGACATGCTACTAACCATATAAGAACTTTTCACAGTCATATGACAAATGCTTACTGAGACAATGAATCTGTAGTAATTAAGTTGCCTCATGAGAAAATCACAAAGAACTGAAAGTTTTACAATATGATACTGAAACACTCAATAGATTTGTAATGAGCATGGTGTGCAAATATGATAAAGTGGTATCTCGCTTGCCCCCTTTAGTGAAGCAAAACATAAATGCAGGGGCACCTCCAAGGTTTAAGTGATGACTAGATACAATGATTTCAGAATAAACGATATCATAGTCATGCAGAAGACAATGGTACTTTGGGACAATGCACATTACACTCAGAATGACAATCATGCTCTTAATAGTTGGTGCTTTAAAGAAAGAAGGTGGAGACTCTCGAACGGTGGCTTTTGTTGGCAAGGTTGAAAACCCGTGGTCGGGAACAAAAACTAAACATGTACCAGAGCTCTTGGTTTTAAAAACAGAGGTAATAATTATTTTTTAGAATATGCATATTTCGTCAACGAATGCTAGTAGATAACTCAATTACTTCTTGAGCTGGACAAGTTTCGAGGAACGCCTCCCGCATGAGGACGATCACATCCTCTTAATCTCCTTTGTTTATCACTGCCAAAGTTTTCTGATTTCTCATGAACAAAGCGTGAAGGAGGGTTTGTTTGTTGTATAATTTTTAATGAGCCGAGCGCACTCTATGCCAGTTCCTTCTCGTATTATGGGTTTGCACATTAGACATGCAATCCCGGGGTGAAGCTTGTCCAACTTAAAAAGATCATGAATTAACTACTACTTCCTCATGAGCTAGAACAGAGGCACAAAAGAGAAATGCCTTTTTTTGAATAATTTTGAGATGGTACATGAAAGTCTTCATTAGGAATGGCAGGTAAATACCATGTATAGGAAGGTATGGTGGACTCATATGGCATAACTGGTTTAAATGATTTGGATGCACAAGCAGTCAGTCCGCTTAGTACAGGCGAAGGTTAGCAAAAGACTGGGAGCAACCAACTAAAAGAGCAATGACGGTCATAATCATGCAGAGCGACAAAGCAACATTGAATCGGGCATGGAAGTTATATCGCTACTCAGAAATTAAAGATCATCAAGGCTTGATAGACTTTCTTTACAGTCTTAAATATGCGTGAGCATATGCCAAGTCAATCAAAATAAATTCTTGAAGGAAGATATCACTAAACCATACCACATCATAGGCAAACAAATCATGTTGGTACTTCAATAACACATTGAGAACCCCCCCCCCAGCTATTTGAGACTAACCATAAGAAAACATGAACTACTAAGCACCATTATGCACATAGCATTTTTATCATAGACATATCAACCAGTGCAACAGAAGCCAACTCTCTTAACAAGATAAGCATGATAACTAAAGAGAGTTCCAGCAACCAACTACACAAAAGCTCTTAAAAAGATAAGCATGAAAACTAAGAGCTAAGCATGACAGTAGCTATTGAAAGACAAAGAACACACACAGCAAAGATAGACATGAAAATTCTATGTTGTGTTCTAGGTTGAAGTGGAGCGTGTTTCTCTCCCACACAAAGAAGGCTGAGTTCCAACTCGTTATGAACAGCAAGCAAAGCTAAAGAAAACTAAAAAGGAAACTAAAAGCAAGACGCTCCAAGCATAGCACATAACACATGAAGTGATAAAAATATAGTGGAACGAAAGACGAACTGATAATTGTTGATGGAGAAGGGGATGCACGGGGGCATCCCCAAGCTTAGACGCTTGAGTCTTCTTGAATATTTCTTGGGGGTGCACGGGGGCATCCCCAAGCTTGAGCGTTTGACACTCCTGAATCTTTTTATCATCTTCCCTCGCACACTTGAAAACTCCCTTCATACATAACTCATCATAATCTGTTAGCGAGGTTAGTAGCCTTAATAAAATAAATTTTCCTTGCTGGAAATAAAGATATTCTTGAAGGTCTATTGTTTCTCAAGATTGCCAAAAGGTTTTTGCAAAGAAAAAGCAAGCTCAAGGTTTGCAAAACGAAGAAAAGGCAAAACAGGACAGAATCTGTGAAAAACAGACCAGCAGGTAGTAAATGATTTTTTCGGGGCACTTCTGCAACTCAAATCAAAAAACTCAGAACAGACACCCGAAAGACAATTGTATAGAGCACGCTGTCAAAACAATTCAGATCAAAAAGATGATCTGGTGATTTTATACGAATTTTTCTGTCCAAGGACAGAATCTGTTTTCTGGACTGCACGTCACAACTTTTGAACTTTCTTGCAATCGAAGGCTAAACTTAGCACAAAGCTGAAAAGAAAAGATACAATGATGATGCTACTGTAGCAACAACATCAAGACACAACAAAAGCAAAATAAAATTTTATTCATTGTGGGCTGCCTCCTAAAAGCGCTTTCTTTTATGCCTTTAAGCTAGGCATAATGCAAAGAGATCAAGTTGTATCAATTGAACCATCATCAAGATCATCAAAAAGCTCTTCAATAGTACAACTAGTCTTAAGAGGACTTTCAAATAAAGGGCTAATAGAGATACTTCTAGGGAGAAGACCAAAAGGAAAAAAGTCAAAGGAAGATTCATTTATAAATTTATCAAAGAGAGGTGTTTCTTCCAAAGTCTTCATAGTTTCAACCCCTTTGGCAATAGATATCTTACTTTTAGAGCGGGGAGCCTTTGGAACGTAAACGAACTTAGGCTCCTTCTTTACCGAAGTTTCTACCTTTTTGGTTTTGATTGAGGAGAAAGTAGTTCCTAGAGTATCAAAGATTTCCTCAATCTTGTCTATCCTAGAAGAATCCAAGTCGTGGGATTTGATGGTCTCCAAAGTTTTAAGAATTTTATGCATGGAGCTATCAAGCCTATTCAAATTCCCTTGGATCTTACGATCCAACTCATTTATCTTATTAATGTTTGGCATCTCTAGCTCTATCTTTTCAAGTTTTTTCATAATGTGAGCTAGGGTGATGTCCTCTTGAATGCTAACAACAGGGGGATTTCCAACAAGATTTTCAATAATACTAAGAGATTCCCAAACTAGGGCCTCTAGGAAATTCCCATTGATAGCAGAATCTAGAATAAACCTATTCCAAGAAGTAATTCCAACATAAAAATTTCTAAGCAGGATAGTAGTAGATTGTTTCTTGGTGGCTCTTTTTTGAGAATCATTAATTCTATACCAAGCATCTTTTAAACTTTCCCCACCTCTTTGTTTAAAGGTGAGAACTTCTGCCTCACCAAAGACAAAAGGACCAGACATAACGACAACTAAAGAATGAGATAACTATTTTTGTGATTTTTGATAAGAGACACTAAAGCAAAAACTAAAAGGTAAACTAACAAGACTAAAAAGCAAAGGTAAAAGATAGCGTGCAACTCCCCTATCTTGAAGAGTGGAGTCCCCGGCAACGGCGCTAGAAAACTTTGCTTGATGGCTTCTCGCCCCTCGTTGGTTACCCCAAGTGGAAGGTTTGAGATGCAGTGTAGCGGTAGTTTTCCCTTGGCAAAGATACCAAGGATCGAATTCCCCTGAGACTCCAAGGTTCAACAAGAAGGTGTCAACTGCTAGCGGCGCAACTAGCGATCGGCCGGACCTGCACACAGATACAAATAACTTTGCTCCCAACGAGTACAGAGAGGTTGTCAATCCCTCCGGCCTTGTCGTTTACAAAGGATCAAACGCAAGAGATAATAGTGATAGGTAAAATGCAACTATTAAGTAAGAACTGAAAGTAAATAGCGGATGTGATCAGTGATGGTAATATGGACCGGGGTCCCATGATGTTCACTAGTGATGTCTCTCTCCCAAAAGACGATAAAACAGCTAAGCGAGGTAAACAAATTACAGCTGGGCAATTGACAGGATTATGTGCGCAAACCAATGCTAACTATGCTACAAAGAAAGGTAGAGGCTCAAAAGCATGGGCGGTACGCCAAGGTAAGTAGACCGAAATCCATCTGCATCTACTACTAATCATCCACCTTGAGATATCTATCCAGAACATCTCGCTGGTATTAAGTTGCGAGTCCCACCCATAGTGTAAACTCAAAGCAACAGACAACTGCATTAAAAGAACTTTGCGTAAAGTAAACAATCCTTGCACCCGCGAGTACAAGCACCGTTGTTTTCCCCCTTGTGGCAACAGCACATCCCCTAGACTCATGTTTCTGCCACTCAAGCTAGTCATCGAGGGGCATGAACCCACAATCAAGCATAACGTTCCCTCTTGGAGTTACTACCTACTACTTGGCCAAAGCAATAAACAGCAACGGAGAACATGCAAGAATTACTCAAGAACATAAATATAAAAGAGGTAAATCAAATATATTACTCACACACAATCTGAACATAATCTCATAATCCATCGGATCCCAGCAAACTCATCATAGCAACAGCATAAGGATTACATATGTGCCTCGATCATGTAGGGCAGCTCACGAGGCCTAATCGGTGAAGAACAAAGAGGGGAGGAGAACATCACATAGCTACTGGTCATGGACCCATGGTCCAAGGGAGACTACTCACAACTCATGCGGGAAGCGTCCATGGTGGTGGAGAAGCTCCCGGTGGTGATCCTCCCCTCCGGCAGGGTGCCGGGAAGAGTTCTCCTGGTGCTCCCGATCTTGGAAGCGCGGCGGCGGCGGAACAGAGATGAGATCGCGAAAAAGGGTTCTGTCCTCGAGGGTTTCGGGACGCGGTGTAAATATATGCCAAAGGGGGGCATCAGCGGAGGCCTGGGGGGCCCAGGCGCCCCCCCCGGCGTGGCCAGGAGGGGGGCCGCGCCCCCAGGGCGCCTGGAGCCCTGGTGGCCCCCCTCCGGCCCTACTTTGGCCGCATGGAAGCTTCCGGAATGCTGATTTTTTATATATATTTTCCCGGAATTTTTCTGGCAGTTTACGTAATGGGAAAACCTGAAATACAAAAACTGCAGAAAACAGAAACTGGCACTGGGGTGCACTGAGTTAATAGGTTAGTCCAAATATGATCAAAAGTGTATGGAAGCACATAAATATCATAGCAATATCACACAAAAGAGGCATGGAGCAAGCAGAAATTATAGATACGTTTTGGACGTATCACCAGTCAGTAAGTGTGATGCAGCAACGGCGGTTCAGTTCATCAAAAAGGTGATTTTCCGGTTTGGCTTTCCACACAGCATTATAACTGATAATGGTACCAATCTATCCAAGGGGGCTATGGAGGAGTTCTGTCAACGAGAGCACATCTGCCTTGATGTATCATCAGTAGCTCACCCTCAGTCTAATGGCCAAGCTGAAAGAGCCAATCAAGAGATCTTGAGAGGCATCAAACCCCGGCTTATGGTTCCTTTGCAGAGGACAGCGGGTTGTTGGGTGGAGGAGTTACCATCTGTGCTATGGAGCATCAACACTACACCTAATAGATCCATAGGGTACACGCCTTTCTTGATGGTATATGGAGCTGAAGCGGTCCTCCCTAGTGATATTCGTCATGACTCGCCGCGGGTGGCAGCTTACGTCGAAGCTGATAACGAAAAAGCAAGACAAGATGCATTGGACCGGCTGGATGAAGAATGGGACACGACAGCAGCTCGATCAGCGATATATCAGCAAGATCTGCGTCTGTACCACATCCGCCGGGTTAAAACCAGGACGTTTCAAGAAGGAGATCTGGTGCTCCGACTCATCCAAGACCAGACAGACATGCACAAGTTATCCCCACCTTGGGAAGGACCCTTTGTGGCCAGCAAGAACCTGCACAGCGGATCATACTACCTCGTCGACGTTTGATACGTCCAAAATGCATCACTATTTTGTATCATAATTTATCCTTATTCATTGATATATTTCACATTACGATGATGTTCTTATGTTGTTTTGGCCTATTTTACACAGTTCGCAACTTTCCGGTGCCGAAGCAGCAGACGCAGGACTCAGCGGTAAAAAGTGGACGCTGAGTTGCTGAAGAAGAATACCTCCAAATTACCTGCAAATCGACGGAGAGTATTTTCCAGACGGATCACGAGGGCATGCAAAAGGGCAACCAGAGGGGGGCCACAGGGCGTCCAGGCGCCCTGGGGGCGCCCCCCCCCCTGGCCGCGCCGGGGGGCGCCTGGAGCCCCTGGCCCACCTCCGGCTGCCTCCTTTTGCCTATATACTCCTCGTTACCCGAAAACCCTAAAAAACAGAGTTTTGACGGAGTTCCGCCGCCGCTCCGTGGCGGAAACCTACAGAGAAGAAAAAGCCATCTCCGGCGGGCAGATTTCGCCGGGGAGATCACCTCCCGGAAGGGGAGATCATCACCATTGTCATCACCATCGTCACGGGCATCATCGAGATCATCATCAACATCATCCCCAACATCAGCACCATCTCCATCATCATCCAAATCTCATCTCACAATTGCAACTTGTGTTGTAACCCGTACTACCTATCCTCTCTACTCCATCGGTGTTGATTACTACTTTGTGGTGAATGCTATTGAGTTTTGTTGGAGAAATATCATTATGTCCAGATTGTTTATCATCCATTTATCTCCATTGATCATGATCTCTTTTATGTCTTGTGAGTAGTTACCTTAGTTCTTGAGGACATGGGAAAAGTCTTGTTGTTAGTAGTCATATGTTGTTGAAGTAATATGTGTTGTTTGATACTTAAGTTGTGTTGTCATTCTACTAGTGGTGTTGTGTGAGTCGAACACTCAACACTTCGCCTTATTAAGGACCTAGGGGAATACATTGTGTACAAAAAATGCTTACGGTGGGTTGCCGGAGTGACAGAAACCTGAACCCCAGTTCGCACGCTTTTGCACAAGGGAACAATGGATCATCGATCGTAATGCTATGGTTAGGCTTTTGCCTTAAATACTATCTTGTATTTGCGGATGCTTGGAAGGTGTTTAATCATAAGAGTGCACTCATCTTAGTCTAGAGAGTGTACTAGCATAGATCCACCCACTCAACACTTATCAACACATAACATAGTACCGATACGGCATATGGCGAAAGCACATGACCACCTCTCCCGTGTGTCCTCAAGAACACTTTAGCCTTTATAAGTTCAGTTGCTAGGCCTCTCCTTTGCTTAGAAAGGATTGGGCCACTTGTTATTCCTCAGTGCCTTTTTACTTTGCTCGCTTTTACTTTACTATTGCTTATATCAAGAAAACCCCTAAAAAGTTACCTTTCAGTGCTTGCAGTAATTCCTTGCTCAGAATCGCTTATCAATACCTTCTGCTCCTCGTTGGGTTCGACACTCTTACTTATCGAAAACGCTGCAATAGATCCCTTACGGTTGTGGGTCATCAAGTACCGTTTTCTGGCGCCATTGCCGGGGAGCGTAGCGCTATTGGTAAAGTGAAACTGGTAAGGAAGTTTTTATAATTCTGTTTTTATTTTTGCTGTTGCTGCTCTTTATCCTTATGGACAACCTTGCTATTGGATCGTTGCTTGTGGGAAGACGCCCCACACCTGTGGTGGTTGCTCCTCCCCCTACTGAAATTGTGCCCTATAAAATACCAGCTGGTATTATCGATTATGTTTTGGCTAATCGTTATGCAGGAGACAGACATCCCGGTGAACACTTGCTATATCTGTCACAACTATGTTCATTATTTAATCTTGCAGGTGTATCAATGGAGTTTGTCATGAGGAAATTGTTCGCCGTATCACTTATAGATAAAGCTTCAGATTGGTATAAGCTTCTCGATAACTCGCACTTGCTTGATTGGCAAGAGCTTATGTCTCTCTTTTATACTAAGTTTTATCCTCTTCATGAAATTCATCGAGACAGGAACTATATCTATAACTTTAGGTCTCGTGACGGAGAAAGCATTGCTCAAGCTTGGGGGAGATTGAAGTCCCTAATGCTCAAATGTCCTATTCATGAGCTCCCCAAGGAAATTATACTTACAAATTTTTATGCCAGGCTTTCTCGTCAGGATAAGGAGATGCTGGATGCCTCCTCTAGTGGGGTATTTCAGACGAAGAGTGTTGAATAAAGGTGGGATCTCATTGAAAGGATCCAGAGGAATACCGAAGATTGGGAAATCGATAAAGGTATTGAACCCGCTATAAATTATGAACATGATTATATTGAGAGCTATGTGAAAACTGATTACTTCAATACTTTTTGCTCTAAGATTGGTCTTGATTCCCATCTAATGATTGATTTATGTAAGGATTTTGTCTCTCACGTTGATTCTTTTAAAAAGAAGAGAGACCAGCATCATGAACCTTTCAAAGAGCTACCTGTTGATATTCATGTTGCTGACCCTATTTTGCCTGCAGTTATATATGAAAAGCCTCCTTTTCCCGCAAGGATAAGGGAGCACTCTCTTGTGACAGGCGTAATAAATAAAAGTGAGAGAAGAATTGATGAGCCTGAGGACCAGATCAAGGTCGATCCTCAAGTTGCATTGGTTAAAGACCTTGTTACTAATGATGTTTTGGATTCCAATGTAAATTTTTGTGCTGTTTCCACTAACCTTGTCACAGCCAAGAATAAAGGCCCAATTTTAGGTACTCCAGTAGTATCTGTTGAAATAGGAGATCGCAATTATTATGGGCTATGCGATTTGGGATCGAGTGCTAGTGCTATCCCATATTCACTTTATGAAGAGATCATCGGTGAGATTTCCCCTTGTGAACTTGAAGAAGTTGATGTTACCGTTCATCTTGCAAACAGAACAACTATCTCTCCTATCGGAATTGTGAGGGACGTTGAAGTCCTATGTGGAAAGGTAAAATACCCTACCGACTTTCTAGTACTTGGTTCAGAGAGGGACAATTTTTGTCCTATTATTTTTGGTAGACCTTTTCTTAGAACTTGTGGAGCTATAATAGATTGCAAGAAAGGTAAAGTTTCTGTTGAATTCAATGGTGAGCCATATGAATTTAATTTTTCTAAGTTCTCTAAGCAGCCTCGTGGTACCGATTTACCTAGTGATGATAAAATTATTGAAAGTATTGCTTCTATTGCTATTCCCCCTAATGATCCTTTGCAGCAATATATGGAGGACCACGAGAATGATTTGCATATGCAGGAAAGAAATGAACTAGATGAAATATTCTTGAGGCAACCTGCTATCCTGAAGCACAACCTTCCGGTTGAACCTTTGGGAATTTTATCAAAACCGAAAGAAGACCCGGTGTTCGATCTTAAACCTCTTCCCGATACGCTCAAGTATGCTTATTTAGATGAAAAGAAAGTATATCATGTTATTATCAATTCTAAGCTCTCAGGATATGAAGAAGAGCGACTATTGGAAGTACTTCGTAAACACCGAGGCGCAATTGGCTATACCCTTGATGACCTTAAGGGGATTAGTCCATCTATCTGTCAACATACTATCAACCTTGAGCCTGATGCTAAACCAGTTGTTGATCATCAACGACGGTTGAACCCGAAGATGATGGATGTTGTAAGAACTGAGATTCTCAAGCTTCTAGCCGCAGGTATTATCTACCCTATAGCTGATAGTAAGTGGGTAAGCCCGGTACATTGTGTTCCTAAGAAAGGAGGTACAACTGTGGTTCCTAATGATAAGAATGAACTAATACCTCAGAGAACTATTATCGGATATAGAATGTGTATTGATTACAGGAAGCTGAACAAGGCTGTAAGGGCATATTTCTCCCTAATAGTTTTGGTGATTGATGACAATACTCCTGCGGACTGATCGTGTGCTGTAAGCTCATACAGGTATATCTCCCTTATGGCACAAGACGATTGCTTGCCCCTCGGATTCTATGAAGGACGGTGTTTTCTTTTTGCTCCCTGTAGGTGGCATTGAGTAATAGGAAAGCCGTACTATTAAGAGGGGGTCCGCGTCGGAAAGGTTTGGGTAGAATCAACACGTACACATCCTTCTCCCACACTTCCTTTCCTTGCTTCTCTGGAGGTCCAACCGGTTTTCTTTCGTTGAGGCAATTCTGTGGCTTCTGTACTGATCATCTGCCAAGCATGCGGTAGTACCGCTCTGCCAAGCGGTAGTACCGCACAGGTACACGGTAGTACCGCTTGCCGACACGGTAGTACCGCTCCCGCGGTAGTACCGCGTCCCCATGCGGTAGTACCGTGTATCTGGCCCCGGCGCTGAGTCTAAGTATAAGAAGTGGATGCGGAAGTAATTTTTTACTTCCGCATACCATGCGGTAGTACCGCTTAGCTTAAGCGGTAGTACCGTGTCGCGTTTTGCTACTTCCGTTTTTCCCTGCGGATGTAGCCACGGATGTAATTTATTTCATCCGTGGCTGTATCAGGTCTCGAACTTTTGCCTTTGCGGTAGTACCGCTTCCCAAGCGGTAGTACCGCTCAGCCAGCGGTAGTACCGCTCATGAGTTGCGGTACTACCGCTCTCTGTGGGCTGAAACCTCAAATAACGGTTGGATTTGTCCCCCCACTATATATAGGGGGTCTTCTTCTCCAAGAAGACTTACCTCTTCCCCCACTACTCCATTGTTGCTCCAAAAGCTCCATTTCCGCCCGATCTCTCTCCCTAGCCAATCAAACTTGTTGATTTGCTCGGGATTGCTTGAGGAGGCATCGATCTACACTTCCACCAAGAGATATTTGATTCTCCCCACTAATCCCTAGCGGATCTTGTTACTCTTGGGTGTTTGAGCACCCTAGACGGTTGAGGTCACCTCGAAGCCATATTCCATTGTGGTGAAGCTTCGTGGTTTGTTGGGAGCCTCCAAGTTGTGGAGATTGCCCCAACCTTGTTTGTAAAGGTTCGGTTGCCGCCTTCAAGGGCACCACTAGTGGAATCACGGCACCTTGCATCGTGTGAGGGCGTGAGGAGAATATGGTGGCCCTAGTGGCTTCTTGGGGAGCATTGTGCCTCCACACCGCTCCAACGGAGACGTACTTCCCCTCAAAGGGAAGGAACTTCGGAAACACATCCTCGTCTCCTTCGGTTCTACTTGTGGTTATTTCTTACCTTTACTCTTGCATGCTTTACTTGTTTAATTCCTATAGCATGCTTGTGTAGTTGTTGTGCTTATTTACATTAGTTGTCTTCATAGTAGTTTATCTAGACAACTTATTTAGTCGCCTAATTTTAATTGGTTAAGAAAAGCTAAATATTGTTAGTTGCCTATTCACCCCCCCCCCCTCTAGTCAACCATATCGATCCATTCAATTGGTATCAGAGCCTCGTCTCTTTTTAAGGACTTTACCGTCCAAAGAGTATGGTTGACAACGTAGTCGAGACGGAGGACCATTCCGATGGAAATCCGTCTTTGCCTACGGTAGATGGGGGAGCCTCGGTCACTCGTGAGGAGTTCAATGTGGCCTTAACCACATTGAAAGAATCACTAGCGAGCGAGGTCAAGGGCATGTTTAAAGAAATGTTTGAGGGGCTTAAATTATCCACCTCACCGTTGGAAGTGGGTCGTCCCGCTACCAACGTGTCAGAGGCTAATCCCGACAAGGGAGAAGCTAGTAGTGAGCAAGCCCCGGTCACTAAGCATGGTAGTGGGAAATTTGCCCAATCTCCTCCGCCTACTCACTATGGAGGACCCGTCCCCACACCGCATTTAAATTCCGTCGGGCCCCCTCCGAAGTTCGTTAAAAATACTGATTTTTCTACTTGGGTGTTTCGTTTCAAACGTCATATTAATCATTGTTCCACTAACCTCTGGAGAATCATTGAGCAAGGTTTTTATCCGTATGATCCCGACAACATGACTCCAAGAGAAACTGCCGATCATCAGTTCAATGAGTCCGCACTTTGCATTCTTCAAGACTCAATCCCTCCTGAAGACATTGCTCATCTTCGTCCATTCACTGTGGCCAAGGAAGCATGGGAGCATGTTGGCACAATGTACAAGGGAAGCACAAGCATTCAACGCTCCAACTATGAAGTGGTGCAAGATGAAGCTGATGAGTTTGCAATGATCGAGGATGAAGATCCTCGTGAACTTTATCGAAGATTAACTATTCTTGCAGTATCTCTTCGAGACCATGGCAGTAAGGATACGGATGACAATTGGATCAAGCGCAAGTTCCTCAAGGCCATGATGCCCTATCACAAGGCCATGTCCTCTATGATTCGTCAGAGACCGGACTTCCACACTTTATCCTCAAACGAAGTGTTGGATGAATTTGTTGCCATGAGGATCCTTGACGTTACCGCCGACAATGCGGTCCTAAGAGCTCAACGATCCAAGAAGCCTAATCTTGCTCTGAAGGCCAAGGCTTGTGTGGAAGAGGAGGAAGTTGAAGATGATGATGAGTGCTGCCCCGAGGACACCAAATATGCCTATCACGAGCACATGGCTCTTGCTTCTAGGCAATTCTGGGGCAAGAAGAACTCAAGGTCCAACTTCAACAGGAACAACTCCAGTGGGAACAAAGGGAAGCAACGAGTAAGGACATGCTTCAACTGTGGAAATGTAAGCCACTTCGTTGCGGATTGCCCATATGAGAAGAGAGAAGACTTTGGAGGCAAGCTTATTCGGAAGGACAAGTCAAAGTCCTATCCCAACAAGAACAACTTCATCAAGAAGACTCCTCCGAAAGTGTTGGTGGCTCAAGAAGAATATGTGGAGGATGATGACAATGATGAAGAGGATGAGGTGACCACTATGGCCACAATTGCAATTGCTACCACTCCGCACTCATCTCTCTTCAACTCACCCAACGAGAACATCACCGCCAAGTGTCTTATGGCCAAGGCCACCAACAAGGTAACCCCGATCGTCAACTCTACTATCTCTTCTAATCCCTCATTAACTAATTGTATTGATGAGGGTGAGGGTAGCAAGGAGGGAGAAAATGAATTTGATGTGTTCATAAAGAATCTCAAGGGCAAATCCAAGAAGCACGTGGTTGCTCTCTTGGAACAACTCGGTGAGGCAAATGACATTATTGAGGCTCACGAGGAAACCATCACTAAAATGGAAGGGCACAGTCGAGACTATGCCGATGAGATATCGGATCTCTCTAACGCTCTAGAGGAGGAGCGTGGTCTTCGTTTGACTCTTGAGGAGTCACACAACGTTGATCATGCTAAATTAAAGAAAGATCTTGATCATGCTCTAGTTGTCTCTCGTGTCCTTAACTCAGAGAAGGCAAAACTTGCGGTTGATCATGCTAAACTCAAAGAGGAGTTTGACATACTTGACAAGGCTCACAAGGCCTTGAAAGGAATGCATGCTTCTCTCAAGGAGTCTCATGATCAACTCCAAGTTTCGCTAACCAAGGAAAAGGCTATCTTTCCTCGCATGGTTTTAATTGATAATGCAAATGCTACTAACCCATGTTGTGAGCATGTGCATCTTGTTGAAGAGAATGCCGAGTTGAAGAAGCAACTTGAGAAAGGCCTTGTGACTTGCATACAAGGTGAGAAGAACCTCAACGCCCTTTTGAGCAATCAAAAGGAAGTTGTGGCAAAGGAAGGAATTGGGTTTGCTCCTAAGCCCAAGAAGAAGAAGAATGACAAGACAAAGCAACCACCCCCTCTCCGACAATCCTTTGTGAAAGAAGGAGAGGGCACCTCTACCAAGAAGAAAAGTGGTGGGGTCAAGAAAAACTCCACCACACCCTCAAACATGGCCGGCAATTTTAATCCGTCATATGTTTTATGCCGTGCTAGTGATGGCCATGTGTTTGCTAAATTTGTTGGTTCTTCTTATGAGTACATTGAATGGTCCATTTGGGTTCCTAAGACCCTTGTCACTAACCTCAAAGGACCCATTACCAAATGGGTACCTAAATCCAAGCATTGATCTATTGTAGGGGTTTGCTTCCGGTGGGGGATCATGGTTGCTCGATAGCGGAGCGACAAATCATATGACCGGAAGCAAAGACTTGGTGGTGGACGTGCATCTCGGTTCATCTATGGCCACCAACATCGAATGGGGTGATGCTTCATCTTCTAAGGTATTGGGACTTGGCAAGGTGGTTGTCTCTCATGATCTCACGATCGAGAAAGTCATGCTTGTTGAGTCCCTTGCATACAATTTACTTTCTGTCCGCCAACTTGCACTCATGGGCTTTGCTACATTCTTTGATATTGATTCTGTGGCCCTCTTGTGGAGCAAGACTCTTAAAGTAGCCTACGTTGGGCATGTCGAGAACGGCCTTTATGTGGTTAACTTCTCGAAGCAACCCACTAAGGTTGCGACATGCCTAATGGCTAAAGTTGATGTGGGATGGCTTTGGCATCGCCGTTTGGCCCACGTCAATATGAGATCTTTGCAAAGTCTCCTCAAGGGGGACCATGTCCGAGGACTAACAAATGTTAGCTTTGCCAAAGATCGTGCTTGCAGGGCGTGCATTGAAGGAAAATTACATGAGAAGGCTCACCCTCCCACGACTATCATCTATTCAAAGAGACCTCTAGAGCTCCTCCACATGGATCTCTTTGGGCCTCCCACTTTTGATAGTCTTGGGGGTAGAAAATATTGCTTGGTGATTGTGGATGATTACTCAAGATATACCTGGGTATACTTCTTCAAGAAGAAGAGTGAGACCCAACAAACTGTCATCAACTTTGCAAATGAAGCTCAACGACAACATGAAGCAAAGATTTTGATGATTAGAAGTGACAATGGCACCGAGTTCAAGAACTACACCTTGGATGAGTTTCTTGGTGATGAGGGGATCAAACATCAATATGCCGCCCCATATACCCCTCAGCAAAATGGTGTTGCGGAGAGAAAGAACCGAACTTTAATAGATGCTGCAAGAACCATGATGGCTGAATTCAACTCTCCATACAACTTTTGGGCCGAAGCCATCAACACCGCTTGCCATGCATCAAATCGTCTCTATCTTCGCAAAGGCTTGAACAAAACTCCGTATGAGATTCTTACCGGTAACAAGCCCAATCTCAAGTACTTCCGGGTGTTCGGGTGTAAGTGTTTCATTCTTAAGAAAGGTGTTCGGTTGTCTAAATTTGAATCTAGAGCTCATGAGGGCATATTTGTTGGTTATGCTACAAACTCTCATGCTTACCGTGTCCTCAACAAGTCCACCGGACTCATAGAGGAGACGAGTAACGTAGAGTTTGATGAAAATAACGGCTCCCAAGTGGAGCAAAGTGGTACTTGTGATACAGGTGATGAAATTCCTCCTCAAGCCATAAGAAGAATGGGTATTGGATACATCCTACCCATTGAGGAACCCCTTGTGGCCGAAGGAGAAGGACAATGTTCCACTCAAGTGGAACCATCACCAACCCAAGACCCACAAGCTTCCGAAAAACAAAGTGAAGGCCCTCAGCCTGATGAACAAGACCAAGTGCAAGATCAATCTCAAGTCGGTGAAGAACCACCAATTGATGCACAAGGCCAAGTTCAGTCCCCCGGGCAAGATCAAGGTCAAGAGGAAGCTCAAGATCAAGATCTTGCTCATGATGACGCTCAAGATGATCAACTCAATGCTCCTCAGTTATCACTTGAAGAGCAATTAGAGCGTCGTGCTGCAAAAGTTGCCTCCAGGCTTGCTTCCAACGAGCATCACATCGAGAACATTTTAGGAAGCATCAAAAGGGGGGTAAGCACTCGTAGACAATTAGCAAACTATTGTGCTCATCAAGCTTTTGTCTCCTTTGTTGAACCTAAGAAGGTTTATGAGGCGCTCGAAGACCCCGACTGGCTCAATGCCATGCATGAAGAACTCAATAACTTCGAGCGCAACAAAGTGTGGCGTCTGGTGCCAAGACCAAAGGAGAACCATAATGTCATTGGAACCAAATGGATCTTTAAGAACAAGCAAGATGCCCATGGCATTGTCATCCGCAACAAGGCACGTCTGGTGGCTCAAGGCTACTCCCAAGTCGAGGGTATCGACTACGGTGAAACCTTTGCCCCTGTTGCTCGTCTTGAATCTATTCGTTTGTTGCTTGCCTATGCTTCCCATCATAACTTTAAATTGCAACAAATGGATGTTAAAAGTGCATTTCTTAATGGTCCCATTAACGAGTTGGTATATGTTAAACAACCCCCGGGGTTCGAGGATCCTAAGTTCCCCAATCATGTGTATCAACTTGATAAGGCACTCTATGGCCTTAAACAAGCCCCACGAGCGTGGTATGAGCACCTTACCGAGTTGTTACAAGATCGTGGGTTTGAAATTGGGAAAATCGACCCCACTCTTTTTACTAAGAAGGTCAAAGGGGAGTTGTTTGTATGCCAACTATATGTTGATGATATTATCTTTGGTTCTCCTAACAAAGCTTTCAATGATGAGTTCGCCGCACTCATGACCACACACTTTGAGATGTCCATGATGGGAGAGTTGAAGTACTACCTTGGATTTGAGATCAAACAACGAAGAGAAGGCATCTTCATCAAACAATCCAAGTATACTCAAGACATGCTCAAGAGGTTCAACCTTAGTGATGTCAAGCCGGCTACTACTCCGATGCCAACCAAATGCCAACTTGACATTGATCCCAATGGTAAAGCGGTGGATCAAAAGGTATATCGCTCTATGATCGGATCCTTGCTTTACCTTTGTGCATCTAGACCGGATATTATGTTGAGTGTGGGAATTTGTGCACGGTTTCAAGCCTCACCTAAGGAAAGTCACTTTGTGGCTGTCAAGCGAATCTTTCGATATTTGGCTCATACCCCAAACTTTGGCTTATGGTACCCAAGAGGAGCGAATTTCAACCTTGTTGGTTTCTCTGATTCTGACTGGGCGGGAGACAAAGTGGATAGGAAGTCCACCTCGGGAGGGTGCCAATTTCTTGGTTGCTCTCTTGTTAGTTGGTCTTCCAAAAAGCAAAGTTGTGTATCTCTCTCGTCCACTGAAGCAGAATATGTGGCCGCTGGCAGTTGCTGTGCTCAACTCTTATGGATGAGGCAAACTTTGAAGGATTACGGTGTCACTTGTGACAAAGTGCCTCTTTGGTGTGACAATGAGAGTGCCATCAAGATTTCTCTCAACCCGGTGCTTCACTTCAAGACGAAGCATATTGAGATTCGGTATCACTTCATCCGGGATCACATAAGGCAAGGAGAGATCGAGCTTCACTACGTCAACACTCATGATAACCTTGCAGATATCTTCACGAAGCCATTGGATGAAGCTAGATTTCGCGAGTTAAGGCATGAGCTAAATATCATCGACTTGAGCAATGTGGTTTGAGTCTGTGCACACACACCCCTCACACTCAATATAGCTATCTTGTCTAGATGTAGGCATGGACATAGGGGGAGTATTGTTCTCTCAATGAACTGTTCCTCCCCCCATTATGCATAAACTGACCAAGTCTTTATCATTTGCCATACATAGTTGGTTTAAATGCTTCAAGTCGAGTTTTGATCATGGGCCCAAGGATAATTCTTCGCGGTGCCATATCTATAAACTCAAACATAGGTGGCCTCGGCCACCGCCCTCCTCTGAGGAGTTGTGTTGTTCACTTTGCTTGTGCGTGCATTTGTTTTTCTCTCTTCTTTTGCTTAAAGCCTCTTGTCAAACGTGCAAGTTCTTGGAGGAGCGGTACTACCGTGCTAGCTTACGGTACTACCGCAGATGGGGTTACGGTACTACCGCTCGGCCGGCACGGCAGTAATTTTTTTTCTGCCGCTGGTAGAGCGGTACTACCGCTTGGCGAGCGGTACTACCGCGCAAGCGGTACTACCGCGATGACCGCGGTACTACCGCACTTATCAGAACGCGTGGGGGTTATAAGCAGGCAGGGGGAGTTCCATCTCCCCCATACCCATTCACTCCTAACCCCCACGTCGTCCCTGTCTCTCTCTCTCTCAAGAACGCCGCCGGAGGACCTCGCCGGATCTCCTCCCTCGGCCACTCGTTTCACTTTCCGACCGGTGGGATCGTTCCCCACCACGTCCTCTTGCCATGGATGCAGGTTTTTCCCCTTTTCCCTTCTTCTTTTGGCCTTGCCTAAGTTTTTAGGGTTAGGGGAGATGCTTAGTGCTTTCTTGTGTTCTCCGTGATCTTATCCATGGATGCTTAGGTTGTGGGAGAGTGTTTGTGATCCGGAAATATGTTTAGAGTTGTTGCTACGAAGTTACTGATCAGCCGTAGTACCGTGTGAAGATCTTGTTGGTAGTTTCTAGTTCTTCTTCTTCTCAGATCTGTTCCGTGCGGTACTACCGCTGGATAACCGCGGTACTACCGCACGGTGTAATCCAGATCCGATCTGACCTGAGCGGTACTACCGCTGTCCCCAGCGGTACTACCGCTCGAGCGGAAGTAAAATTTTAGTACTGCTTGCCGAGCGGTACTACCGCGTCCCTATGCGGTACTACCGCTCCGCATGAAGTACTAATATTTTAGTTCCGCCCCCTCGGGCGGAAGTAAAATTTTAGTACTGCTTGCCGAGCGGTACTACCGCGCCCCGATGCGGTACTACCGCTCCGCATGCAGCACTAATATTTTAGTTCCGCCCCCTCGGGCGGAAGTAAAATTTTAGTACTGCCTGCCGAGCGGTACTACCGCGTCCCTATGCGGTACTACCGCTCCGCATGCAGTACTAATATTTTAGTTCCGCCCCTTCTCGCGGAAGTAAATTTTTACTACCGTAAGGTATGCGGTACTACCGCATGTGACATGCGGTACTACCGCTTACCCTACGGTACTAATTTTTTACTTCCGCAAGGGTCAGCAGTACTACCGCTTGGCTCACACTAGCTTCGTGGCATGTTCTCTTTTCTATTTCCCTTGGTTTCTTGTGTCTTTCGAGGCTTTGGCATTGATTCTTCTTGCGTTTGTTTTGCTGTGGTCTTGTGTTTGTGTTTTTAGGTGGTGGCTCAGGCTTTGCGGGTCGTCGTACCAACCCAGTTCGTGACACCGGTTCCAAGCGCATGCGTACCCCGAGCGATGTGCCAGAGGGCTCCAACCCCAATCCCCAGCGCCGGTACAAGACCTTAGCCAACAAGCGCAAGGAATCATCCATGTCTATGGAGGAAATGCCTGCTGGTGAGTTCATGGCTAGACGGAAGATCAACCCATATGGGGAACCTCGTGAGCACTTTCCTGGTGATGATGTCTTTTGGACCAAGCAACAGTATCGCATCTATCATGAGGTGCTCAAGACCAAGGCCAATCTGTATGTGGATGCTCACTGGATCGATGTGGAGCACATGAGGAAGGATCAGAACAGGGCATATTTTGCAGAAGCCCTTGACTTGATCGAGCAGCTGGGTCTGGAACATATCATGACTTTCCAGAACGATTTTGATCCTGAGCTCATTGCGCAGTTCTATGCCTCTGTCAACTTTCAGGCCAAGGAAGATCGTCCCATGACTTGGATGACTCATGGTCACAAGATGACCGCCACTTGGAAGGAGTTCATGGATCTTCTTCAGCTTCCCGATGAGGGTCTCCATAACCCTATTGGTTTTCGGCCTCACGCCAATCCTGAAGCAGCTAACAAGGACAAACTTCTTCCATTCTATGAGGCAAAGACCCTTCCTAGTGGCAAAACAACCTACGTGCTGAATCCCTTCCTGGACATTATGTATCGGATTTTTCGCAACACGCTGTTCCCTCGTGTTGGCGACAAGGACAAGGTTCATGCCTATCTGGTGGATATGCTTCTGATGTGTCAAGAGGCTCGCTCCGCTCAGGCTGTTCCACTTGACATTTCCCACATCATGTGGAATGAGCTCCGGTTTGCTATCTACACTCGCAAGGTACCTATCTATGGTCCTTTCTTATATCTGCTCATCTCCAAGACTTGGGCGAAATTGTATCCAGAGGAGGAGTTGGAGGCCGACTGCTACCGCCATGATCCTATCAAGCTTCGCGTCAAGACTCGTTGGGCCAACACCACTACTCGTGCTCAGGCTGCTGCTGCCCAGATGGGCACTGAGGATGAGCCTATGGAGGAGCCTGCCGATGTCCGCTCAGGCAGATTTGCCCCCTCTTCTTCCTCTACCGTGGAGAAGCCGTCGTGGGCTAAGAAGCTCCAGCAGAAGATGAAGGCTCTCTTCTGCATGCAGGCTCAGGGGCAATACCGTGCCCATGTGACTGACAAGAAGACGCGTCAGCGGGACAAGAAGATTCTGTCCTTGTATGGTGAAGAGGTTTCCAATGGATCGGAGGACATCATCACTCCAGAGGCTACCTGGATGGCTCGCCAGGGATACCAGTGGACAGATTCTGATGAGGAGTATCAGCCAGAGCAGCAGGGATCTGATGAGGACTATCAGGAGGAGCAGCAGCAGGGATTTGATGACGAGTATGACGACTGAGCTTCTCCCGGGCTGCCACCCATCTTCGTTTCCTCTCTTTCCCTTTGTGGTGTCTCGATGACAAAGGGGGAGAGTGATTTGCATTTGCCGTCTTGTGTGTGTGTTCTTTTCGTTGAACTTGGTTTTATTGTGCGTGTTTGTGTGAGACAATCATATGGCGTAAGACATATGCCCCCGTATCGTTAAACTTATTATCATGTCCTTATGCTTATCCTATGCAGTCAAATGTTATATAGAGTATCGCGTGTGTAGATTATAGGGGAGCGCTATACCTAGTATGTGTGCAGTGCAGTCCAAAGCACAATCATATGAAGGCACACATACAGGGGGAGCTCACCTATACTCTAGGGCTTATATTGCTTACTCTATTATTTCTTCTCTGTGCAAATCTCGTGTTGTCATCAATACACCAAAAAGGGGGAGATTGTAAGGGCATATTTCTCCCTAATAGTTTTGGTGATTGATGACAATACTCCTGCGGACTGATCGTGTGCTGTAAGCTCATACAGGTATATCTCCCTTATGGCACAAGACGATTGCTTGCCCCTCGGATTCTATGAAGGACAGTGTTTTCTTTTTGCTCCCTGTAGGTGGCATTGAGTAATAGGAAAGCCGTACTATTAAGAGGGGGTCCGCGTCGGAAAGGTTTGGGTAGAATCAACACGTACACATCCTTCTCCCACACTTCCTTTCCTTGCTTCTCTGGAGGTCCAACCGGTTTTCTTTCGTTGAGGCAATTCTGTGGCTTCTGTACTGATCATCTGCCAAGCATGCGGTAGTACCGCTCTGCCAAGCGGTAGTACCGCACAGGTACACGGTAGTACCGCTTGCCGACACGGTAGTACCGCTCCCGCGGTAGTACCGCGTCCCCATGCGGTAGTACCGTGTATCTGGCCCCGGCGCTGAGTCTAAGTATAAGAAGTGGATGCGGAAGTAATTTTTTACTTCCGCATACCACGCGGTAGTACCGCTTAGCTTAAGCGGTAGTACCGTGTCGCGTTTTGCTACTTCCGTTTTTCCCTGCGGATGTAGCCACGGATGTAATTTATTTCATCCGTGGCTGTATCAGGTCTCGAACTTTTGCCTTTGCGGTAGTACCGCTTCCCAAGCGGTAGTACCGCTCAGCCAGCGGTAGTACCGCTCATGAGTTGCGGTACTACCGCTCTCTGTGGGCTGAAACCTCAAATAACGGTTGGATTTGTCCCCCCACTATATATAGGGGGTCTTCTTCTCCAAGAAGACTTACCTCTTCCCCCACTACTCCATTGTTGCTCCAAAAGCTCCATTTCCGCCCGATCTCTCTCCCTAGCCAATCAAACTTGTTGATTTGCTCGGGATTGCTTGAGGAGGCATCGATCTACACTTCCACCAAGAGATATTTGATTCTCCCCACTAATCCCTAGCGGATCTTGTTACTCTTGGGTGTTTGAGCACCCTAGACGGTTGAGGTCACCTCGAAGCCATATTCCATTGTGGTGAAGCTTCGTGGTTTGTTGGGAGCCTCCAAGTTGTGGAGATTGCCCCAACCTTGTTTGTAAAGGTTCGGTTGCCGCCTTCAAGGGCACCACTAGTGGAATCACGGCACCTTGCATCGTGTGAGGGCGTGAGGAGAATACGGTGGCCCTAGTGGCTTCTTGGGGAGCATTGTGCCTCCACACCGCTCAAACGGAGACGTACTTCCCCTCAAAGGGAAGGAACTTCGGAAACACATCCTCGTCTCCTTCGGTTCTACTTGTGGTTATTTCTTACCTTTACTCTTGCATGCTTTACTTGTTTAATTCCTATAGCATGCTTGTGTAGTTGTTGTGCTTATTTACATTAGTTGTCTTCATAGTAGTTTATCTAGACAACTTATTTAGTCGCCTAATTTTAATTGGTTAAGAAAAGCTAAATATTGTTAGTTGCCTATTCACCCCCCCCCCTCTAGTCAACCATATCGATCCTTTCAAAGGCAACCAGGAAGGATCACTACCCGCTGCCGTTCATCGACCAAATGCTTGAAAGGTTATCTAAAAACACCCACTTTTGTTACCTCGATGGCTATTCTGGCTTCTCTCAAATTCATGTTAACACTGTTGATCAAGAGAAGACCACTTTTACTTGTCCCTTTGGTACCTATGCTTACAGGCGTATGCCTTTTGGTTTATGTAATGCCCCTGCTACTTTTCAAAGGTGTATGTCTGCTATCTTTCATGGTTTCTGTGAGGAGATTATGGAAGTCTTCATGGACGATTTCTCCGTCTATGGAACTTCCTTTGACCATTGTCTCCACAACCTTAATAAAGTTTTGCAGAGATGTGAGGAAACAAATCTGGTACTCAACTGGGAGAAGTGCCACTTCATGGTTAACGAAGGAATTGTTCTTGGTCACAAGATTTCCGAAAGGGGAATTGAGGTGGACAAGGCCAAGATCGAAGCAATTGAAAGGATGCCCTACCCAAGGGACATCAAAGGTATTCGCAGTTTTCTTGGTCATGCTGGCTTCTATAGAAGATTTATTAAAAACTTTTCTAAGACTTCGAGGCCCCTCACTAATCTTCTCTAGAAGGACGTTCCTTTTGTATTTGATGAGAATTGTAAGGAAGCTTTTGAAGTTCTTAAGAAAGCTTTAATAACCGCTCCTATAATATAACCACCTGACTGGAATCTACCTTTTGAGATTATGTGTGATGCTAGTGATTTTGCTGTTGGAGCTGTTTTAGGACAAAGAGTTGATAAGAAATTGAATGTTATACATTATGCTAGTAAAACCCTTGATAGTGCTCAAAGGAATTATGCTAATACTAAGAAGGAATTCTTAGCTGTAGTATTTGCTTGTGATAAGTTTAGGCAGTATATTGTTGATTCCAAAGTTATTATTCATACTGATCATCCTGCCATTAAGTACCTTATGACAAAGAAGGATGCCAAGCCAAGGCTTATCAGATGGGTACTCCTTCTTCAAGAATTTGATTTGCAGATTGTTGATAGGAAAGGAGAAGACAATCCGGTGGCGGACAATCTTTCAAGGATGGAAGATATACCGCATGATCCCATCCCAGTCAACGACAGTTTTCCAGATGAGCAACTTGCCGTTGTAAAAGTACAATCTCTTTCCGATCCTTGGTTTGCAGATTATGCTAACTTTATTGTTGCAAAGTATTTGCCTCCAGGTCTAACATTTCAGCAAAGGAAGAAGTTCTTTCATGATTTGAGGCACTACTTTTGGGATGACCCACATCTTTTCAAAGAAGGCCCCAACGGGATCGTGAGAAGATGCATACCAGAACATGAGCAGAAGGACATTCTCAGACAGTGTCATGATAGTCCCTATGGAGGACATCATGCCGGTGAGAGCACTGCACATAAGGTTCTTCAATCAGGTTTTTATTGGCGTACTCTCTTTAAGGATGCTAGAAATTATGTTTTAGCCTGTGATAAATGTCAGAGAGTTGGTAACATTAGTAGAAGGAATGAGATGCCTATGAATTACTCACTAGTGATTGAACCTTTTGATTGTTGGGGTTTTGATTTTATGGGTCCTTTTCCTTCTTCGCACAAGTACACTCACATTTAGTAGCTGTTGATTATGTGACCAAGTGGGTTGAAGCAATCCCCACTGAAAGTGCTGATCACAAGACATCTTTGAAAATGCTCAAAGATGTAATTTTTCCTAGGTTTGGTGTACCTAGGTATCTCATGACTGATGGAGGATCACACTTCACGCATGGAGCTTTTAGAAAAGCTTTAGCCAAATACGATGTCAATCATAGAATTGCTTCACCATATCATCCTCAAACTAGTGGGCAAGTTGAGCTCACCAATAGAGAGATTAAGTTGATCTTGCAGAAGACAGTAAACAGAAATAGAAAGGACTGGTCAAATAAGTTAGGAGATGCTTTGTGGGCGTATAGAACTGCTTACAAAAACCCCATGGGCATGTCCCCCTATAAGATGGTGTATGGCAAGGCTTGCCATTTGCCATTAGAGTTAGAGCACAAAGCTTTCTGGGCTGTTAGAGAGCTTAATGCTGACCCAAAATTAGCTGGTGAGAAGCGTCTCATGAACTTGACTTCTCTAGATGAATGGAGAAGTGAAGCTTACGAGAGCGCTAAAATGTTCAAGGAAAAGGTAAAGAAGTGGCATGATAGGAGGATTCTGAAACGTGAATTTAATGTTGGTGATAAAGTTTTGTTGTTTAGATCCTGTTTCAGGTTTTCTCCAGGCAAACTACTTTCCAGGTGGGAAGGGCCATTTCATATTGAAGAAGTCTATCGGTCTGGTGCAATTAAGATTAACAATTTTGAAGGCACCAAACCTCAAGTTGTGAATGGGCAAAGACTTAAGCATTACATAGCAGGAGATCCTGTCAATGTTGATGTGAATATGATATACACAACAACTCATGAAGAACATGTTGCAGCCCTGTTTCAGACGCCAGCAGAAGCAGAATAAAGAAAAGGTATGTATTACGGTAAGGAAACATCGCAAACCGCCATAAAAGTTCTATATTAGGAGTTTTTGCAAAATTAGTAAAATTCTAAGCCTAAGTGGAGCCGGAGACGAACTCCAGGGGGTCCAGGCGCGCCCTACCTCCTGGCCGCGCCGGGAGGCCGCCTGGACACCCGGGAATCCGTCTCCGACCCCGCTTTAGCCTGTTACCTTCCTTTCTGTGCATAAATTTTTGCTATATATTTGCCCGGATTGTTCCGGCAACGTATCTTGCGATTTCGTGTGTTTTCTTTTTGATATGTTTCTGCCAGGGAATCTTTCAGCTGAATCTAGGTGCCATGGCTTCTCCAAGTTCCCCCAAGGACAAGTTCGTCGTCAACGTCATCAACCCTTACCTCGCTGAGGTGAAGAAGCACCCTCAGGTTGTTCGGATGGAGGACGGTGTCCTCCATCAAGAAGATCTGAAGGGACCTATCAAGGAGGGGAGCATCCAGGCCAGGCTAGAAGAAGTGGAGCAAGAAGTCTTCAAGTACAAGAAGATGATCGAGCGTGGTGTTGAAGCTAACTTTGACATCATCAACGAGCTGAAGACCTACTTCCTGAAGGAGATGAAGGAGATGTGGAAAAGCATCACCGCGTCTGAAGAAAGAATTAAAGAGCTCCAAGGGCAAATTTATGATCTACATCACCAGAACTATGAGTATGAACTAAGGTTTATGCGCATGGGTATGGGCGCTGCATGCAGGATTCAGGAGACAAACTTCTCATATGAGACTGGGGAACCCCTTCCATGGAAGCGCTTCGCCGACTACGTGATCAACGTCAACAAGAATGAGGAGTGAAATCTCCTTGGGTAACGGCATCCCCTTGGCTTGTTCCAAGCTTGGGGGAGTGCCCGGTATCTTTATCTTTATCTTTTGTCTTTTAGAGTCAAGTAGAGTCATATCATGTCTAGGGAGATTATTATATGAAATAGGTGTGTGCATTGAGGTCTATCACTCCTTCGGTGGGGAGATTGTATCCGTGAGTGTGGAGTCGTCTATGATGGAATATTAATGAGAAGTCTATTGGTTCCTTTCCTGCACTCGGTATTCTCTTCATGCAATCGACCTTATATGATGATTCTTATGGGGAGTATGGACCTTATACCAGGTATGGCTGTGAAAGCTTTATTTAATTTTGGCAAACATAGCTTTGGTCATAACAACAAGCATGATTTTCTTAAAGTATCGACATAGCCAAAACATTTATGTTATTATGCTTGAAGTGTTATGCTGACAAGGAAGACAACTTGATGTGTTATGCTTATTTCAATGTTTATGCTTTATATTGCTTTGCATCTTAGTCATCATCAATTGTTTGTTCTCTCAAAACCTTTGCTAGCCTAACTTTGTACTAAGCGGAATTCTGCTTGTGCATCCATACACTTAAACCAATACCTTCCATATGAGTCCACCATACCTTCCTATTCGTGGTATTCCACTACCACCTCCTAATGTATAGAATTTATGTGTTATCCTTAAATGTTCAAAATCTTTTATTTTGTGCCTCTGTTTTAGCTCATGAGGAAGTAATAGTTAATTCATGGTCTTTTTGAGTTGGACAAGTTTCACCCCGGGATTGCATGTCTAATCTGCAAACCCCTAATACGAGAAGGAACTGGCAAAGAGTGCGCTCGGCTCATTAAAAAAATATACAACAAACAAACCCTCCTTCACGCTTTGTTCATGAGAAATTAGAAAACTTTGGCAGTGATAAACAAAGGAGATTAAGGGGATGTGATCGTCCCCGGTTCCTCGAAACTTGTCCAGCTCGAGAAGTAATTGAGTTATCTATTAGCATTCGTTGACAAATCATTGATGTCTACACACGCTTCTACTCTTGTAGACTATGTTGGGCCTCCAAGCGCAGAGGTTTGTAGGACAGCAGCAAATTTCCCTCAAGTGGATGACCTAAGGTTTATCGAACTCAGGGAAGTAGAGGTTGAAGATGGTCTCTCTCAAGCAACCCTGCAACTAAGATACAAGAAGTCTCTTGTGTCCCCAACACACCTAATACACTTGTCAGATGTATAGGTGCACTAGTTCGGCGAAGAGATGTTAAATGGCAAGTGATATGGATGGCAAAACAAAGTAATATAAATCTGTAATAAAAAGTGCAGCAAGCAAACAAGTGGTAAACGTGAGCACAAATGGTATTGCAATGGTGGAAACAAGGCCTAGGCTTCATACTTTCACTTGTGGCAACTCCCAACAACATTAACATAATCGAATCACATGATATTTCCCATAAAACATGCAAAGGGGACACACTCGGAGGTCATTCCTTCGTGGTCAAGAGAGGACGAGAATTATGTAGGGCTACAAAAGCACACCTCAAAGTTCGTAGTTCTCAATCTAAGGATTTCCCAATGTCACCGCGGCCATCCAAAGAGAGTCCCACAATCACCACAACATATCTAAAGGATAGTCAAAGACAAGCACCAAGAGACTCTCAATCTTCAATCAACACACAAGAGAGGAAATCACTCATGAAAATACTTTTCTAATCCATGTCCAATAGACCGCTGTCACCTTGGTCTCGGGGATTATACTAGATAAAGACAAGTGAGTACATCAATCCAATACATAGAGGAAGGGGAAATATCATGGGATCACCCTAGATTAACATAGCCTATGATCACAACGAAGATCACATCATGGGAGAGAGAATTGACCACATAGCTACTGGTAAGAACCTCAACCCCGAGGAGGAACTACTCCCGCATCATAGAGGGAAGAAGCAACGTCGATGGAGATGAATCCGGGGGCACTTCCCCGTCCCGGCAGGGTGCCGGCGCAGGAATTCTGGTCCCCCGAAGCTTGATGGCGATGGCGGCGGAGATCGGAATCGCGTCTGGGAAAAAGGGGTCCGGAATCAGGGTTTCTGCGAGAGGCTTTAAATATATGCCAAAGGGGGGCATCGGAGGAGCCTCGGGGGGCCCAGGCGCCCCCCCGGCGCGGCCCAGGGGGGCGCCCACAGGGAGCCTGGAGCCCCTGTGGGTCCCCCCCCCCCCCGGCTGCACTTTGGCCGCACGGTAGCTCCTGGAACGCTGATTTTTTATATATTTTTTCTGGATTTTTCCTGACAGTTCTCGTAATGTGAAAACCTGAAATACAAAAACAGCCGAAAACAGAAACTGGCACTGGGGTGCACTGAGTTAATAGGTTAGTCCAAATATGATCACAAATGTATGGAAGTGTATAAATATCATAGCAATATCACCCAAAAGAGGCATGGAGCAAGCAAAAATTATAGATACGTTTTGGACGTATCAACATCCCCAAGCTTAATTCCTGCTCGTCCTCGAGTAGGTAAATGATAACAAGAATAATTTCTATGGTGACATGCTATTAACCATATAGGACTTTTTCATAGTCACATGACAAAAGCTTACTGAGACAATGAATCTGTAGTAATTAAGTTGCCTCATGAGAAAATCACAAAGAACTGAAAGTTTTACAATATGATACTGAAACATCAAATAGATTTGCAATGAACATGATGTGCAAATATGATAAAGTGATATTTAGCTTGCCCCCTTTAGTGAAGCAAAACATAAATGCAGGGGTACCTTCAAGGTTTAAGTGATGACTAGATACAATGATTTCAGAATAAACGATATCACAGTCATGCAAAAGACAATGCTACTTTGGGACAATGCACATTACACTCAGAATGACAATCATGCTCTCAGTAGTTGGTGCTTTAAAAGAAGGTGGAGACTCAATTTTTTTTATTTTGAAAACATAGAAGCAATTTTGTCAACGGTAGTAATACTTCATATGTGTTATGCATAAGACATCCTATAAGTTGCAAGCCTCATGCATCGAATACCAATAGTGCTCGCACCTTGTCCTAATTAGCTCGGATTTCCATGGGTTATCATTGCATTACATATGTTTCAACCAAGTGTCACAAAGGGGTACCTCTATGCCACCTGTACAAAGGTCCAAGGAGATAAATCGCATTTGATTTCTCGTTTTTGATAGATCTCAACTTGAGGACATCCATACCGGGACAACATAGAAAATAGATAATGGACTCCTCTTTAATGCTTAAGCATTCATAAGAGGTTGAGGATTAATGTCCAAGCTAAAACTTCCACCATGATACATGGCTTTGGTTGGCGGCCCAATGTTCTTCTCTAACAATATGCATACTCAAACCATTCAACTCATGGCAAATCACCCTTACTTCAGACAAGACGAACATGCATAGCAACTCACATGATATTCAACAAAAGTGTAACAGTTGATGGCGTCCCCAGAAACATGGATACCGCTCAGCAAGCAACTTATAAGAAATAAGATACATAAGCGACATATTCTTTACCACAATAGTTTTTAAGCTACTTTCCCATGAGCTATGTATTGCAAAAATGAAGGTTTTAAAGGTAGCACATGTAAATTTACTTGGAGTGGCGGTGAAATACCACATATAGGTAGGTATGGTGGACTCATATGGCATAACTGGATTAAAAGAATGTGGATGCACAAGCAGTCAGTCCGCTTAATACAGGTGAAGGTTAGCAAAAGACCGGGAGCGACCAACTAAAAGAGCAATGACGGTCATAATCATGCAGAGCGACAAAGCAACATTGAATCAGGCATGGTAGTTATATCGCTACTCAGAAACAAAAGATCATCAAGGCTTGACAGACTTTCTTTACAGTCTTAAATATGTGTGAGCATACGCCAAGTCAATCAAAATAAATTCTTGAAGGAAGATATCACTAAACCATACCACATCATAGGCAAACAAATCATGTTGGTACTCCAATAACACATTGGGAACCCCCCAGCTATTTGAGACTAACCATAAGAAAACATGAACTACTAAGCGCCATTATGCACGTAGCATCTTTATCATAGACATACCAACCAATGCAACGGAAGCAAACTCTCTTAATAAGGTGAGCATGGTAATTAAAGAGAGTTCAAGCAACCAACTAAACAAAAGCTCTTTGAAAAGATAAGCATGAAAGCTAAGAGCTGAACATGATAGTAGCTATTAAAAGACAAAGAACACACACAGCAAGGATAGACATGAAAATTCTATGTTATGTTCTAGGTAGAAGTGGAGCGTGTTTCTCTCCCACATAAAGAAAGCTGAGTTCTGACTCGTTATGAAAAGCTAAAGAAAACTAAAAAGGAAAACTAAAAGCAAGACGCTCCAAGCATAGCACATAACACATGAAGTGATAAAAATATAGTGGAACGAAAGACGAACTGATAATGTTGATGGAGAAGGGGATGCACGGGGGCATCCCCAAGCTTAGATGCTTGAGTCTCCTTGAATATTTCTTGGGGGTGCATGGGGGCATCCCCAAGCTTGAGCGCTTGACACTCCTGAATCTTTTTATCATCTTCCCTCGCACACTTGAAAACTCCCTTCATACATAACTCATCATAATCTGATTAGCGAGGTTAGTACCCATAATAAAATGATTATACCTTGCTGGAAATAAAGATATTCTTGAAGGTCTACTGTTTATCAAGATTTCGAAAAGGTTTTTTGCAAAGAAAAGGCAAGCTCTTGGTTTGCAAAATGAAGGAAAAGCAAAACAGGACAGAATCTGTGAAAAACAGAACAGCAGGTAGTAGTTGATTTGTTCGGGGCACTTCTGCAACTTTAATCAAAAAACTCAGAACAGACGCACGAAAGACAATTATATAGAGCACTCTGTCGAAAAAATTCAGACCAAAAAGATGATCTGGTGATTTTATACGAATTTTTCTATCCAAGGACAGAATCTGTTTCCTGGACAGCACCTCACAACTTTTGAACTTTCTAGCAATCAGTGGCTACACTTGGCACAAAATTGAAAAGCAAAGATACAATGATGATGCTACTGTAGTAACAACATCAAGACACAACAAAAGCAAAATAAAATTTTATTCATTATGGGCTGCCTCCCAAAAGCGCTTTCTTTTATGCCTTTAAGCTAGGCATAAGACTTTAATGATGCTCTCGTAGGAATAAGAGTTGAAGAACAAAAGAGAGCATCAAGAAGCAAATACCAAACACATTTAAACCTAACATGCTTCCTAGGCATAGGAATATTGCAATAGAATAATTCATTGAAGCACAAAGCAACTAGCATAGGAAGGCAAAACAAGCATAACTTCAAAGTATTCACCATAAAGAGAGGAAACTTCTTATTATTAAGATATTTAGAACCAAGTCTCCCTCTCTCATTATAAATTTCAGTGGCATCATGGATGAACTCAACAATATAAGCATCACATAAAGCATTGTTACCATGATCCACATGCAAAAAGGTACTCTTACTCTCCACATAAGCATAATCTTTCTCATTGGTAATAGTGGGAGTAGGACTATCATAAACAACTTGAACACTATAGATTAATTGTATATTAGGAGGGTGGTGTTCAACAAGGGAGTAATTCCCTCCATGATTATGACAAGTTTCATAAGGATAATTTCTCCTTATGTCATAGGTACCTTTATAATCACTATAGATTGGAGTTATAACATCATCATGGTAGAGAAGAGCATTATCATTGCTAGCAACTATATTTGTAAACATGTTGTCTTTATTCTTACTAGCAAAAGAATTATCAATTATCACATCACTAGTGAGTAAAGGACTTGCAATCCTATCATCCCCAAGCTTAGAGCTTCCCATATCATCACTTTCAGAGTTGGTACCAAAAAGACTTTCAAGATCATAAGTAGCATTATCATCATTTTCCCAATCACAATAAGTAACATGCATATCATGATCAAAATCATCTTCAATAGTACCTACGGACGTATCATCAAGATGATAATTAAGGCAATAAACTTCACCTTCTTCTTTAAACTTACAATCGTTAGGATAAAAGTTGATGGGAGGAATATGCTCAGGCCAGGTTGATACCCATTCTTCTTCCTTCTTGCTCCTCTTCCTCCTCCTCTTCTTTTTCTTCTTCTTCACCTTAGGAGGGAGTGGAAATGAAGCTTCTCCACATATCCTGGTTTATCATTAGAAACAATGGGGGAAACTTGGGAGGAACTCTCCTTTTTATTAGCAGAAATATAAGATACATTTTTATACTTTGGTAAAGTTCCCTCCTTTCTAATCTGACTTATGTAATCATTTTCATGGCAATTAACAACACAATAGAGATGGCAATTTTGCAAAGTGTTTTTTATTCCTATGGCATTATCATCCAGCCAAGAAGTCTTTTCTGATAACTCTTCACACATCAAAAATAACATAAGCTGATCATAAAGATCAGAGGTGATCATGTTATCACACAACCGGTTAACAGTTATGTTTTGAAAGTTCATGCATTGAAAATTAAAGTGACCCTCTATACGGCAAAGTTCACAAGTAAAAGGATAAAGGTCACACAATTCTCTGGCAATCTCATTTAAATCTCTGACCCAAGTGATTGTTATTTCATGCTTATGTTGCTTACAATACTTCTCTTCTTCAATCATAGGCCTTTCACAAGGTCTATCCACTCCACAAAAATTAACATGCTTATATAAAACTTCATTTTTAGGAATTGGATCATGCATGTTGCGATCATCATGAACAATTTCATTTTCTTTGCAAGTCTCTTTAAAAGGTTTATGATACTTGATCCAATCCTCCTTAGGCATATTAAGATGTGAAGCAAAAGATTTGAGGAAATCAACAAGGAGTTGAGAATCAAGCCCAAACTTAGCACTAAACTTATTAAAACTTGTAGTTTCAACAAAGGACTTAATGCAATCATACTCATAAATTATACCTGACTCTTTACCTTTGTCGATCTCCCAATCTTCAGTGTTGCGTTGAATTCTTTCAAGGAGTTCCCATTTAGCATCAATCTTTTTGTTTGTGAAAGAACCCGTAGAGGAAGCATCGAGCAAATCTTTATTCTGTCGAGAGAGCCTCGCATAGAAGTTAGTAATAATAATATCTTTGGGGAGCCCATGGTTAGGGCATTTTAGCATTAACGTTTTCAGTCTCCCCCAAGCTTGAGCTATGCTCTCTCCGTCATGAGGATAAAAATTATAAACATGATTCCTATTCTCATGAACTTCATGAAGAGGATAAAACTTGGAGTAAAAGAGAGACATAAGCTCTTGCCAATCAAGCAAGTACGAGTTATCGAGAAGCTTATACCAATCTGAAGCTTTATCTATAAGTGATACGGCGAACAATCTCCTCATGACAAACTCCCTTGATACAGCTGCAAGCTTAAATAATGAACATATTTGTGACAGATATAGCAAGTGTTCACGGGGATGTCTGTCTCTTGCATAACGATTAGCCAAAACATGATCGATAATACCAGCTGGTATTTCATAGGGCACCATTTCAGTAGGGGGAGGAGCAACCACCACCGGTGTGGGGCGTCTTCCCGCAAGCAACGATCCAACAACAGGGTTGTCCATAAGCATAACTAGTGAAATAAAAACAAGAAACAAAAAGATTTAATTGCAAGATCTAAAGATATACCTTCAAGCGCTCACCTCCCCGGCAACGGCGCTAGAAATAGCTTGATGTCTACACACGCTTCTACTCTTGTAGACTATGTTGGGCCTCCAAGCGCAGAGGTTTGTAGGACAGCAGCAAATTTCCCTCAAGTGGATGACCTAAGGTTTATCGAACTCAGGGAAGTAGAGGTTGAAGATGGTCTCTCTCAAGCAACCCTGCAACTAAGATACAAGAAGTCTCTTGTGTCCCCAACACACCTAATACACTTGTCAGATGTATAGGTGCACTAGTTCGGCGAAGAGATGTTAAATGGCAAGTGATATGGATGGCAAAACAAAGTAATATAAATCTGTAATAAAAAGTGCAGCAAGCAAACAAGTGGTAAACGTGAGCACAAATGGTATTGCAATGGTGGAAACAAGGCCTAGGCTTCATACTTTCACTTGTGGCAACTCCCAACAACATTAACATAATCGAATCACATGATATTTCCCATAAAACATGCAAAGGGGACACACTCGGAGGTCATTCCTTCGTGGTCAAGAGAGGACGAGAATTATGTAGGGCTACAAAAGCACACCTCAAAGTTCGTAGTTCTCAATCTAAGGATTTCCCAATGTCACCGCGGCCATCCAAAGAGAGTCCCACAATCACCACAACATATCTAAAGGATAGTCAAAGACAAGCACCAAGAGACTCTCAATCTTCAATCAACACACAAGAGAGGAAATCACTCATGAAAATACTTTTCTAATCCATGTCCAATAGACCGCTGTCACCTTGGTCTCGGGGATTATACTAGATAAAGACAAGTGAGTACATCAATCCAATACATAGAGGAAGGGGAAATATCATGGGATCACCCTAGATTAACATAGCCTATGATCACAACGAAGATCACATCATGGGAGAGAGAATTGGCCACATAGCTACTGGTAAGAACCTCAGCCCCGAGGAGGAACTACTCCCGCATCATAGAGGGAAGAAGCAACGTCGATGGAGATGAATCCGGGGGCACTTCCCCGTCCCGGCAGGGTGCCGGCGCAGGAATTCTGGTCCCCCGAAGCTTGATGGCGATGGCGGCAGAGATCGGAATCGCGTCTGGGAAAAAGGGGTCCGGAATCAGGGTTTCTGCGAGAGGCTTTAAATATATGCCAAAGGGGGGCATCGGAGGAGCCTCGAGGGGCCCAGGCGCCCCCCCGGCGCGGCCCAGGGGGGGGCGCCCACAGGGCGCCTGGAGCCCCTGTGGGTCCCCCCCCCCGGCTGCACTTTGGCCGCACGGTAGCTCCTGGAACGCTGATTTTTTATATATTTTTTCTGGATTTTTCCTGGCAGTTCTCGTAATGTGAAAACCTGAAATACAAAAACAGCCGAAAACAGAAACTGGCACTGGGGTGCACTGAGTTAATAGGTTAGTCCAAATATGATCAAAAATGTATGGAAGTGTATAAATATCATAGCAATATCACCCAAAAGAGGCATGGAGCAAGCAGAAATTATAGATACGTTTTGGACGTATCAATCATGCACCTCTCAAAACTTGTTTTCATTCTGTTTGATTTAAGGATAGCACATGAGTTTTCCCTACTCCCCTAGAGCAGGGCCTATCTTTTAATTTTAGGTTGAGTCAGTTATTCCTACTTCCTTCTATTCTTAAAGAGACCAGACATTTAATGTTGACAAGGATTCATTCATATAAAGTTGCATTAAGATTTGTCATATCATATCCTTGTTGACATTATCATTTGATAAGTAAGTTGTTTGTCAAGCCCAGCTAAGGCAAACATCTTCCTTTGTGTTAACATTTTCACTTCTTGCCTAATAACATGTTCTTTCAAAAGCTTCAATTAATCTCATCAAAACATAAAGAGAAAGAGCAAAAGTTAAAGCTATTTGTTGTTCTTTGACCAAAGGACATGTTTGCCATGATTTGATGAGTTTCCTTAGCCCTACTTCCGAATATAAGTGTTACCACTCTTTTATAAGGGCCTTATGAGTTGAAGATTGCTGTTGAGGATATTTTAGTTGGTGAAGAAGCTGTGATGCTTCTTGTCCGTATTCTATTTATCGACACTTCACTAATTAAACTTGTGGACAGGTTTACCGAGCTCAGTATTCGCTTGGGGACAAGCGAGGTCTAAGCTTGGGGGTGTTGATACGTCCAAAATGCATCACTATTTTGTATCATAATTTATCCATATTCATTGATATATTTCACATTACGATGATGTTCTTATGTTGTTTTGGCCTATTTTACACAGTTCGCAACTTTCTGGTGCCGAAGCAGCAGACGCAGGACTCAGCGGTAAAAAGTGGACGCTGAGTTGCTGAAGAAGAATACCTCCAAATTACCTGAAAATCGACGGAGAGTATTTTCCAGACGGATCACGAGGGCACGCAAAAGGGCAACCAGAGGGGGGCCACATGGCGTCCAGGCGCTTTGGGGGCGTGCCCCCCCTGGCCGCGCCGGGGGGGCACCTGGAGCCCCTGGCCCACCTCCGGCTGCCTCCTTTTGCCTATATACTCCTCGTTACCCGAAAACCCTAAAAAACAGAGTTTTGACGGAGTTCCGCCGCCGCTCCGTGGCGGAAACCTACAGAGAATAAAAAGCCATCTCTGGCGGGCAGATTTCGCCGGGGAGATCACCTCCCGGAAGGGGAGATCATCGCCATCGTCATCACCATCGTCACGGGCATCATCGAGATCATCATCAACATCATCCCCAACATCAGCACCATCTCCATCATCATCCAAATCTCATCTCACAATTGCAACTTGTGTTGTAACCCGTACTACCTATCCTCTCTACTCCATCGGTGTTGATTACTACTTTGTGGTGAATGCTATTGAGTTTTGTTGGAGAAATATCATTATGTCCAGATTGTTTATCATCCATTTATCTCCACTGATCATGATCTCTTTTATGTCTTGTGAGTAGTTACCTTAGTTCTTGAGGACATGGGATGTTGTTAGTAGTCATATGCTGTTGAAGTAATATGTGTTGTTTGATACTTAAGTTGTGTTGTCATTCTACTAGTGGTGTTGTGTGATTCGAACACTCAACACTACGCCTTATTAAGGACCTAGGGGAATACATTGTGTACAAAGAATGCTTACGGTGGGTTGCCGGAGTGACAGAAACCTGAACCCCAGTTCGCACGCTTTTGCACAAGGGAACAATGGATCATCGATCGTAATGCTATGGTTAGGCTTTTGCCTTAAATACTATCTTGTATTTGCGGATGCTTGCAAGGTGTTTAATCATAAGAGTGCACTCATCTTAGTCTAGAGAGTGTACTAGCATAGATCCACCCACTCAACACTTATCAACACATAACATAGTACCAATACGGCATATGGCGAAAGCACATGACCACCTCTCCCGTGTGTCCTCAAGAACACTTTAGCCTTTATAAGTTCAGTTGCTAGGCCTCTCCTTTGCTTAGAAAGGATTGGGCCACTTGTTATTCCTCAGTGCCTTTTTACTTTGCTCGCTTTTACTTTCCTATTGCTTATATCAAGAAAACCCCTAAAAAGTTACCTTTCAGTGCTTGCAGTAATTCCTTGCTCAGAATCGCTTATCAATACCTTTTGCTCCTCGTTGGGTTCGACACTCTTACTTATCGAAAACGCTGCAATAGATCCCTTACGGTTGTGGGTCATCAACGTTCGAGAACATAAGGACTCATGTACGGCGGAGGAGGAGACCAGATGGCCGTGGGACATCGCTCTTCTTCGACCTTACTACACCTGAGCCATAGGCTCCGCTTTATGTACATATCTTTACAATGTATATATTATGATCAATATAATAAAACGCCGCCCCCGATAAAGTGGGGTATCACCGCCTTTCTCATAAGATTTTGTCACATGGGGGCTTCTGTGTGCAAGGGAGTTCCTATGGCCTCTTAAACCGGCGACCACATCAAGGCCATCATAAGAGCATAGCTCTGGTTGCTTCGGCAATTCCCACATGATGATGAGGGGCAAAAGAGAGTTTTGATGACTAGGACAACTCAAACATAGGCCTCGACGAGCATAGCTCAAATGCTACCTGGGGGCTCCTGATGCAAAGCATCAACGAGTTGACAACCCTTGTAGTAATCACGGCTTGGAAGCCTGATGTATACACCTAAAATCCCGGATTAGCCTGCCTGCATTAAGTAAGTCACTCCGTCCAGGTAAACCTGGTACGACCCGTCGAACGTATACACAAGTCAATCTTTATAGACCCTGAACTTGATAACGTTAAATTGACAATCATCAAGTGATTACACAAGTCAATCTTTACAGATTTTTGAACTTGGTAGCATTGAACATTAATGATTTGGTTAAGGATTGAGGACCATCTTAACAGGCTTTGCAAAATGGTTAATGACAGTAGCCTGGCAGCTCATAAAAAGCCTCGAATTTGGAGCCTCGCAGCTCGTAAAAAGCCTCGACTACATGGTCTTATTTGCCCAACAAAATATTTTTTATTTTTTATGTTTTATAAAATCTTTATCTTCAAGGTCATTGGTTTTTATCCAAGTCCATTGATTCAGGGAGTGGATGACTATAAGTTGCCACTACATCTGCATTTACAGAGTTCTAGTCTGGGTTACAAACACCAGTACTAACTACAGTTAAACTGGAGTTCATCGTAACCCGGTTCGGTTTTCATGATGAACCGACAAACAATCAAGGGAGTCATCAACACTTGCACCTTGGATCATTATCTCTTCGGTTCATCGTAATACACTTAATCACAGGTATGATACTTATTTTATATTTTATACACAGTTCAAGTTGTAAACTTAGACCATGTGTTTGGGCATTATGACCCGTCCGGTGATAAACCGCCAGGACATTTTCAACATTGTTTTATGCAGAAGCAGGTGAAATAAACCGACACAGGCATTATAAACAAGATATAATTAAGAAGTGCCAACTGAAGCAATCTCATGCAAAGGATAATATGTGACAACATAAAGTATTTCAGCTATCCTATTACAAGGTGCTGGAAAGCCCAAAAGAATATCAGTTTTTCTCAAAGTACTAGGACATAAAGTTAAACCGGCACCGGTTTAAGACTCGGCGTCAGCCTGCCGTGACGATTGAGGATCAGCTTGCTCCGGTTCTTCGGCGGTTTCTTCCAGCTGCTGGAAGTCAATAGTGGTCCAGTCAATCTTGGCCAACGCTCGAAAATAAACTTCGTCATTTATGAGGTATGACGGATCAATGTCAGGAGCAAAAGTGTGCTTACGGACGGGCGGAATAAGATTTTCAATATCATAAGCCGGACGCTCTTCCCGCACGTTCTCAGCATCATATCCCGTATGATATCTAGACAAATCAGCTTCATCAGCAAGTTTGCTAGGCAGAGGCCGCATAACCTTGGTTAATGCACGTAAGTCATCACTGGAAAAGGCTGATCCGTCTTCCTTCATACTTGGGTAGCCGTTCATCGCCTCCGCCGGATCAAAATCAGGAACCCAAGCCTTCGCTCGAGTCAAAGCCATCAGAGCACTTGCCCTTGCAGATGACTTCTTCACCTCTACGAGGCGGGCAGGCAGAATGGACAGCTTCTCCAAGGTACCCTTGATTGTGGTAGGAGCCGGTTTGTTATGCGAGATAGCACTGACAGCCCTCTAAGCACCGGAATAGAGCTGCTCCACCAGAGTATATGCAACTTTCAATTTCTTTCGCACATCATCGCCAAGATGAGTGATACGCCTCCCTGCGTTAAAATTATGAATTAAACCGGAACGGTACATGATTGCAAGGTTCAGGGTTGTGTTAACAGTACTTACCAAAGATGGCGGATGTCATGTCATTTATTTGTTGCTTCAATCCGGATAGTTCTTCTGTCACCGGATTAAGAGCAGCCTCTGCATCATTGGCTTTCTTCTCCAAGGCAGCCTTCTCAGCATCCCAGTATGATCGCTCTTTTTCAAAGTGTTTCTTCAGCTCCTCTATACTTGCTAAGGCAAGTGTCAGTTCGTCATTGACTTTAAGAGCAGCAGTTTCTTGGAACTTCAAAGTATCCCGGAGCTCAGTCAATTCATAGTTTTTCTGGTTCAAGTCAGTCTGCCAAAATGAAAGCACATTATATATTCATGAGGCATTTTCAGTCAAAGTCCCAAGCACATAACAAGTTATGCACTTGACTCTTGGGGGCTAATGTATATTTGCAGTGAAAACATGCATTTTTCAGACAAGTCCCAAGCACATAAACAAGTTATATATTTAACATTGTTCTGAATTCAAGTAGAAGTCCCGGTTCATCCTAAAGGAAGTAAACCGGCCCTTGGGGGCTACACATGTGCAAAACAAAACTGTCCACTGGAACTACTGAAGTCCCGGATCACCCTAAAAGGCTAAACCGGCACTTGGGGGCTATGATGGCAGAAGGATAAAGTTACAAGATACAAGCAGAAATAGAGGACAAGTCAATGGTAGAGAGGTTACCTCATAACGCTCCTTCATTAAATTTACCAATCCAGCTTCATGGTCACGGCTGGTGAATAGCCGGTTTAAATATCCGGAATGGAATTCCTGGGCGCTGAGCTGAGCGTAGCTGGACAAATCAGTACTCCACTTGCCCTTGTACTTGTTGAGAATGTCTTCCTTGGCAGTATGCTTGGTCAAAGCAACAGGCTCCCCTGTAGTAGTAAAGCCGGTCCCAGTGATTTCAACATCGCCAGGTGAAGCGGCCGCTTGCTTAGGGGGACTAGCAGGAGCAGGACTAGCCCGGGCAGGGCTGGTCGGTTCAAGGTCACGATCCATTGGATCGCTCCCCTGATCAACAAAGACGTCATGATCCATAGGAGGAGGATCATCATGCGAAATCTCAGCATTGTCTTCAGAAGGTTCAGCAAATTCAAGATTTTCTACCGGTTCAGGAGTGGTATTATCGACTGCCGGCTTACTCAGTTTGGCCTTTTTACTAGGCTTGGGTTTACTGCGAAAGTTAAAGATAATGAAAATCAGAAGAGTCAAAAACAAATGTTAAACCGGAAAAATCGAAAAACAGCTTACCCAGGAACAGTCTTGAGGGGAGGAATCTGAGTTGCTATTGATTCACCAGAAGATGAATGAGGAGTTTCCTGATAATTCGAATCAGACGGATTAAGGGGTTGTCGAATAAGACCTGCTTTGGGGTAAAGAGCAGTTGGAGTGAGTAAAACCTCGGAGCGACGCCTCCGAGCTGGAGTGTGCGTTAATCCGGTGGATTCAATAGCATGACCACTATGACGAGTGGTGCGGCGAGCTTCATGTTGCTACTTCTTCAAAAGAAAGTTTGGGTCCAAGTAAGCAAAAGGATGAGAAAACTGTACTTTCCGGGTTGCTCGACGAACTTTCGGTGTTGGTATAGGTTCTGAATTGGAAGAAAGTGTGATTACCTCAACATCGTCCGCTTTACTGCCTTCAACGTGTCCCTGGGAACAGTCATTGTTAATAAAAATGCAGATAAAGAAAAGACAAGGAAGTCAAAAGAATTAGGTGGTACCTCGGAGGCCGGTTCATCTTCTTCCGCATTGGATCCCGGCGCGACAGTGTTCTTCTTCTTGGTTTTCTTGACAGCCTGGGTCTTTTGGCGAGCTGCTTTCACCGGTTTATCCTGGGTTTTCCTTTTACAGAAAGGGTCATTGTCCTGTTGAAAGAAATAAAGACATTTCAAGACAAGTGCTGCAGACGGATTAAAACAAAGCAAAATAATAGGGAAGAGTTTTTTATCGACGGTGGTTTGTTGGTCACACAGAAGGGTGCCAAGCCGGTCTGACTGCAAGCTTTTAGAGGTAAATTCAGCAGCTTCTTTACGGATTCATTGACCTCGTTTTCTGATAGCACCGCCTCGGTGTGGTGCAAAGTGTCTTTGGGATTCCCAGTATACTCACACATTAAATTGGAACGCCGGCTTAGCGGGAGAACACTCCAAGAAATCCAGCAGCGGACGAAGTCAACCCCTGTCAGACCATTAGCCACAAAAAGCCCTGAGCTTTGAAAGCTGAGGGGCATACTGATCTCGTTCCTAGACACTTAGCCGCTGTGGAAAAGGGTGGTTTTCTGGAAGACGGTGGGAGCGATAACCCGGCAGTGGATTTTGTTCGGCAGGAGAAGTATCTAGGCAGTAGAACTAAGTCTGATTCCAGTCCTTTGGGTGGCTATGAAGACTGGCGTGAGGAAAGTTAACATCCTTCCTTTTCTGAATAGACATCCCGCCGAGTTCAGTGTTTGGACCGTCGTGAAATTCCGTAAAACGGTTTAGGTGAAAGAAATCCCGGAATAGCTCCACTGACGGCTCCTCTTGCAGATAAACTTCACAAAAGACTTGGAAGTTGCAAATGTTTGACACAGAGTTGGGACCAATATCTTGTGGATGAAGCTGGAAATTTGCTAACACATCACGGAAGAACTTTGACCCGGGAGGGTTGAATCCCTGGGCCAAGTGATCAAAAAAGATGACGACCTCTCCCTCTTTGGGCTTTGGAGGACATTCTGATCCGGGAACCCTCCAGTGAAGGACATTTTTTGGACCTGAACCGCCAATTGAGCCCATTTTCTCCAAATCCTCCTCAGTAATCCGGGATGGAATCCAGTTGCAGGAGACAAACTGCTTGGCTTGAGTGGCCATTTTTTCGGAAGGAAAAGGCTGAAAATACAATGAAGAGCCGGTTTGTAATCTAAGCAAGTTTAAACCTGTTGGAGATATGCCCTAGAGGCAATAATAAAAGCATTATTATTATATCTCCTTGTTCATGATAATTGTCTGTTATTCATGCTTGAATTGTATTGTACGGAAACAGCGATACATGTGTGAATACACAGACCACAATGAGTCCCTGGTAAGCCTCTAGTTACCAGCTCGTTGATCAACAGATGGTCACGGTTTCCTGACCATGGACATGAGATGTCAGTGATAACGGGATCACATCATTAGGAGAATGATGTGATGGACAAGACCCAAACTTGAGCATAACACAAGATCGTATAGTTCGTAATGCATAAGCTTTTCGGTGTCAAGTATTTATTTCTTAGACCATGAGGTTGTACAACTCCCGGATACCGTAGGAGTACTTTGGGTGTGCCAACCGTCACAACGTAACTGGGTGACTATAAAGGTATGCATCGGGTATCTCCGAAAGTGTCTGTTGAGTTGGTACGAACCGAGACTGGGATGTTGTCACTCCGTATGACGGAGAGGTACCTCTGGGCCCACTCGGTAATACATCATCATAATGAGCTCAAAGTGACTAAGTGATTAGTCACGGGATGATGGATTACGGGTCGAGTAAAGAGACTTGCCATAACGAGATTGAACAAGGTATCGGGAATACCGACGATCGAATCTCGGGCAAGTACCGTACCGATGGACAAAGGGAATAACATACGGGATTGAGTGAATCCTTGACACGGTGGTTCATCCGATGAAGATCATCGAGGAACACGTAGGAACCAACATGGGTATCCAGATCCCGCTGTTGGTTATTGACCGGAGAGTGGTCTCGGTCATGTCTACGTGTCTCCCGAACCCGTAGGGTCTACACACTTAAGGTTCGGTAACGCTAGGGTCGTAGAGATAAATGCACGTGGAAACCCGAAAGTTGTTCGGAGTCCCGGATGAGATCCCGGACGTCACGAGGAGTTCCGGAATGGTCCGGAGGTAAACATTGATATATAGGAAGTCCAGTTTCGGCCAACGGGTGATCTCCGGGGGTCACCGGGAGCGTCCCGGGACCACCGGAGGGGCCCCGGGGGTCCACCGGGTGGGGCCACCCATCCCGGTGGGGCCCCTAGGCCGCAAGGGGAAGTGTCCAGCCCTCAGGGCTGGCTCACCACAAGGGGGCCCACCTCCCCATGCGCCTAGGGTTAAAACCCTAAGGGGGAGGGGGCTCCACTTGCCTTGGGGGGCAAGGAACCCCCCTTGGCCGCCGCCCCCTTGCAGATTGGATCTGCAGGGGGTCCTGGCGCCCCCCTGGCCCCCTATATATATGTGGGGGGGGGAGAGGGCAGCCGCACCCAAGCCCTGGCGCCTCTCCCCCTCCCGTCACACCTCCATACTCCCAACGCAGGGCGCCCGGCGAAGCCCTGCTGCGATCTCCACTTCATCCGTCATCACGCCGTCGTGCTGCCGGATCTCTGACGACTTCTCCTCCCCCCTTGCTGGATCAAGAAGGAGGTGACGTTGCTGCACCGTACATGTGTTGAACGCGGAGGTGCCGTCCGTTCGGCGCTAGATCATCGGTGACGAAGAACGTGAAGAGTTCGACTACTTCATCCACACTTCGTTGAAAGCTTCCGCACGCGATCTACATAACGGTATGTAGATGCACTCTTACTTGCTCGTTGCTAGATGTATCCATAGTTGGATCTTGGTGAAGACGTAGAAATTTTTTGAATTATGCTACGTTCCCCAACAGTGGCATCTGAGCCTAGGTTTTATGCGTAGCATCTTGCACGAGTAGAACACAAAGCAGTTGTGGGCGTATGATCTTGTTCAACTTTCTTACCGTTACTAGTCAATCTTGATTCGGCGGTATTGTGGGATGAAGCGGCCCGGACCGACCTTACACGTACGCTTACGTGAGACTGGTTCCACCGACAGACATGCACTAGATGCATAAGGTGGCTGGCGGGGGTCTGTCTCTCCTACTTTAGTCGGATCGGATTCGATGAAAAGGGTCCTTATGAAGGGTAAATAGAAGTTGACAAATCACGTTGTGGTTTTGGCGTAGGTAAGAAACGTTCTTGCTAGAAATCCTATAGAAGCCACGTAAAACTTGCAACAACAATTAGAGGACGTCTAACTTGTTTTTGCAGCATGTGTTTTGTGACGTGGTATGGCCAAGAACGAAGATGTGATGAATGATATATGTGATGTATGAGATTGATCATGTTTTTGTAATAGGGAATCACGACTTGCATGTCGATGAACTTGACAACCGGCAGGAGCCATAGGAGTTGTCTTTATTATTGTATGACCTACGTGTCACTGAATAACGCCATGTAATTACTTTACTTCATTGCTAAACGTTAGCTATAGTAGTAGAAGTAATAGTTGGCGTGACGACTTCTTCAAGACACGATGATGGAGTTCATGATGATGGAGATCATGGTGTCGAGCCGGTGACAAGATGATCATGGTGCCCCGAAGATGGAGATCCAAGGAGCAAGATGATATTGGCCATATCATGTCACTTTAATCGATTGCATGTGATGTTTATCATGTTTATGCATCTTGTTTACTTAGAACGACGGTAGTAAATAAGATGATCTCTCACTAAAATTTCAAGTATTGTGTTTCCCCTAACTGTGCACCGTTGCTAAAGCTCGTTGCTCCGAAGCACCACGTGATGATCGGGTGTGATAGGTTCTAACGTTCGCATACAACGGGTGTAAGACAGATTTACACACGCGATACACTTAGGGTTCACTTGACGAGCCTAGCATGTACAGACATGGCCTCGGAACACGGAAGACCGAAAGGTCGAACACGAGTCGTATAGAAGATACGATCAACATGAACATGTTCACCGTTGATGACTAGTCCGTCTCACGTGATGATCGGACACGGACTACTCGATTCGGATCGTGTATCACTTAGATGACTAGAGAGATGTCATTCTGAGTGGGAGTTCATTATAATTTGATTAAGATGAACTTAATTATCATGAACTTAGTCTAAATTCTTTACAATATCTCTTGTAGATCAAATGGCCCACGCTCAGGTTTCCCTCAACTTCAACGCGTTCCTAGATAAAACCAAGCTGAAAGACGATGGTAGCAACTATACGGATTGGGTCCGTAACCTGAGGATTATCCTCATAGCTGCCAAGAGATCATATGTCCTAGAAGCACCGCTAGGTGATGCACCTGCTCCCGATGCGGCCCAAGACGTTTTGAACGTCTGGCAGTCGCGTAGTGATGATTACTCCCTGGTTCAGTGCGGCATGCTTTACAGTTTAGAATCGGGGCTCCAAAAGTGTTTTGAGCACCATGGAGCATATGAGATGTTCGAAGAGCTGAAAATGGTTTTCCAAGATCATGCCCGAGTCGAGAGATATGATGTCTCCGACGCATTCTATAGCTGTAAGATGGAGGAAATCAGTTCTGTCAGTGAGCACATCCTCAAGATTTCAGGATTGCACAACCGCTTGTCTCAGCTGGGAATGAATCTCCCAGATGAAGCGGTCGTTGACAGAATCCTCCAGTCGCTCCCACCAAGCTTCAAGAGCTTCGTGCTGAACTTCAATATGCAGGGGATGGAGAAGTCCATTCCCGAGGTGTATTCAATGCTGAAATCAGCGGAGGTAGACATCTAGAAAGAACATCAAGTGTTGATGGTCAATAAAACCACTAAGTTCAAGAAAGGCAAGGGTAAGAAGAACTTCAAGAAGGACGGCAAGGGAGTTGCCGCGCCTGGCAAGCCTGTTGCCGGGAAGAAGCCAAAGTATGGACCCAAGCCTGAGACAGAGTGCTTTTATTGCAAGGGAACGGGTCACTGGAAGCGGAACTGCCCCAAATACTTAGCAGACAAGAAGGCCGGCAACGTCAAAGGTATATATGATATACATGTTATTGATGTGTACCTTACCAGCACTCGTAGTAGCTCCTGGGTATTCGATACCGGTGCAGTTGCTCACATTTGTAACTCAAAACAGGAGCTGTGGAATAAACGAAGACTGGCGAAGGATGAGGTGACGATGCGCGTCGGGAATGGTTCCAAGGTCGATGTGATCGCCGTCGGCACGCTGCCTCTACATCTACCCTCGGGATTAGTTTTAAACCTCAATAATTGTTATTTAGTACCAGCTTTGAGCATGAACATTGTTTCTGGATCTCGTCTTATGCGAGATGGATATTCTTTCAAATCGGAGAATAATGGTTGTTCTATTTATTTGAGAGATATGTTTTATGGTCATGCCCCGCTGGTCAATGGTTTATTTTTGATGAATCTCGAACGTAGTGATACACATATTCATAGTGTAGATGCCAAAAGATGTAAAGTTGATAATGATAGTCCCACATACTTGTGGCATTGCCGCCTTGGTCATATTGGTGTCAAACGTATGAAGAAGCTCCATTCGGATGGACTTCTAGAGTCTCTTGATTATGAATCATTTGACACGTGCGAACCATGCCTCTTGGGCAAGATGACCAAGACTCTGTTCTCCGGAACAATGGAGCGAGCAACCAACTTATTGGAAATCATACATACCGATGTGTGCGGTCCAATGAGTGTTGAGGCTCGCGGAGGCTACCGTTATGTTCTCACCCTCACGGATGACTTGAGTAGATACGGGTATATCTATTTGATGAAACACAAGTCTGAGACCTTTGAAAAGTTCAAGGAATTTCAGAATGAGGTTGAGAATCAACGTGACAGAAAAATAAAGTTCTTGCGATCGGATCGTGGGGGTGAATATTTAAGTCATGAATTTGGCACACCTTAGAAACTGTGGAATTGTTTCACAATTGACACCGCCCGGAACACCTCAACGTAACGGTGTGTCCGAACGTCGAAATCGTACTCTGTTGGACATGGTGCGATCTATGATGTCCCTTACCGATTTACCGCTATCTTTTTGGGGTTATGCTTTAGAGACTGCCGCATTCACTTTAAATAGGGCTCCGTCGAAATCCGTTGAGACGACTCCGTATGAACTTTGGTTTGGCAAGAAACCGAAGCTGTCGTTTCTAAAAGTTTGGGGTTGCGATGCTTATGTCAAGAAACTTCAACCTGAAAAGCTCGAACCCAAATCGGAAAAATGCGTCTTCATAGGATACCCAAAGGAAACAATTGGGTACACCTTCTACCACAGATCCGAAGGCAAAGTCTTTGTTGCCAAGAATGGATGCTTTCTGGAGAAAGAGTTTCTCTCGAAAGAAGTGAGTGGGAGGAAAGTAGAACTTGATGAGGTGACAGTCACCCCTCCTGCACCGGAAAGTAGCGCATCGCAGGAAACTGTTCCTGAGGTGCCTGCACCAACAAGGGAGGAAGTTAATGATAATGATCATGAAGAAACAGATCAAGTTACTACTGAACTTCAAAGGTCCACAAGGGCACGTTCCGCACCAGAGTGGTACGGCAACCCTGTCCTGGAAATCATGTTGTTAGACAACGGTGAACCTTCAAACTATGAAGAAGCGATGGCGGGCCCAGATTCCAATAAATGGCTTGGAGCCATGAAATCCGAGATAGAATCCATGTATGAAAACAAAGTATGGACTTTGGTGGACTTGCCTGATGATAGGCACGTCATAGAAAATAAATGGATATTTAAGAAGAAGACAGACGCGGATGGTAATGTGACCATCTATAAGGCTCGGCTTGTCGCTAAGGGTTATCGACAAGTTCAAGGGATTGACTACGACGAGACTTTCTCTCCCGTAGCGATGCTAAAGTCAGTCAGAATCATGTTAGCTATTGCCGCATTCTATGATTATGAGATATGGCAAATGGATGTCAAAACAGCATTCCTTAACAGCTTCCTCAAGGAAGAGTTGTATATGATGCAACCGGAAGGTTTTGTCAATCCAGAGAACGCTAACAAGGTATGCAAGCTCCAGCACTCGATCTACGGGCTGGTGCAAGCATATCGGAGTTGGAATATTCGCTTTGATGAGGTGATCAAAGCGTTTGGCTTTATACAGACTTATGGAGAAGCCTGTATTTACAAGAAAGTGAGTGGGAGCTCTGTAGCATTTCTCATATTATATGTGGATGACATATTACTGATGGGAAATGATATAGAATTCTTGGAAAATGTAAAGGCCTACTTGAATAAAAGTTTTTCAATGAAGGACCTTGGAGAAGCTGCTTACATATTAGGCATCAAAATCTATAGAGATAGATCGAGACGCCTCATTGGTCTTTCACAAAGTACATACCTTGACAAAATATTGAAGAAGTTCAATATGGATCAATCAAAGAAAGGATTCTTGCCTGTTTTGCAAGGTATGAGATTGAGCAAAGCTCAATCGCCGACCACGGCAGAAGATAGAGAAAAGATGAGTGTCATTCCCTATGCCTCGGCCATAGGTTCTATCATGTATGCCATGCTGTGTACCAGACCTGATGTGAACCTTGCCATAAGTTTGGTAGGGAGGTACCAAAGTGATCCCGGTACGAAACACTGGACAGCGGTCAAGAACATCCTGAAGTACCTGAAAAGGACTAAGGATATGTTTCTCGTTTATGGAGGTGACGAAGAGCTCGTCGTAAAGGGTTACGTCGATGCTAGCTTCGACACAGATCTGGATGACTCTAAGTCACAAACCGGATACGTGTATATTTTGAATGGAGGGGCAGTCAGCTGGTGCAGTTGCAAGCAATGCGTGGTGGCAGCATCTACATGTGAAGCGGAGTACATAGCTGCTTCTGAAGCAGCGCAGGAAGGAGTCTGGATGAAGGAGTTCATCACCGACCTAGGAGTCATTCCAAGCGCGTCAAGCCCGATGACTCTCTTCTGTGACAACACTGGTGCTATTGCTATTACCAAGGAGCCCAGGTTTCACAAGAAGACCAAGCACATCAAGCGCCGTTTCAACTCCATCCGGAATTATGTTCAGGATGGAGACATAGATATTTGTAAAGTGCATACGGATCTGAATGTAGCAGACCCGTTGACTAAACCTCTTTCACGAGCAAAACATGATCAACACCAGAACTCTATGGGTGTTCGATTCATCACAATGTAACTAGATTATTGACTCTAGTGCAAGTGGTAGACTGTTGGAGATATGCCCTAGAGGCAATAATAAAAGCATTATTATTATATCTCCTTGTTCATGATAATTGTCTGTTATTCATGCTTGAATTGTATTGTACGGAAACAGCGATACATGTGTGAATACACAGACCACAATGAGTCCCTGGTAAGCCTCTAGTTACCAGCTCGTTGATCAACAGATGGTCATGGTTTCCTGACCATGGACATGAGATGTCAGTGATAACGGGATCACATCATTAGGAGAATGATGTGATGGACAAGACCCAAACTTGAGCATAACACGAGATCGTATAGTTCGTAATGCATAAGCTTTTCGGTGTCAAGTATTTATTTCTTAGACCATGAGGTTGTACAACTCCCGGATACCGTAGGAGTACTTTGGGTGTGCCAACCGTCACAACGTAACTGGGTGACTATAAAGGTAAGCATCGGGTATCTCCGAAAGTGTCTGTTGAGTTGGTACGAACCGAGACTGGGATGTTGTCACTCCGTATGACGGAGAGGTACCTCTGGGCCCACTCGGTAATACATCATCATAATGAGCTCAAAGTGACTAAGTGATTAGTCACGGGATGATGGATTACGGATCGAGTAAAGAGACTTGCCATAACGAGATTGAACAAGGTATCGGGAATACCGACGATCGAATCTCGGGCAAGTACCGTACCGATGGACAAAGGGAATAACATACGGGATTGAGTGAATCCTTGACACGGTGGTTCATCCGATGAAGATCATCGAGGAACACGTAGGAACCAACATGGGTATCCAGATCCCGCTGTTGGTTATTGACCGGAGAGTGGTCTCGGTCATGTCTACGTGTCTCCCGAACCCGTAGGGTCTACACACTTAAGGTTCGGTAACGCTAGGGTCGTAGAGATAAATGCACGTGGAAACCCGAAAGTTGTTCGGAGTCCCGGATGAGATCCCGGACGTCACGAGGAGTTCCGGAATGGTCCGGAGGTAAAGATTGATATATAGGAAGTCCAGTTTCGGCCAACGGGTGATCTCCGGGGGTCACCAGGAGCGTCCCGGGACCACCGGAGGGGCCCCGGGGGTCCACTGGGTGGGGCCACCCATCCCGGTGGGGCCCCTAGGCCGCAAGGGGAAGTGTCCAGCCCTCAGGGCTGGCGCACCACAAGGGGGCCCACCTCCCCATGCGCCTAGGGTTAAAACCCTAAGGGGGAGGGGGGCTCCACTTGCCTTGGGGGGCAAGGAACCCCCCTTGGCCGCCGCCCCCTTGTAGATTGCATCTGCAGGGGGTCCTGGCGCCCCCCTGGCCCCTATATATATGTGGGGGGGGAGAGGGCAGCCGCACCCAAGCCCTGGCGCCTCTCCCCCTCCCGTCACACCTCCATACTCCCAACGCAGGGCGCCCGACGAAGCCCTGCTGCGATCTCCACTGCATCCGTCATCACGTCGTCGTGCTGCCGGATCTCTGACGACTTCTCCTCCCCCCTTGCTGGATCAAGAAGGAGGTGACGTTGGTGCACCGTACGTGTGTTGAACGCGGAGGTGCCGTCCGTTCGGCGCTAGATCATCGGTGACGAAGAACGTGAAGAGTTCGACTACTTCATCCACACTTCGTTGAAAGCTTCCGCATGCGATCTACATAACGGTATGTAGATGCACTCTTACTTGCTCGTTGCTAGATGTATCCATAGTTGGATCTTGGTGAAGACGTAGAAATTTTTTGAATTATGCTACGTTCCCCAACAAAACCGGCATACTCTATAAAGGTACTGGTCTAAACAGCGGTTTAGGCAGGGGCGTAATGGTATCTACCGGGTTAAAATATCTGGAACAGCTATAACAGTGACATTTACCGGACTATAGAATCTAGAAAAGCTAAACCGCCAACAAGGGTAAACAAGATACAGATATGAAGTTGTGAAGAAACAGTTTTCGCATGGACAGTAATAAAAATACGGATCTACAACGTGTTGAAAATTCAGAGATATTCAAGGTTATATTCAGCAGACGCATGAAGGTCCTAGCAGATGCAATCTAACTAGTCCTATTGGGAAAGATAAAGCCACGGTGAAGGAGCGGAGTTACTCTTACAGTTATCAACTAGGAGATTTGGATCTACAGAGAAACTACTGAGCTATGGCGAAGAACTGCGAAGAACAATGCCTACCCGCGAGCTCATATGAGGAAACCCTAAAACAAGATCTATAAGCAGGATAATGAGAGGGTGTACCTGAGCCGACGGGTGCGGAGAAGCGTGGCGAGTTTCTGAACCGATCAGGTTGATGCAGCGGCCAAGACCCGACGGAGATGCGAAGCTTGACGACGGCGGCGGAGCTCGAGCACGTATGGCGGAGGAAGAAGAAGAAGAGGTGAGGGGGAAAGGGAGATGCCCCTCTGCCCTATTTATGAGCCGAAAGGATAAAACAGTAGGCGCGGGAATCGAGGAGCCGAAAAAGTGGATATGGACGATAATGTCGCCTCGATCTTCGGAGCTTTAATGAATAAAAGATAAAAAAAGGTACAAGTATTAAATGTGCAGATGACGTCACGACGGTTTAAAGCAATCTGAGAAGATGATGTCACGTCGGTTTATGAAGCATTTGAAGCTGAAAGAGGGAAATCTGTGCAGAACATTGAAGATTGACATGAACAGGTTCAAATCAATCTGGGGCCTAATGTCAGGGATATTACTATTAGGTATAAACCACCCAGGAGGGGCCGGTTTATGCCTATAGAGATCATCATTACTAAAGCCCAGCCAAACATGGAGCAAGGTGTTTTAGTCCAAGAAGCTTAAAACCCAAGAGGCGTTAGGACCCATGATGTGTAAACCGCCATATGATGTGTAAACTTGTGATGTAAGATAGGAAGAATAGAGACCGAGCCGGATACGTTTATAAGCCGGCCTCGGGACTCTGAAAGCCGGACCGGGCGTCACCTCTTATATAAATGGACGACCCGGCGACGGTCCAGGACAGTGAACAACAGCTCGAGACACAGGCAAAGCGGATTCGCTCCCTGGTCATCAAAACCCTAGCAATATTACACCAAACTAGACATAGGCTTTTACCTTCATCGAAGGGGCCGAACTAGTATAAAATCCCTGTGTCCTTGTCCGCTTTAACCCCTTTAAGCTAACCCGTAGCGATGGCCTCACGACTAAGTCCTTTTGCTAGGACATCTGCCGTGACAAAACCACGACAGATGGGCGGCAAGGTTGATGTAGAAGCCCTCCATGGTCGATCCCCCCTCGAGAAGAGTACCAGAAAAGGTCTCCAGATTGGATCTGATGAGAACAGAAACTTGCGGCGGCAGAAAAACTATTTTGGGCGGCTCTTTGTTGGTTTCCTGATTTTAGAGAATTTATATAGTTGGAATTAAAGGTCAAACTGAGGAACAAGGGGCCCACAAGGTACTTGGGATCACCCAAGTGCCTTGTGGCCTACTCCTTCGCCTTCTGGCCTCCTCCCGAAGCTTCTAGGGTCTCTTATGTCCAGAAAAAAAAATCGTCAAAAAGTGCTTTGTGGACCAATCAATATTCAATATTATATCACTTTTTGTCAAATTTTTTTTGGACATAAGAGACCCTAGAAACTTTGGGAGGAGGCCAGAAGGCGAAGGAGTGGGCCACAAGGCACTTTGGCATGCCCAAGTACCTTGTGGGCCCCACGTTCCTCTGTTTGACCTAATTCCAACTCTATAAATGAAGGAAATATGCCCTAGAGGCAATAATAAAGATGTTATTTATATTTCCTTATATATCATGATAAATGTCTTTTATTCATGCTAGAATTGTATTAACCGGAAACTTGATGCATGTGTGAATACATAGACAAAACAGAGTGTCCCTAGTATGCCTCTACTTGACTAGCTCGTTAATCAAAGATGGTTATGTTTCTTAACCATAGACATGAGTTGTCATTTGATCAAAGGGATCACATCATTAGGAGAATGATGTGATGGACAAGACCCATCCGTTAGCTTAACACTATGATCGTTTAGTTTTTCTGCTATTGCGTTCTTCATGACTTATACATGTTCCTATGACTATGAGATTATGCAACTCCCAAATACCGGAGGAACACCTTGTGTGCTATCAAACGTCACAACGTAACTGGGTGATTATAAAGATGCTCTACAGGTGTCTCCGAAGGTGTTTGTGGTGTTGGCATAGATCGAGCATAGGATTTGTCACTCCGAGTGTCGGAGATGTATCTCTGGACCCTCTCGGTAATACACATCATAATAAGCCTTGCAAGAAAAAGACTAATGAGTTAGTCACGAGATGATGTATTACAGAATGAGTAAAGAGACTTGCCGGTGATGAGATTGAACTAGGTATGATGATATCGACGATCGAATCTCGGGCAAGTAACGTACCGATGATAAAGAGACCAATGTATGTTGTTATGCGCTGTCGTGGTGGGCGCACGACAGATGCCAAGGGATGGCTAAAGATAGGAGGAGGCTCGAGGGCACTGGTGGGCTTCAGAGGCGAGGTTGGCATGAGCGAGCGTGGCATGCAAGACATACCCAGGTTCTGGGCTCTCCAGAGAGATAACATCCCTAGTCCTGCCGAGTGTAGTTGATGTGTATTAGTACAGAGTTGCTCCTTGAGCTGGATGGATGAAGGAGGAAGACATGCCAAGGCTCAGGCTGCTTCTCCTTGTGGTGTGTGTGACTACTGGTGTTGCCATCGATTGCTTGCTTCGTTCTTGCCTATCTTTCTATGTGTCTCTCTTGTCCATCTCTTGTGCACGGGGGCTCCTGGGGGTTTTGTAGGTCAACCCCCCAGGGGTACAATGGTAATGTTACAAGGCCGTGGGGCCGGGTTGTCAGTGACATCATCTGGGGGGAGAGAGGCGGGGACGAGCGTCCACGAGCATGCCTGATGCGAGGCGTCGCTGGGTCACTTTATAGATCAGTGCCCAGGGTACAAGTAGCAATGTGGATGATGATGGTGATGGATGAACAATGCACTGTAGATGACGAGGTGCACTGTAGATGATGACGCGACACTATAGACGATGACGCGGCACTGTTCATCAATACTGTGCTGCTGCAGGGTACAGACGTCTCGTCCGCGCGTGTCCGATGGGACGCGGTAGTTGACTTCGGGCAGCTTGCGTGTTGGAGAAGCCAGCCGCGGGCGCAAGCCGGAGCAGCCGACCCGGAAAGGCTGGTACCCTGTCCGGTTCGCCGTCTTGGGACTACCCGGGGGTCATCCCCCCGATAGTAGCCTCTGAGCCTCCGGGCAACTTGAAAAGTTGGGCGGAGGGTTTGTGCTGATGTTGATGTAGACGATGTTTGTTGAAGACAGCCGACTGCGTGCTGCAGCCGGCGCGACTTGCTTTCAGTGGGGGCGCGTCAGCGCACCCACTGGGTGTAGCCTCCGAGCCTCCGGGCGACTCGGAAGAGTCGGACGGAGGGTTTCCGCAAGCGTTGATGTAGACGATGGCGTTGAAGATGCTGGTTGTAGCCGGCGGCGGGCATGTAACAGGCGTGGCGTGTTCTGAGTGGGGGCGCGCAAGAGAACCCACTGGGTGTAGCCTCCGAGCCTCCGGGCAACTTTGGAAATGTTGGGCGGAGGGTCTTACTGTTGATGATGAAGCTGACGGTGACGTCGAGGGTGCCGTGCGCGCAGAGGGAGTCCGCTGGCTGGTGGGCGCGGGGCCCTGCTGGACGTGGACGCGGAGTCCGGCTGAGTGGGGGCGCGCGAGCGCACCCACTGGGTGTAGCCTCCGAGCCTCCGGGTAACTTGCAAAAGTTAGGTGGAGGGTCTTCGCTGTTGTCGTAGTAGAGGTTGATGATGGCGTCTGGCTGCGGGCTGCAGCCGGCGTATCTCGCTTCCAGTGGGGGAGCATTAGCGCACCCACTGGGTGTAGCCTCCGAGCCTCCGGGCAACTCAAAGAGTCGGCCGAAGGGTTATCACTGTTGTTGACGAAGACGGCGGCGTCGATGGTGCCGGTTGCAGCCAGCGACGGGCCTGCAACCGGTGCGACGTTTTCCCAGTGGGGTGTGCCGGCACACCCACTGGGTGTAGCCTCCGAGCCTCTGGGCGAGGAGGGAAGTTCCCCACAGACATGATCGTGCAAAAGACAAGGTTAGTCCGCGCAAATATATCAAATGTTTACTTTTAGCATTGCAAGTTTTATGCAGAGGGTACCGACTCGGTTTCGTCTGAGCCCCCTTCATGCTGTTATAAGAATGATCATGATGCCTTCATGTTCGTATTTTATTTTTATCGACACCTCTGTCTCTAAACATATGGACATATTTTTCGATATCGGCTTTCGCTTGAGGACAAGCGAGGTCTAAGCTTGGGGGAGTTGATATGTCCATTTTGCATCATGCTTTTATGTTGATATTTATTGCACTATGGGCTGTTATTACACGTTATGTCACAATACTTATGACTTTTCTCTCTTATTTTACAAGGTTTACATGAAGAGGGAGAATGCCGGCAGCTGGAATTCTGTGCTGGAAAAGGAGAAAACATTGGAGACCTATTCTGAACAACTCAAAAAGCCCCGAAACTCCACGAAACACCGTTTCAGAAAATATAAAAAATATTTGGTGAAAGAGATACGAGAGGAGGGCCACCTACTGTCCACGAGGGTGGGGGCGCGCCCCCTGGGCGCGCGCCCCCTGCCTCGTGGGCCACATGGTGACTCCCCGATGCCCATCTTCTGCTATATGAGGTGCTTTGACCTGGAAAAAAATCATAAGGAGGCTTTCGGGACAAAGCGCCGCCGTCTCGAGGCGGAACCTTGGTGGAGCCAATCTAGGGCTCCGGCGGAGCTGTTCTGCCGTGGATACTTCCCTCCGGGAGGGGGAAATCATCACCGCCGTCATCACCAACAACTCTCCCATCTTGGGGATGGTTATCTTCATGAACATCTTCACCAGCACCATCTCCTCTCAAACCCTAGTTCATCTCTTGTACCCAATCTTTGTACCAAAACCTCAGATTGGTACATGTAGGTTGCTAGTAGTGTTGATTACTCCTTGTAGTTGATGCTATTTGGCTTACTTGATGGAAGATCATATATTCAGATCCATTATGCATATTAATACCCCTCTGATTATGAACATGAATATGCTTTGTGAGTTTGTTCCTGAGGACATGGGAGAAGTCTTGCTATAAGTAGTCATGTGAATTTGATATTCGTTCGATATTTTGATGAGATGTATGTTGTCTTTTCCTCTAGTGGTGTCATGTGAACATCGACTACATGACACTTCACCATTGATTGGGCCTAGAGGGAGGCATTGGGAAGTAATAAGTAGATGATGGGTTGCTAGAGTGACAGAAGCTTAAACCCTAGTTTATGCGTTGCTTCGTAAGGGACTGATTTGGATCCATATGTTTCATGTTATGGTTAGGTTTACCTTAATACTTCTTTTGTAGTTGCGGATGCTTGCAATAGAGGTTAATCATAAGTGGGATGCTTGTCCAAGTAAGGGCGGCACCCAAGCACCGGTCCACCCACATACCAAATTATCAAAGTAACGAACGTGAATCATATGAGGGTGATGAAAACTAGCTTGACGATAATTCCCATGTGTCCTTGGGAGCGCTTTCCTTCATATAAGAGTTTGTCCATGCTTCTCCTTCGCTACAAAAAGGATTGGGCCATCTTGCTGCACCTTATTTACTTTTACTATTCATCACTTGTTACCAATTATCTTATCACAAAACTATCTGTTACCGATAATTTTAGTGCTTGCACAAAATACGTGACTGAAAACTGCCTATCATTTCCTTCTGCTCCTCATTGGGTTCGACACTCTTACTTATCGAAAGGACTACGATAGACCCCCTACACTTGTGGGTCATCACATACCGATGACAAAGGGAACAACGCATGTTGTTATGCGGTTTGACCGATAAAGATCTTCGTAGAATATGTAGGAGCCAATATGAGCATCCAGGTTCCGCTATTGGTTATTGACCGAAGATCTATCTCGGTCATGTCTACATTGTTCTCGAACCCGTAGGGTCCGCACGCTTAACGTTTGATGACAATTTGTATTATGAGTTATGTGATTTGATGACCGACGTTTGTTCGGAGTCCCGGATGAGATCACGGACATGACGAACAGTCTCGAAATGGTCAAGACGTAAAGATCGATATATTGGAAGGCTATATTCGGACATCGAAAAGGTTTCGAGTGATTCAGGTATTTTTCGGAGTACCGGAGAGTTACGGGAATTCGTATTGGGCCTTAATGGGCCATACGGGAAAAGAGAGAAAGGCCTCAAGGGTGGCCGTGCCCCTTCCCCATGGACTGGTCCGAATTGGACTAGGGAAAGGGGGCGCCCCCTTCCTTCCTTCTCCTTCTCCCTTCCCCTTTTCCTATTCCGTGTGGGAGGTGGAATCCTACTAGGACTAGGGAGTCCTAGTAGGACTCCACACTTTGGCGTGCCCTATGAGGGTCGGCATTCTCCTCCCTCCATCCTTTATATACGTGGTCAGGGGGCACCCCATGGACACACAAGTTGATTTTAGCCGTGTGCGGTGCCCCCCTCCACAGATACACACCTCGATCATATCATTGCAGTGCTTAGGCGAAGCCCTGCGCCGATAGCTTCATCATCACCGTCACCACGCCGTCGTGCTGACGAAACTCTCCCATGACGCTCAACTGGATCAAGAGCTTGTGGGACGTCATCGAGCTGAACGTGTGCTAAACGCGGAGTTGCCGTACGCTCGGTGCTTGGATCGGTTGGATCGCGAAGACGTTCGATTACATCAACCGCGTCACTAGATGCTTCCGCTTTCGGTCTACGAGGGTACGTAGACACACTCTCTTCTCTCGTTGCTATGCTTCTCCTAGATAGATTTTGCGTGATCGTAGGAATTTTTTTGAAATACTACGTTCCCCAACAGTAGTAGCGCTGGTCCCAGCGCTACCACTAAGGCGCTACAGCTACTAGTAGGAGTAGCGCTGGAATGGGAGCGCTACTGCTATACCTAGTTAGCAGTAGCGCCTGTTCTAAAAAGCGTTGCTGCTATACCTAATTAGCAGTAGCGCCTGTTCTAAAAAGCGCTGCTGCTAACTTTTCCTGTATTTTTTAAAATACAGCTTATTTTCGTTGTGTGGTTTTATATACAGTACTTTCATCATATGATTTTATGACCATGATTACCTATTATATATAACAGTGAGTGAAATAAACGTGGAGGTGCATGTCGAAAGTACTACTCTAATCCAAACTTGAACGTGTTTGGATTACTAGTACTTTTGATGTGCACCAAATGTTGGCTCCACTTGAATCTAATCCATGTTCATTTCACCTACCGATATATATAATAACTCATCATGCTCATATAACAACTTAGCATCATGCATCATCGATCATAATAATAAATAACTCATCATTGGCATCATAATAACAAGTCATACCCATCATCATCATAATAACTTCTACTCGATACCACATCATCATCATAATCATCTAACCAATCCTACTTAGTTGTTCTTAGCACATGATCATGAGTATTATTAACTAGGACATACTACCTTCTCTTAGGTAAAATAGCATAAAACAAGGTAGGCCCTAACTCTCCATTATGGAGAATGGAGATTATCATGTCTCCAATTATTGCCTTTCGCACAATGTTGCTTCCCAGAACCTCCTTACGACCGTCCATACATTTTTTTCCATTCTTTGATTACCATGTCTTCACTGTTTTTAGAAATCCGATATGGACATGTGAGATTCGTAAGATGACCTGGCAGTATGTTCAAAACATTAAGGCAGCCATTCTGAAACATCAGATGAGGCACACAATCCTTCGGGATTTTCTGTTGAAAAACATAGTAATAACTTCGTAGTTACCAATGTACTTAAGTTTTAAAAGAATTTATGCAAAAGATGCACAGATGTCGTAATAGTAAAAACTCTTATCATGGCATCTCCATGGATGTTACCGTGGTTCAACACGTGCACTAGTGGCATGTATTCACCATAATGTGGATGAGTTTGATAATAGATATTGTAATTCTCAAGATCAGTACAAAATGCAATCAGATGATTTTTCTCCTAATAAGTTAACTTAGAGCCATCAGTGTAGTAGGTTATGTCTACCATCTTCCGAACATTTTTTGAACAATGAAAATAAGCTGTTAATGAAAATAAGCTATCAACTATTTTGAAATAAACATTATCAATTAGTTAATAACTATGTTTGAGAAACTCACATAGCGGTAGAATTGGAAGCGCATCAACAAGGACCCAAATGTCCATATTGTCTTGGTCGATGTCAGGATCACCAAGATCCATGGTGACAAGCATACCCTCATAAAAACCATACATCTTGCAAAGTGCTTCCCATTTTTTGCAACAAAAATGGGTTACGCTCTCAGAATTGTACATATTTACTTCAAAATCCATACCACGATGGGTCCTTAGGTTAATTTTATTTGTTTCCATACTTTCATGGTCTTCAAAACCCATCCTCTCCAAGACATAGTGTCTTGCATGACATGGGATAAGCTAGTCGAATAGTAAAAGATGAAAATTACACATTGAAATAGTTGAAGTCATGCTTAATTACGAAAAAAAAGCACTTGTCGTCGTTGTGTACCGTTTCAACATCGAAGGTCTCCTCGAGCTTAATGCTGAAGCGCCGATCTTCGTCCAGGTGAGGCCTATCGCACATACCTCGATCGTCGTGGCACCAGTCGCACTCGGGAATATTTTCCGGGAGACTTTAGTCGTACGAGTACGACATTTCCTATGTTCATAATTCAAATATTAAAATTGTACAATTAAATATATGTACTAAAAAACCAGGCCACTCGATATTTCCTACATATTCTAGCACAAGTCATGCCAGAATTCACGGAAAAATCCGGCATGACCTTTGCTAAAAAAAGATATATCGAGGATCGAGCGCCTGAAATTTGCCGGAACGGAAATTAATCAACACTCCGGCAAAACATAGGCCACTATAGGAGGTGTAACCTGCAAACATGACCGGCCACTTGGACAAGCACATATCCTATTTGAGCAACACAAGATATACATGTTTATATCTACATCATATGCGGATTCAAACTTGATGGAGTAGTTTTCCAATTAGAGCATTCAATAAGCAAAACCAAATCGTAAAATAAATTAGTATTCAAATTAGCATTCATTCAATAAGCAAAACTAAACCTTCTCTTTCGTCCGTACATCGTCGAATATTATCACTAATAGATCTCGAATAGTGTCATACATATAACATCACTAATACAGCTACAACTGTAGCGAACGACGGGTATCGGCGCGGGCCGTGGACACCCAAAGAGAAGGAACCATCACAAGCTCATAGCTCCAATAAGATCCCTGAAGAACCTGCCAGGTATTGTCGAACATGCCCTTCAACGCAACCATGTAGCGACGGACATGCTCGTCCTCCTCGCTGACACAGTGACGTACCACCTCCACGGGGTCCTCAAGCCTCCGCATTGTCACTAGCCCACACGACCGCCACCAAAGAAGGTTCGGGTCAACGACGGACTGGCTCCTCACCAAACTACGCCCCCGGAAGGTATCACCTCCAAGTACCAGCCCGACGGAGCCCAACCCCGGACATGGCTCCTCACCAAGCCCAGGCCTCCTCCGCCGAGTCGAGGATGAGGATGCGGGATAGGCATCGTTGACGTCGATCCGGGAATAATTGGTTTAACTAAAAAATAAACTAGTTATATAGTAAATTTTTAATTAGATCATCAAATCTCGAATACCTAAAATTTCTTACTAAAAATAAACTAGTTTTATTAATTCAACTAGTTCAACTAAGCACTTACTATAAATAAAATAAACTAGTACTTACTAAAAATAAACTAGTTTAACTAGTTCTATTAATTTTCTAACTAATTGTATTGAACACTTACTAAAAAACTGTAAAAAAAACTATATTGATTTTTTTCTATAAACTAAACACCACTGCCCTAAATTAACATCTACTTAATTAGTTACCTAACCTACTTCCCTAACTAAAAAACATCTAGGTTAATTAACTAAATTCACCTAAGTTAATTAACTAAATTCACCTAAGTTACCTAACCTAATGAACTAAATGGAGGGAGGAGGAGTACCTCACGGTGGTGGAGGAGGCCGGCGCGGCGGGGAGCAGAGCCGGCGCAGGCGAGGGCGGCCGGCGGGAGAGCTCCGACGCGGTGGACGGCGGTGCGCGGGGGAGGGCGGCGGCGACGACGGCGGAGAGAGGCGAGTGAGTGTGTGAGGGCGGGGAGTGAGAGAGAGAGAGGCCGAGCGCGGGCCGTTGGGCTGGATAAAGAACCCGTAGTAGTAGCGCTTATATGTAGAAAGCACTACTGCTACACCCGATAACAGTAGCGCTACTACTATGCCTGGCCTGCCGACAACGGCCTAGCAATTGTAGTAGTAGCGTTTTTTTTACCAAAACAGTGCTACTTGTAAGTGCATAGTAGTAGCGTCTTTTATAAAAAGCGCTACGATATGTAGTAGCAGCGCTTTATTATAAAAAGCGCTACTACTATAGCTACTGTCTATAAACATTTTCCTAGTGGTGTGTTTGGGCTCTTGTGGATGATGAACCGATTGATCATATGATTGCTTGCAGGGGAGGAGCTACATGGTGGACAGGGTGGGCCACGGCCCACCCTGGGATTTCTGATAAACCCGAAATCACTAATTGAGGAGTCGTTGTAAAGATCACCTCAAACCCCAGGTTACGACAAGTGGCACGTTGCATGTGCGCCACTTGTCGCAACCCGTGCGTTTTACTTTTTTTCGTAGATCTGTTTATTCAAAATGTTTTATCTCTTAAACCGTGCGACCAAATCTCGAACCGTTTTCACCGTTGAATTCCTTGCGTTGAGATCTTCAAAACTAGATCCCCTGTTGATAGGTTTCGACGAACTTTTTTTTCACAAAAAAAATGAACCGGGCGCACTGATTTTTTCCTTTTTCGAAAGAGGCACGCCCGTGCCTCTCGCAAAATCACAACCGTGCCTCTGACGGAAGCAAAACTGTGACTCTCGTGGAAGAGAAAAAAAAAAGAAAACACATTTTTTTTCCTTTCCGAGGAGGCACGGCCATGACTCTCACGAAAGCCCAACCGTGCCTCCCGAGGAAGCAAAACCGTGACTCTCGTGAAAAAAAAAATAGAAAACGTGTTTTTTTTTCATTTTCGACAGGCACGATCGTGACTCTCGCGAAAGCACAACCGTGCCTCTTACGGAAGCAAAACCGTGACTCTCGCGAAATGAAAAAAAAAACAGAAAACGCGTTTTTCCCTTTCTGAGAGGCACGGCCGTGACTCTCGCGAAAGCACAACCGTGCCTCTCGCGGAAGCAAAACCGTGACTCTCGCGAAAGAAAAAACAGAAAACGTGTTTTTCCTTTCCGAGAGGCACGGCCGTGACTGGCCGTGACTCTCGCGAAAGCACAACCGTGCCTCTCGCGAAAGCAAAACCGTGACTCTCGCAAAAAAACGAATTTTTTTTAAACCTGTGACAGTGAGGGAGGCCCCCACTGTGATATATTACTCTTTAAAGATTACAATGTACATGGTGCATGGGCTGTACAAGGTCCTTCCCTGGCCACTTTGTGGCTCACGTGAAAGTTATGGTATTAAGAGGGAGCTAAAAAAAGGAATTTTTTCGCGAATTTTTTTTTCGATTTTTTTTATTGAAAAGTTAAGGAAGACCGATGGAAAACCAAAATGTCGAAAAAACCTGGGAAAAACCCGTTTAAAAAGCCGAAAACATGTGCGGGAAAATTAAAAAAATAAAATTCGGAGGGCGCACCCAGAGCGCGACACGTGGCGAATGATTGAGAGCGCGCTAAGTGGCGTTGATCGCTGCGAGGCTCCCGAAGGAGCGCTCTTTAACTAGTTGCTCTCTGATAAACTTGTGTACGTATGGATCTCTAAATGGGCTAGAGAAAAAAGGGCCCAATAACAGTGCCTAGGAAATGGATTTTGTAATTATTTGGGTCAATACGGACGTTTGGCCGGACACTGAATTCGTATTGGAAAAGAAAAAGTAATTCAGGCCCGTTTTTGCTTCCGTGAAAATCTCCCTCCCACGTTTCAGAGGGGTGGCGCTCCGAATTGGCCTGTAATCGCTATCTCTCGCAAAACGTATCGGTTCGGCCCCCAAAATAGAAAAAGAAGGCAACGAAAGGGGAAACAGGAGGGGCGAACGAGAGCGACGACCTAGGTCGTGGCGGCGACGACCTCGTAGGCAGGCGGCGGCGGCGACCGGTGGCGGCGCAGGTCCGTCCATGCCCTCTTCCCCATCCCTTCTCCCGTCGCCCCACGCCATCTCCCGTCGCCCCCTCGCCATCTCCCATCGCACTGTGCCCCGCCCCGCCATGGCGGTCGACGGCGGCCCAAGACCGACACACCCCGCCGCCGGCTCTGCCCTGCTAGCGACGTGCGGCCGCCGTCCTTGCCTATCGTGGTCCGCCTCAGGTTCTCCCTTCTACACGAGCTGCAGCTGCTTCTCTACAGCACTCCATCATGACGGATGTAGGAGTTGCTCCTCATTTTGTGCAGCCACAACACTGCTCCACCATGGATCCATGGCCATAGCCTAGATATTCTTGTCAAACCCCTATATAATCCTGAAAATCCCTCTGTTTGCATCGTTTCTAATCTGGCCATCTTCCGTCGCCCCCTCTGCCACACACTGTTCATGTCAAGCGATACCAAAGTTTGTCATCCAAACATGATTTGGTATTGAAATCTCAGAGGCATTTCAAGGGCCAATTCACTGGACAACCAAACAGGTGAATTCATATTCGTGCCATTTCAGTTTTCTCACTGATTTGGAATTCATACCAATTCAATATGAAGCTCTTTAGTGAGACATCCAAACGAAGCGTTAGCTGTTGACCCAGAACGAACGCAGCAGCCACGGCCTCGTCATCGAGTTGGCCGCCTCGTTCCTGCCCTAAAATAAAAAAAGCCACCTCATCCTGACTCCCGACGCCCTTGCCGGCCGGATCCCAGCCGCCGAGGAGGATTCCGCCTCTCCTTCCCGCGGTCCCGCCCCTGCCCTGGTTTGCGCGTCTGCGCCCCTGCCCCGTGCTCCGCGGCTGCGCCCGTGCTTCGTCGGCTGCCTAGCGACCCTGCAAAGCCCGGCGACGGCTGCCCAGTGCCCCACTGCCCCAGTCCAACGGCAGCAACTAAACCAGTCAGCCCAATTTAAGGTATCAAGTACCCAATTTCTGATTTTGTTTTTTCTTTGTTGTGCTATATGCTATCCAGTAGATGAACCAAACAAAGGCATAATTTTGCATATCATCTACTCTAAATAGCTTTATTGATAGAAAATATTTTTTACCACAGAATTGTTGAATAATATTTCAAGGTATGTACTATGGTCAATCTAATATGTACTCCTATGAAAGTTTCTTTATGCAAAACTTGGACTTAATTGATAAATTTAGTGTGCTTGTAAGACCTTATAGTTCTAGTTCTATATAATATTGGTAATTAGTGAACAAGTTCACATGTCATATTTCTTATCAAGAAAAAAAATTGCGGGCAGACCACCCTGTTCTCTAATGCTAGCTCCGCCACTGATTGCTTGCACACATGAAGATGCTAGGCTCTGGTTGCGGGAGATGCAAGAATCTATGAGCAGTCAGGATTTTGTTAAGCTCCTTGTGACGCTGTGGTCGATTTGGTGGGCGAGGAGGAAACTGATCCATGAAGAGCAGTATCAATCCCCTCTTACAACCTTCTCTTTTATACAGGGGTGCCTGAATGATATTCAGGAGGCCGAGCTAGTGCACCTCCGGCCAGCTATGCGTCCTACGACACAACAAGTACGGCGTCAAGTGATGTGGAGAGCCCCTCCTGCGGGATCAGCAAAAGTTTATGTCGACGGCGCTGTCGGAAGACATGAAGATCGAGGAACTTTTGCTGCGATCTACTGAGATGTTTCAGGCAATTTTTTGGGTGCATCGGCAGTGTCTGTAGCTGAACTTACAGCGCCTGAAGTTTTAGAAGCCATGGCCATGAACGAGGTTATCTCCCTGGCAAACGATCTCGCTTGCAGCAATATTGTGGTGGCCACGGACTGTTTATCTACGGTGAACCACATCAAGACAGACTACAGGCGCTCATCTAAAGTTATCATTGATGAGATAAGGAAGAGCATATAGATTTCACTTCGTTCGAGCTACTGCAGGAGATCAGAGAATTAAACCAAGAAGCCCATTCTTTAGCTAGAGCTGCACTCTCTTTGCCTTTAGGCAGGCATGTTTGGTTAGGTGTGAAACCAAACATTATTTGTATCCCAGACAATATTATGAACGAATAATGTGAGAGGGATTCTAAAAAAAAACATGCTATAGCCACCCCCAAGCTCCCATTCCCAGACCCACATGCAGCCAGCAGCCACATGCCGTGAGGAGCTTGCCTCAAAAAAAAAAAAACATACCGTGAGGAGCGAGGGGAGTGGCCGACCAGCCATCACCTCCCTCCAGATCCGCGGCAAGCCGTGAACGAGGTACTATCCCACTGCACGGACACCGCTCTCGTTGATATCTGATCTGTTATGTATGGTTTGTGATGAAGTGTGCCGAATCTTGCCCTAGAGTACTGATGAAATTGTCGGCCGGGCCTTCTCTGATACATTTACGGCCGACTACAGCTGATTATACAAAGCCTAGATAAATTATTACTGTTGCATCGTTCTTGATTGATCTAGTTTCCAATCTATAAACTCGCTGACGGTTCTCTATAATAAAGAGCTAATGTCTCGTCCCATATCGTCAAGCCTTGCTGATTTTTTTTCTGACTGTTGATTCACAAGTTCCTTAGAAAGAGTGGCATCAGTAAAGGCAAGTTAGCTATTCATGGGAGATGTTGAACTGTAACATCAAATTTAGCTTTTGGTTCTAGATTTCCATAATGTTTATGCACCGGAGTTTCTAGCACCTGGTCAACTGGTATTTGATAAATTTGTTTGGCCCTTCATTTTGCATATAACATTTTCTATTTGCAGCACATGTTTATGTTTCAGTGTTGCGCGATCCATTTTAGATAGGACTCATCTTATCTCAGGGTCTTCTCGATCATTGTTTGACCATTGCAAGCCTTGTAGTAGTCTTGTTTGGAGCATAATTAAAAATTAAATTTCCTTGTTTCAGAAAAACTGAAGGATGGAATTGAAATTTGAGGAGGTAGCTGCCCTAGACAAAGATAACGTTAGTGGTGAAGATGGATTAATTACAGTAAGAAGTGCATATCCACGGACCCGTGGCCCTCACTTTGAATTCACTGAGGGATTAGATATGAGAAAGATTGAGGAGGTATGATAACTGCCCATCTGTGTGATATTCCTCCCCCTTCTGTTTTCATTCCCAGTGCTGACTCTTGACATTCTCTCTTTCAGCTTATGCTAGAAAGGTCTGTTTCGATGGCCAAGTCCATAGCAAATGACATAATCATCCCAGACCCTACTCCCCAGGTTTTTGTTACCTTCATTTATGGAATCCGTTTGATGAGCCATTCCATTATATTAGTTATATTTTGTAACCCTGTAATATTATGGGGTACTTACGTCTACTGAAACAATATGTTTATTGCTGTCATATATGAACCTTAGATAGGAACTGTGATAGCTTTAGACCCCCTTGCTTTCTGTTCCCTCCTTGATGGTGCCTCATGTTCGGTATCTTTAGCCTACACGAACTTGCTTGGGTTACAAGGTTTTGTTGTTTTTATTGTTGTTGTCACATATATGCACCTCCATATACCACAAGAGAATTAATTTTGTTGTGCTTTTAGTTGGATAACTGATGCCTTTCACCTTTTTCAATCTAGTGGGTATGTGATATCTTCTTCGACAAATATGCCAAATTGGAGCCCATCTTTTTGAAGGATAGTGTCCGGTGCTTCCTCGGATTATTCAAGAGCTGTGGGGGCAGGGGCATGTCATGGAATCTTACCATCACCGCACAAACCTTAACCTTCATGATCAGTTTCAATGCCTTGCAATGTGCACAAGTTGTATTGGAGGGCGAGGCACCTGAGCTCCGTGGGATGCACGCCAATCCCAACTGCATAAACAAATATGGATACTTTCCGCTCCATGAAGCTGCTGAAAGGTTCTCTGTTGACATGATCAAGCTGCTTTTACGCCATGGTGCATCAGCCAGTGTACGCACAGTTGGCAAGGATATCATTGAGGATCTACTCCCGCTCCATGTAGCAGTTGAGAATACTTGCCTGCATAAGTATCTGGAGGACAATCTTTCTCCCAGCCAGAATCATCTGGATTATATCTACAATCTTATTCGTCTGCTGTGTCTACCTGAAATGGTCTGTTTCACTTCCCTCCCTATACGAATTACTACTTTTGCAGCATGACATAAAAGTAACTGTGGTCATACCATAGATCCCTGACAGCTGTTATAATGATATTAGTGATACAAAGGACCCGGCATCCTATCATCTCCATTTGTCAGAGAAATTAGAGTTTCTGTTCGTTAGTACATTTTCTTATAGTGAAGGATAACGAGTCTTCATTGAACTTACAAAACCTGTTGCTACTAACTATTTTCATTTTCTTTGCCTTGGAGATTGACCCTAATCCATATTTACTTTGATAGGAGGAAACAAAGCGAAATATAGAAAGTTATTTAACACTACTTGCTTGCATGCAAATGCTAATTGCACTTAGATTTTTCTTCATTGTTGTTTTACAGAAGATCTTCTTGGATACAACTAGACTGCTTGCAGAAAAAACAAATAATCTACTTGGAGAGCTCTGGAAGTACATTGAGGATGGAAAACTTACCCAGTCTGCAATTCTACTACTGTCCGCTCAAGAGCAGATCCGTGGAGGCTGTTCCTCAAGTAGTAAGAAAGATGGGTTTGACATTATCAAGAGCAGTATATTGAGGCTTTCATTTGCCTTGATATGGGGGAAATGTTCAAATGAAATGCCACAGAAGCTTCTGGAGGAAATGAAGGCACTAAATTGCGCAGGGCTGCTTGTTGATGTAATTTCCCGTGTCGGTGAACCTCTTTCTGCATACATTCAAGCACATTCAGAGGTACACGTTTTTCGTACATTGCAGCTGTGGTGACTCAGATGTCTGTTACTTACTGTTTTAATACTAGCTATTTGTATTTTACTGTTGTTAGTGCTGTTATCTTAAAAAAATACACGCACTAGTCTTAGCAAGAAGTATGTTAATAATCTGATGTCAACTGAAAAGAACAGTACTGTATCTTTATACTCCCTCCACCTGTGTTTACGGGGCTGGTGGGCCAAATGCTAGGACCAAGGCTCAACGCAGATTTCTGGTGCTTCGCATCCGATTAAAGCGCATGGGCATTTTGCCTCACGCAATTAACAAGAGTTGCCCCTGGACGTGCATGCTGCGCATGCTCCTGATATTTATGAGCTCCAGATTTCTCTTCTCTTAGTTATCCAGCCAGCCAATTGTTACGCAGGAATAGCAAGGAGATCGAGGGGAAAATCTGCACCTTTAATGCGGACTTAATCATGCGTTCCTATGCTCGCTGGCCTAACAAACACGGACAGAGGTAGTATTTGACAACTTTGTTATAATAGTTCATTCTGTTTAACAAAACTATACAGAAATGAACTTCATAAAAAGTAACACTTCCTCAAGAGCATTAGTTGTTTCACAAACATTGGGTCTTGTTGCATTGAGTGGCTATAGCATAGCCGGCATAACTTCATACTGTTGTGGATTCCCAGTAAAAAAAGAAAGATACAAGAGCCCCTGTTGAGTCGAGATTTCTATTGCCTTCCAACTCATATTGTATAACTGCAGTTTTCTCCTCCAAACAATTATTTCCATCATCTCACTGCTTACCTTGGTTATATGTTTGCTAAATTGTACTCCCTCCGTTGTATTAGAGTTGAGACACTTATTTTGGGACAGAGGGAGTATATATACAGTAGATCTATGTTAGCCATATATTGCCTAATACAACAGCTTGTATGTCATGTAGGTGCCCCATGTGGAGGTGCTGGAACATGTTTCATCTATCCTCAAGGAGTATGGGTTTTGCCCTACTGGAGATTCCATGGACACTTTAAACCTGTACTACTCTTTGTATTACTTCACACAATGATTTTCTATGTTAACAAATGGTCATTTTGCTGATTATTCTAGTTTTTTTCTTCTCAAAGCCAGCCTTACGACTGCAAAATGTCGGACAGAGAATCATGCGGTACAGTTCTGTCGGGATCAAGTGATTCTTTTTACATTTATAACAAACATGAGTCTAATATCTCCTTTTTCTTTTCTTTAAATGGATAATAGGGTCTACAGATGCAAACAGGGCAGCTACAAAAACGGCCAGTCTGCATGCTGCAAAGAAAAAGGTAACGAGTCTACTTTTGGATAGACCGATGGTGTTTGGTAATGAGTAATAATATTGTGGCGGCAAAAAGAAAGGAAGCTATAAGAATTTCTGCTCTTTCCCTTTTTTTTACACCTTTTAAAAGATTATGTGAAGTGAAATTTTCCCAAATTGACGAATCCCTTAAACGCTTTCGGATATATCGTAGAATCTTTGTTTTAAGGCGTGTTTTCTTCACTTTTGACTGTGCTCGACTTGCCCTAACCTTGTGTCCAGGTAACTGCTATTGGAGATGATGGTCTCTCCCTTATGGCACGTCAGCACATACACAAACACAAGTAACCATTAGACCTTAGTGCTGATTTTGGTGCAGCAGCACCAAGCAGCTTTGCCTACACCTTAGGGCAGCACAAAATGGGTCGCTAACTAGAGCACAAAGTGATGGTTTTGGTGCTGCAAAGCTGGGCAGCTTTCTAGTAATGTATTCAGCCATATTTAAGGAGTACCAGTATTTGTGTTCTAATGGACTTTAGCTACTGAACCTGGACAAGGTTCAAGCTGCTTCCAGTGCTCATTAAATGAGCTACAAAATATCTAAATTCTAGCCTACAAACCTTGTGTGTGTTCACCCACACATTTATACAAACTAGATTTTGCCACTAGAACAGCCAGGCAAAAAAAGTCATCAAGACTTGTCTGTACGGACGGGAACTCTATTCTTTTTTCTTTACGGAATGACGGGAACTCTATTCATCTATGCAATTCCCCATATCCGACACACTAGATTACACTGTTCGCTGCCTTGCTTGCGGCTAAGCCACCATGGTTGGTTTGCCTTCCTTTCGGCACTGCTTTGAGTTGCCTCCAAATATGTATGACCTATTGCAATGCCATGGCATTCCAACTATGATTCATCTCTGCCATCTTAATGTGATGTATTTCCCATCAGGTTCTTTACCAAAGAACTGTGTAGATTCCAAGTAACATCAACATCTGGACTTCACCAAGGGGACTTGCACATTGTTGTTATTTCTAACACCTTATTAGTGTTGATTTGTTGCATCTGAATTTTTTTTGGTGCCTCCGAGGAAGATTCTGATAAAAGAATATGCAGCATAATATAATCGTTGATGCAATAACAAAAGCATGTTTCAGTTGCTATGTTTGTGCCATACCTTGTGCTGGTTCAACAGCTTAGTATGTTGCTTAAGCATGCTGCTTAATTACTTCCCTGTAGTATTAGTAACGTCATTCATATCTGATGATACCCAGTTTTGTGTATTGATCAACATACAACATCTCAAGTGAGAGGTGCTGGCTGATCACGCTGTATCTGGTTTCTTATGCTGTATCTCTGTTGAAATATGCGACAGGCTGCGAGAAAGGAAGTAGGTGGAGGATGGGATCCCACATATGCAAGGAGAAGGTTTTTCCCATATTGGAGATCAGTATTACAAGCCCGGTTTCCTTTTAAGGTGTATCCAACCTATGCAAGAACAGATGCTAGGTCTGGGCGTGATATTGAACACCTCCGTGCCTCTCTGAGAAACTCAATGGCCAATGGATCTACTCCAACTCCAATTATAGTTGGTCCAGTGGGAAGAATCTCACCACTCACAATAAATAATCAACCCACAAGACGCTTTATCACTACTGCTACTGGCGCATTGAAGCTCTTGAAGGCACTAAAGTAGAGTAGAAAGGTATGCCACGAGTTTCATCTTGCTGTCCCAAGTTTTCTAAACATGCCCCGCATAAACACATGGAAAGAATGAACTGTTGTGTTGCCACCTTTAACTAGTAAGATAAGTGGTTGATTTAACGTTAAGGAGTGGTGATTTGCTTGATAGGGTTAGGTATTCTATTATTGTGTCTTATTTTTCCACTGTTTTAAGTTTGTAGTCTCCAGGTTCTTCTACTTCAACACGGCTACGCCAAGCTTGGGTATGTTTGTTTGCTTGGCAATGAGCAACCCTGCCATTATCTCTTTACTCCAACTGGTCCATATGCGGATAATTTAGATGATTTTGACATCCAAATCCTTGTGGGATGGGAAGCAATAGAGATCCACTTAATTTGTACTACCTCTGATCCATAATAAGTGTCGCAGTTTTGAACTAAAGTTGAACTAGTTCAAAACTGCGACACTTATTTTGGATCGTAGGGAGTTGTATGTTTTAGTTTCTTAGGGAATTCTCAGCCCTGGAAAATGTACAGCACATCTGATTTTATGGATATATGGTAGTAGTTAACCGAACATCGATAATGTGAGTAGCTAGCCAGTTCTCAATGCATAATGAGCGGCTTCTATTTTTTTTATTTGAACTGATGAGCGTATTCTATCGATGCTCACCGACAACATGTTGTTGAGTAGCTTTGAAGTGCTTCTTCAACCTCCTGCACACAGGGACATGCCTTTGTCTTCAATTATTTATCCTTATTCCTTAGAGCATCTCCAACATATAATGTAAAAGTTAGTGCCCAAAAATTATTTTAGGGCAAGAGTCTTTGGGCATCAGAAAATTTTCTGCTGTAACAGATGATGTAAACCTGGTGCCCAAAAAACTGAGAACCACATAGAATATGACGGTCCGACGGTGGGGAGGCCAAGAGGCAGATCCGACGGCAGGGAGGAGCTCGGTGGGATGGCGATGGTGACAGCGGAATCCAGCGGTGGGGAAGTTGGGGGCCGGTTGCAAGAGCTCTGGGACAACGGCGAGGTGCTTGGGGACGGCGGCGCGGCGGAGGTCGTCGAGGGGCAGGGCACCGTGGTGGAGGTCGCCGAGGGGCGGGATGGGGCAGTGGGGTGGCGGCTGGGTTCATGGTGACCGGCGGAGTGGTGGCGGCGGGGGTTCACGGTGGCTGGCAGAGTGGTGGCGGCGGGGGTTCACAGTGGTCGGCGGAGTGGTGGGGTTGGTGGCCGGAATTGGCCGGTGCGGTGGGGTGAGGTGGCGGTGGAAGTTCACACTGGCGGTTGGGTTCCCACCCCAGCCATAAAAAGAATTTAGGCAGTCGCTTCTGATGCTACAAATATGCAGCACTTGGAGCTACAATTTGGGGTTCCCAAACAAAATTTTCATCACCAAATAGAGATACATATCTGTTGGAGCTGGTTTTTAACCCCAAATGCCTCGATTGGCAGCTTTTTGGGCACCGTAACTGTTTTACATCAGCAGTTGGAGATGCTCTTGCCTACGCATCCTCTGAATAGACACATGTGAAGACCTTGGTTGGTAGTCGGGGTTCGTCCACGTTGCGTCATAGTAGATCATTCATAATCGGACGTGGAGATGCAATCCTACCTTAAGCTCATGTCCTATGCCAATCTCTTCAGTTTGTACTCCAGTTGATCGCCAAAGGAAAGCCGGTGATCTCTGAACTGAGTGTGAAAAAGGACAGGCTTGAACTAAATTTCGGTGATCTCTGAACTGAGTGTGAAAAAGGACAGGCTTGAACTAAATTTCTGGCTTACGATGCGTCAATGAGCGTGAAACCTGCATTGGCATGGGAAAACTTCTTTTCCTTTCTGTCCATGTCAGCGTTCATTTTCTAGCGAAGTGGTTCTGATTTCGTCGATTCCCTTCCGTTTTGATGAACTCTGCAGGGGGCTCAACTTGGAAATGGTCGGGCTGATCCGCGCCGTCAGCATCAACCTTGCCACCAGGGAGGCGATCTGAGGTTTTGGACTGACGCCTGACGATAGCCACTGTTCAGGATGTAAGTGGACAAATTGCTGGACATTCTGATTCTGGACTTGCCCGCACCGGCCACCACTTCTTATGTTGCATCTCCACATCCAGCTTCCATATGTACCACCATAGTACCATACATTACAAAGCAGAAACTAGATACACTGATACAATGGATCATTAGCAGATCAAGCAGGAATTCGGGATTTTTTTTCAAAACTGTGCCTAAATTTATACAAAATTTGAAAACTGTTAGTCTGTTAGACAAAAAATCGAAAATATGACCCCGTCGGCCTTAACTGGGCCGACCAGCCAGCCGTCGGCCTCGGCTGGGCCGACCAGGGGCCCGTCGGCCTCGCCCTGGCCGACCAGGGGCCCGTCGGCCTCGCCCTGGCCGACCAGTGCCCGTCGGCCTCGCCCTGGCCGACCAGTGCCCGTCGGCCTGGTCTGGGCCGACCAGTGCTCTGTTTAGCTACTCTAAGTGGTTCTTTTTTTTACCCAGAAAAAAAGAACCACTTAGAGTAGCTAAACAGAGCACTGGTCGGCCCAGACCAGGCCGACGGGCACTGGTCGGCCAGGGCCAGACCGACGGGCACTGGTCGGCCAGGGCGAGGCCGACGGGCCCCTGGTCGGCCAGGGCGAGGCCGACGGGCCCCTGGTCGGCCAGGGCGAGGCCGACGGGCCCCTGGTCGGCCCAGCCGAGGCCGACGGCTGGCTGGTCGGCCCAGTTAAGGCCGACGGGGTCATATTTTCGATTTTTTGTCTAACAGACTAACAATTTTCAAATTTTGTATAAATTTAGGCACAGTTTTGAAAAAAAATCGGAATTCGGTGGGAGCTGGAGGGGGCGGCGGCCGGTGGAGTTGCTGTCAGGGTGCTGGTTCTTGGAGACGGAGTCAGAGTTCGGCGGGGCCTGGCGCCTGGGGTGAGACGGCGGTGCTTAGAGTTCGGCGGCTGTTGGTACCTCGTGGAGGCCGAGAAGACGAGGAGGAGGCGCTGCTCCGTGGAGAGGAAGGGCGGAGCTGGAGCTGGATTTCGTTGAGAATAGGTGACGATCGGTGGAGAGCATTTTTTTTTTTT
>LR738712.1:35322192-35424034 GCA_902687465.1 Secale cereale
TTTTTTGAGTGCTCGGAGCACTAGAGCATGGCGTTTTCCCGCTCTGGCCGTGGAGGGGAATCAGGACAACAACGCCGCTGGACTCCATGGGCTCTGTGGGCTATCCCACATGTCATTTAATTTTACTGGGCATTCATGTTTGCCATTTAGAATTTCTCAAAAAAAAATGCCATTTAGATTTAATTTCGTGGGTGGCAGGACATGTGGATGCCGCAACCACTTAATTACATCCTGAGGCGCTGTGATTCGAGTAATTTTGATCTGGGTGTCTTTAAATTTTGGAACGTCGGCCTGTTCGAAATCACTAATTAAGGAGTACTTGTTTTAAGAATCACTCCCACCTCCTCGGATTGCAACAAGTGGCGCGCTCGCAACCTGAGAGTTTTCCATTTTTCATACATCTGTTTATTTAAAATGTTTTATCTCTTAAACCGTGCTTCTAAATCTCGAATCGTTTTCATCATTGAATTCCTCACATAAAGATTTCAAAACTAGATCTCATGTTGATATGTTTTGACGGAAAAAGAACGCAAAAAAACCAGACAAACCGAACCAGGAGCATATTTTTTTTCCTTTTCAAAAGAGTCACGGCCGTGCCTCTCTGAAAGCAAAACCATATCTCTCGTGGAAGCAAAACCGTGCCTCTCACAAAAGGAAAAAACAGAAAACATATTTTTTTTTTGTTTCCGAGAGGCACGGCCATGCCTCGCGCAAGCAAAAACATGTTTCTCGCGGAAGAAAAGAAAAAGAAAATGCGTTTTTCCCGTTTCCGAGAGGCACGCCTCTCGCGGAGGAAACAAAATAGAAAAGATGTTTTTTTCCGTTTTCGGGAGGCACGGCATGGAAGCAAAATCATGCCTCTCGCAAAAGAAAAAAAAAACATGTTTTTTTCACGCAAAAAAAACAGGAATTTTTTTGGGTCCAAAAAGCTAAGGAAGACCATTAAAAAAATCAAAAAGTGAAAGAAAAATGTTTAAAAAGCCAAAAACACATGCGTAAAAATAAAATGAAAACCGAAGGGAGTGCCCAGAGCGCAACACACGGTGGCGTATGAGAGTGCGTCAAGTGACGCGCTCTCAAGGCACCCCCAAGTGATTGTTGGGAGGCTCCCGAAGGAGCGCTCGCCAACTAGTTGCTCCCCGGTCTGGTCCGTTCTGTTCTCGTCACGGAATAAGAGTGGATGGATATGATTTGTAATATGGAGGTTTATCTTTTGCACAGTTTCAAGTGCGGCCGAAAAGCCTACTCCGCGCTTGTAGCGCCAAATATGTTCTTTTATAGGTAAAACCAAATATGGGCTTAATTGTAGATGGCGTACACCCGGTTCGTTTCTAGGTGGGCCGGCTTATCTAAGGTATCGCCCTCACATAAGCACTTCCAATCGAAGTTTTTTTCTTTTTTTACTTTCCTTTTTACATTTAAAATATATCTAGTTTTTATAAATTTGTGAACATTTAAATCCACAGATTTTCTTTAAAATTGTGAAATTTTCAAATTTGTCAACATTTTTCCAATTCGTGATTTTTTCAAGTTCGAGAACTTTTTAAAATATGCAAACATTTTTTAAATAACGATTTTTTTTCAGATTCGTAATATATTTTTAAAATATCATGATCTTTTTTAAAATTCATGATTTTATCAAATCTGTGATCATTTTCGGAATTTCATGAGCATTTTTAAAATCCATGAAAATTGTATGATTTACCAAGTTTATTAAAAACCAGCCATTCTTTTAGGGAATGACGATTGTTCTCTAAGAACAATGGACCAGTTGTAGCAACTTGAGGAAAATAAATTAAAGCCAACCATCGGGTGGCAAGTGAGTGAGTGGGAGCCGCACCAGAGGTTGTGGAGCGTCATTGGCGGCCACGATGGCGGTTCCCGTCGGAGGCGGAGAAGGAAGGGGCCTAGGCTAAATTGGAGCAGCAGGAGGAGTACGAGGGAGGAGGCGGAACTCGAGATTAGATGAGTTGTGCTCGGGGATGGCTGGGAGCTTGGGAGTACGGGGCCATCGCTTGCGTGGCTTGGTGTCGCGAGCGTGTGTTCTCTATGTTGTCGAGTTGCGCACGAGGCAACACGGTGAGTGTAGATCTTTAGTGTGCTAAGCGAGGTGAAATGGCGCTCTAGGAACCGGCAAAGCGCCATGGGCGAGTGCGGGGAGGGGAATTTTTGACAAGTCGGCACCTCAGGTGCAAAACCATCCTAAATATGACGTAAAGCCACTCAAGGGCCATTAAACTGGTTTTAGAGTATCTCTAGCAGATTCTATAAAACGCAGTGCCGTAAATTTCATTTAAGAGGTCATGTAAAATGAATTTGTGGTACCGCGAAATGCACGGCAGAACAAATCCGATATACAATACTGCATAACTTAAACTTAAACCTCACACCATCATAGTTCACCAGAGTTCATCACACATTTGAACACACAAACTTAAAAAATAAATAAACAAACCTAATCTAAACTACTCTAGTGCTTGGCGTTGAGGTAGTACTCGGCCGCGGAGTTGGATAGAACGTACGCGAGCTCGTATGTCACGGCCCTAGCTTCAGCCTTGTTATTGGACTAGTCTTGGATGTTGCATCATGTTTAATTTTGCCTAAACTTGAAATGGGGATGGCATAAACCCCAGCAGCACTTAAACCAACTAGGGCTTACTAAAATATATTTTTCAATGAACCTGAAATGCCCTTAAAAAATGTGAACCGTTTTTGGCTTGTCGAAGTAATTGAAAGGCATTTCAGGTACCATTTTACATGTGTGGGCGTTAGTTTTTTCGTTAAATAAAGTATCATTTGTTAAAAAATGATTTGAGGTTAAAAAAAAATTCCTCCTCAAAAAACAACATTACATAGTACTCCCTCCGTCCCAAAATAAGTGACTCAAAAGTGACTCAGTTTTGTACTACTTTAGTACAAAATTGAGTCACTTTTGAGTCACTTATTTTGGGACGGAGGGAGTACAAGGAAACTGACCATGAAAATCGCCCACTAAAAACACAACCGACCCTAACTTTTTTTTGGCGCACAACGAACTTATCCAACGTTCTCGAAATGGTCCATGGACTACTAAACTCTGAGTATATTTCTAACTTTAGTTTGGACGAAAAGAAAATGCAAACTCAAAGGAATCCATCTGGTCTACCGTGGATCCGGCAACGGTTATACACTACACTAGTTCCCAACAAGTTCACCAGCCTGGATGATGCTAGCTGCTCTGAATTTTAATCTGGCGGCTGCTGTGCCCCTGGGAGGAACCTGCTTAAACATCGCTCGATTCCTCCAGCAACCTCGACAGGATCTAATCTACAACCCATGCTATTCATATTTTGTTTTTGCCAAGAGGGTTCTTGCATTCCTTCACGACTTGCGAATCTTAAATTGCAAATGGGCGCACGCATTGTTTGCCAAGCGTTGCTTGATTCGTTGACATGCATGTCGATTTTGCAGATCGTATGGGATTATGAACGCGCATGGCGTGCTAGTGCTAAGCACACATAACATTCTCAAGTCAACCGGTGTGTGTATCGTCTTGAGATCTTTGGGCATTACGGTGGTACTGTGGATCTACATCGGACCACGTGGAGCCATATATGACCGGCTTTATCTATCATCGTAGTGGGAAGAACGTTTTTCCTCGTCTTGCCTCCCCTCCCGAGACAACAGAAGAGACATCGCGACATTTTTTTTGCGAGAAAAATTCCGATCTATTCGTTTTCAATCATGGCAGTACAACGAATACCAAAAATAATAGAAATTACATCTAGATCTGTAGACCACCTAGTGACGACTATCAGCACTGAAGCGAGCCGAAAGCGCGTCGCCGTCATCGCCCCTCCATCGCCGGAGTCGGGCACAACTTGTTGTGGGAAGTCATCGTGCTAAGGCCCCGTAGGACCAGCGCAGCAGAACAGCAACCGCCGCAGATGAAGAATAACGTAGATCAGAAAGATCCAATCCGAAGACACACGAACGTAGACGAACAACGACGAGATCCGAGTAAATCCACCAAAGATAGATCCGCCAGAGACGCACCTTCACACGCCCACCAACGGTGCTAGACGCATCGCCGGAACGGGGGCTAGACGGGGAGACCTTTATTCCATCTTCAGGGAGCCGCCACCGTCTCGTCTTCTTGAGCAGGACACAAATCCCTAGCAAAACAAACGATTAAAAACGGAGCCCTCTCGCCGAACCTTGCCGAGATCCACCGCGTCTCCATGGCCTTGGGCCACCTGAGAGGAGGCGGACCTGCGACGACGTCGACGAGAGGCAAAAACTCTAGTTTTTTGTGAAGGAGGAGGATGCAGCGGCTAGAACATGTCCACTGTCCAGACTGTCTGACCAGACATGGTGTATATCGCTTCATGATCGCTTTCGATCCACTAGCGAGTGTTGGCTAAAGTAATGAAATTATTCGTGTCTCATACTATTGTGTATTTTTCCTGACACGGTAGAGAGACGCTCGTACATACGCATATATTCATCTTTATGATGGCGCACACACATATTTCTATGAGCAACTCCAAGAAACTAAGTCAGCACATTATTAAAGATTGAGGCGTCTTCGTAGTCGATCAAAACGTCTCCACCCACTGAACACACGTCACCAAAAGGTCTGGAATATATTCAGAAATATCCGAGCATCAATGTCAAGTCTAAGACTTAAACTATGGTGAGCTAGGGCACTGTCCTCCTAACCATGCAACCACAGATTGCTTCGCATATTATTGTATACATGGATTGTATAATTGCTTAACGAAAAGGTCGAATTTTGTGACACGGCAAATTTAAAATTTCCGAAGGTAGAAAACCACGGAAGTTTGACTCACTTCTTTTGACACCACAAGTATTCGGTGTGACCCTGAGTTTAAAGCGGTACAGCCAAAATAAAAATGGATTGTGGTACAAATTGAAACCTCGAAAAAATTAGCATGGCAAATCGAACGTCTTTTATGGCAATTTAGTTGTCACAAGAATGAAACTTTTCTTTAGCAAGCATGGCAAACTTGGCAAGTTCAATTTTCGACAGAATTTGTGATGCAGAGCATCCCCGACCATCCCCATGGACACTCTGTCACCATCACAAGCACAAAGAGGACCAATGACAAGAGCACGTGCACGCGCCATCGAAGCCGAGGTCAATTCTTTCCTCTCCGAGTTTCATCCGGATTCACATGAGAATTGGGTTCAACCTCAAACGGAGATGTTATGCACTCTTAGGTACGACGGAGATGACCGTGAAGAGGCAAGGACGAAGACCCAAGCACCTACGGAGAGGGAGGAGGAGGAAGGACACACAAGGCACGAAGAAGCGGGAGCTCTGGACACCCCGGGTGCCCGGACCCCTCTGCCCCCGGGTGCCCGACCACCGGCTGGGAGCCGGCCCTGGACGCCACGGGTGCCCATCCAAGGAGCCCCGGGTGCCCGACCCCTCCCGCCTGCGCGCAGGCCCACCGCCCCGGGTGCCCAGCCCTCCTCGCTAGGCGCTGGCCCTTGCCACCGGGTGCCCAGACCCTACAACAGCGGAGGCTCTGCCTCCTCTGACCCGTCCGGGTGCCTGGGCCACCGACCCCCGGGTGACCGGCCCCTCCCTTGGTGCCTGCCTGTCAGCGGCTCGGGTGCCCGGACCCCTTTTCCCCAGGTGTCCGGACTCCACCGTTTTTGCCTGCGCGCAATTAGGGCTAAAAGACCCTTGTACCTCCATTTTTCTCTTATTTCATTCGTAGGCTATAAGTACTCCTCATCTAGCTCGTTTTTAGGGTTAGCAAAGTATATGTGAGATATTGAGAGAGCTTTGCTCATCTTCCTCCTCTTGGAGATCAAGACCTCCTAAGGGATAAGATCCTCTTGTGGATATCAAGACCTCCTCTTGGAGAAGATCATCATCAAGACCTCACCTCCCTTAGGAGTGGGAAGAACTTTACCCTAGTGCTATTTTCCTTGGATTGATCTTGTATGCTTATGGATCTCTTGTGTGCTACTCTAGTGGATGCTTAATTGGGTCTGTTAAGTGTTTTCCCCCTTGTGTTTTTGTATGTTCTTGCCCTTTCCCCCTCCAGGTGTGAAAACATCCTCTGAAAGGATCTATATGGTTGACTAGAGGGGGGTGAATAGGCAACTAACAAAATTTTAGCTTTTCTTGACCAAATTAAACTTAGCAACAAAATAGGTTGTCTAGATGTGCAACTACGTTGGCAACCTATATGATGCAACAATAATAAGCATACAAGCAAGCAAGGAATAAAACACAATAAAATTTGTACAAGTAAAGGTAAGAGATAACCAAGAGTGGAACCGGTGGAGACGAGGATGTGTTACCGAAGTTCCTTCCGTTTGAGGGGAAGTGCGTCTCCGTTGGAGCGGTGTGGAGGCACAATGCTCCCCAAGAAGCCACTAGGGCCGACATATTCTCCTCACGCCCTCACACAATACGAGATGTCGTGATTCCACTATTGGTGCCCTTGAAGGCGGCGTCCGAACCTTTACAAACAAGGTTGGGGCTATCTCCACAACTTAATTGGAGGCTCCCAACAAAACCACGAAGCTTCACCACAATGGAATATGGCTTCGAGGTGACCTCAACTGTCTAGGGTGCTCAAACACCCAAGAGTAACAAGATCCGCAAGGGATTAGTGGGGGGAATCAAATTTCTCTTGGTGGAAGTGTAGATATGGGCCTTCTCAACCAATCCCTAGAAAATCAACAAGTTTGATTTGCTAGGGAGAGAGATCGGGCGAAAATAAGCTTTTGGAGCAACAGTGGAGCTTGGGGGAGGAGAGGTAGGTCTTCTTGAGGAAGAAGACCCCTTTATATAGTGGAGGGAATAAGTGCACCGTTACCCCCTTCTCTGCCCACACAGAGCGGTACTACCGCTGGGTGGAGCGGTACTCCCGCGGCCCCCAGCGGTACTATCGCCCTGTGTAAGAGACGAGGCACAGAGGAGGAGAGCGGTAGTAGCCGCGGTGGTGGCAGCGGTACTACCGCTTATAAGCGGTACTACCGATGCTACTGCCGTTGCTACTACCATAGAACCCGACACGAGAAATGAGCTCCTCGAATCGACGCGGAAGTGGTGCCTTACTGCAACGGTACTGCCGCATATACCCCCAAGCGGTAGTACCGCGCTGCGCAGCGGTACTACCGCTTGGTAGGTATAGGTGGTACTACCACCCCAGCGGTGGTACTACCGCACCCAACAACAAAAGCCTTCATAGAAAGATGTGGAGTGCTCCAAGACGAGAAAGGAGTCGAGGGTGCCGAAAATAAGTGTACGTGATGATCTCACCCTGGCCTTTCCAATGCGGACCCCCTCTTGATAGTATGGTGTCTCCTACGACTCAAGTCCACCAAAACAAAAACCGAGGAAGACGACACATCTTGTGCTTATAACTCGGAAGGAAGATGATCATCTCGTGCCAATGGATTAATCTCATAAATACTTAGCACACACAATTTGTCCGCAAATGCATTGTCATCAATCACCAAAACCACATAAGAAGGAACATGCCCTTTCAATCTCCCCCCTTTTGGTGGATTGATGACAACACGGGATTTGCACAGAATATAATAACAATAGGAGTAAGCAAACCCAAAGACTACAAAATATAGACGGGCTCCCCCTAGATGTGTGCATATAAATGAGTTGCTTTTGGAATGCAAATCACACACTCTAGGATCAATGCTCCCCCTATATTTTATAGTCCGATATCATCTAACAGTGAGGAGACATAAGCGGGTAAAATAGTAGGTGAGTAAAGATAGAATAGGAAATAAGCACGCAACCTACTAAAGTACTCGACATATTTAAGGTAGCATAGGTCTCACACATAGAACGGAAACTGGGTCTCACGAACACAAACCAAACCAGACAGACAAAGAAAGTTTGCGGGAAGGAACGACAAAGCCTAAAAACGAGAAACACACTCGCAATACGCAAATCCACCTCTCCCTCTTTGGCATCGAGACACCGAAAAGGGGGCAGAGAGAAGCACAACATCATCACCTCGTTGCGTGGTCATCTGCACCTCCGTCATCGGCCGGGGGCTGCTCGGGGTCAGAGTCAGTCTAGTGGCAGTGTTGCTGAACCCAATCTTCCTCATCAGTGATCCGACATTTAGAGCCGCTGACTACCATGGCACCAAGCTGACGCATGAGCTCCTTATGACGGGACCTGGACTTCTTCTCAGACACATGGGCCATGTACTGACCGTGAGACTCCGTGCATAACAACTTCTTCATCTTCCTTTTGAGCTTCTTTGTAGGAGATATGCCCTAGAGGCATTAATAAATGTTATTGATTATCTCCCTATTCAAAATTAGGTTTATGTTCCATGCCATAACTGATATGGTTCTTGAGTCTGCAAATAAAACGAGGCTCGGAGGAAGACTCATATGCACGTGTGGAATAATAAACGATAAAATGTATTCCTGGTCTGGCCTCTAAGACTAGCTCAAGTGTTGCATGATGGTTCTGTTTTCCTGGTCATGGGCATGTCTATGCCAGCAACTTTGAGGGCACAATGTTAGAGGAACATTTGTGTTGAATCGACCCGAATTGATGTTATGCTATGAGATACATTCGTCACAAGTTAATGGTTAATAAGACAGAGAAGTTAATGTTTGCATAATTCCTTAGACCATGAGAGTATCGATCTTCTTCATGCTTGCTTCATGAACTTTGGGGTTTATTAAACGTCATCCGTAAATGGGTGGATATTACGGCGGCTTACGTGTTCATGAAAAAGTATGTCAAGTAACTTGATAGCTCGAGATTGGGATTTGCTCCTCCGACGATGGAGAGATGGCTCTGGGCCCTCTCGGTGTTACGGTATCCATCATCGTCTGGCCAGACACTTTGTGATTGATCACGGGGATGCCGGAACACGGTAACGAGAAAAGAGAAGAATACCGGTAACGAGGTAACTAGCATAGTGGACAAATTGTTGATCCACGGGAATGCCAACATGTCTCACCTCGTGTATTTGTAACATATCGCGAAGCAACAGGAATAGCACACGGCAACTGGAGGTTCACTCGAATATTCATTCGTGTGGGTATAGGGGTCAATATGGGTGTCCACGGCTCCGATATTGATCATTGATCGAAAAGAGTTCTGGTCATGTCTATACTTCACCGAACCTATAGGGTCACACGCTTAAGGGTCATCTATCTGCTGAATACTAGACAGGGAGTCTGAGAGAAAATCACCGAAAAAGTTTCGGACGAAACGGAGAAGTTCTGACGAGAGAGGTCACCGGATGAGTTCCGGTGATACTGAAAAGTTGTTTCAGAGGATATTATAAAGTCAAATTGGTCTCGGCACATGCCTGATAATTCTTGGAGGGTGCCAGAATCATTCTGGAAACCTTTTGGAATTTTCAGAAATAAAAACCAGAAATGTTCCGGAGCTGCCGGTACCGGTTCAGATGCTTTTCGCATATGAAAATCACTAAACTAGAATTGTTCCAGAACGCGTTGAAAATTATTATGGTGGGTACTGGAAATGTTCTAAGCCCACATAAATATTTTCAGTTCGAACGGACGCTGAAAAATGTCGTCGTGAATAGTGAAAGTATTTTTGGGATATTTTATGGAAAGCCACCTTTTGGGGCTTTACTCAAAAGATCTAGGGATGACATGGATGGACTGGGAGGCCCTCATGGGGCCCCCCAAGGGGTGTGGCCGGCCACACTTGGGGCTCCACCTTGGAGCCCCTCTTGTTCCTTGGTTTCACTCTTATGCCCTTGAGGAAGGACTTCATTCATGTGCATTTTGGGTTTTTGTGTTAAACTACCCTACCCCTTGGGATTTCCTATAAATAGAGGTGGAGGGGCAGCCCTCCACACTCACTCTTTCTCACATACATGCCATTGCAATGATCTAGCTTCTCTCTCCCTCCCCGCGAAATAGTTTCGTAGAGCCGAAAGGTTGTCTGGGTTCCGGCAGGAACTAGTTCTGGACGACGAAGCCCTGCCGAATAGATGACACCGTATGTGTGCAACTTTGTAGAGAGGTCATAGTTTCGATCTTAGTGCCTGAGGGGCTGTTCGAGAGTGCCTCCCGAAGGGCTGTCCAAGTGACGGTCCGAGTTCTGTGAGTCCTCCCGAAGTGCTGTCCGAGTGACCGTCTGAGGGACTGTTCGACCGCCTCCCGGAGGGCTGTCCGAGGGACAGATGAGGGAGTACATCCTCGCGGTTGGGAGGTTGTAAATCCTAGCTGCGGGGATCTGCACCGACGATCGTCATCGACTCTACTTCCGCTGCGCTACGAGTCGGCAACGAAAAAGATCAAACCATGTATGCAGTCTCCATAGTGGTCCTGGGCTGGTGCGTAGGTCGGAAATGTTTTGTTTTCTGTCGCATTCCCTTACATTCTTTGCCCAAGAGGGCTCTGCTCTAGATGGCACATAATCATTATCATCATCATCCTAAGCAACCTCTGCCTCAGCATCATCAGCACCAACCAGAATATCAGAACGAGTGACCGGAGTGTTCCAGAGATCCTTCCTCCTAAGCCTCTTGACCTCGTGAGAGACCAACTCGCCAGTCTCCAGCTGGTACCCAACATAGGATTGCTCCCAAGCCTTCTCAATTAGGAGCATGATATAGGGAGCATAGATAGGACACTTACGCTCAGAGATGGCAGACAACAGTTCAGACCACATGACATGAGAGATATCCAATGTTTCTCCAGTGTTCTTCTCCTTCTGATGCTGGCAGAAAAGTAGCATGTCCACAAGATATGAGTGAACCATATCCAGGTTCCCAATACGAGGGAAGAGAGTCTCCCTGAAGATGCGATGAAGGATATCCAGAAAAACAGGCAACTCATACGTCTCCTTAGTCTCAGGGTTGACCTTCACAGTACAATAAGGCCATATGTTCTGCTTGTGAGTGGAGGTGGCATTGTGATGAGATCGAAAGCCAACCTAACTCTCAAGTCCGAGATCTTCAACACCAAGAAGCTCCATGAAAGCTTTCCACTTGACCACCAGACGCCTGCCATTAGTCATCCAAGTCAAAGTCCTTTCTGCATCGGTGCCAAGATGGACAGTGGCATAAAACTGAGCCACCAGATCTGCATCAAAGTCCTTGTTGAATGACATGATGTCAAGAATGTTCAGCTATTTGCACATCTCCAGAGCTTCGCCAAATTAAGCAATGCCCTTTTCCAAATGAGCAATGTCGATGGTGCGAACATCAACAAAGAGATTCTTCTTGGCCTTGAGCACATCAAAGTAGGTTGCATATTGAAAGCGATTCCAGAACGGGCGGTTGACAAGGGCAGGCTCTTGCTCATTCTCATAGGGATTGCGCCGATGCCTATCCAAAACTCCTTGTTTGACAATTTAATGACAGACTTGGCCTTCTTGGTTGGCTTCTTTTCAGTACTCTTAGACGGCTGCTGAGACTGAGATGGGAGAGCACTTGAGGAAGGAACACTAGCAGAGCCACTTGCAGAACCACCTGCTACCTCAGAGGTGCGATAGTGCTTTGAACCGGTGCGCCCGGGGTTGATGCGACGGGAAGGATGTTCCGAAGGGCAATGTCCTGGAGCCAAACACACAAGCACGAAAAACAGCACGAACGAACGAGTATAAGTCACGAGAAAAAGGAACAAAAATCAATATTTGGTAGGGTTATTGTGGAAGTTGGCCTCCAGTGGTAGTACCTCATAGAATAGGCAGTAGTACCGTCTCGAGCGGTAGAACCGCTCCAATGGAGCGGTAGTACCGCTCCAGGCGGGGGAACGGCGTTTCCCAAGATGCCATGTCCACTCCGGTACTACCGGGAGGCTAAAGTCAAAAATAGTCCTACCAAAGATCAATCTTAGCAGTTTAGAGGTCTTCACCATCGTACTCAAGCCTTGATTTGGCCAAAAATCACGGAATGCACGCCTATTGCCCCTAAAAACCTAGATCTGAAAACTAGAAGCAACAAGAAGGAAACGGGGGGCAATATCGGTATCCATGGCTTGAGGAAGGGGTGGGGATCGATCCCACCGAAGGAAAAGGTGAAGCACGACCCGGAGGAGGCAGCCCACCAGTGACCTCGTGCGGCTTGTTCTTCATTGGAGACGAGAGCGAGATGGGGGCGAATGGGTATGGGGAGAGGAACTGCCCGACCCCCCCACTTAACCCCGCAGTTTCGCCCCGTAGCCGTAGTACCGCTTGGGCGGGCGGTAGTACCGCTTGGGCGGGCGGTAGTACCGCTTGGGCGGGCGGTAGTACCGCTTAAGTTACTAAGCAGTAGTACCGTGCGCTCTAGCGGTAGTACCGCCCAACTCAGAAAAAGTGCTCTAGACTGACTTTTTGCTCACAAATTCTCATAGAAAGGAAATCACTTAGCTCAGAGAAAGAGGATCACAAGAGATCAGAGGGAACACCACAAACACAAGCACAAAAGCAAAGAGAAAAACAAGACAACAAACACACACCTCTCGAAAGAGATGGCGGTGGCCGAGGCCACCTATGTTTGAAATGGTGTGGCACCGCGAAGATTTTAACCTTGGGCCCATGACCACTACTCATCTTTGAAGCACATATATACCATCAACAATGGTAGATGTGAAAGATTTGATCGATTTATGCATAATGGGGAGAGGGAAAGTTCATTGAGAGAACAATACCCCCCATGTATCCATGCCTACATCTAAACAAGATAACATGATGAGTATGGGGAGATGTGCACAGCTTCAATCCACATTTCTCAAATCTGTGATATTTAGCTCATGCCTTAACTCGCGAAATCTTGCTTCATGCAAAGGCTTCCTGAAGATATCTGCAAGGTTATCATGAGTGTTGACATAGTGAAGATCGATTTCCCCTCGCCGAATATGCTCCTGGATGAAGTGATACCGAATCTCAATATGCTTTGTCTTGAAGTGTTACACCGGGTTGAGAGAAATCTTGATGGCACTTTCATTGTCACACCAAAGAGACACTTTGTCACAAGTGACACCGTAATCCTTTAAAGTTTGCCTCATCCATAAATGTTGAGCACAACAACTACCGGCAGCCACATACTCGGCTTCGGTGGAGGAGAGAGATACACAACTTTGCTTCTTGGAAGACCAACTCGCCAAAGAGCAACCAAGAAATTGGCACCCTCCGGAAGTTGACTTCCTATACACTTTGTCTCCCGCCCAATCCGAATCCGAGAAACCTACAAGGTTGAAGTTTGCTCCTCTTGGGTACCATAAGCCAAAGTTTGGGGTATGAGCCAAATATCGAAAGATTCGCTTGACAGGCACAAAGTGACTTTCCTTAGGTGAGGCTTGAAACCGTGCACAAATTCCCACACTCAACATGATATTCGATCTAGATGCACAAAGGTAAAGCAAGGATCCAATCAAAGAACGATATACCTTTTGATCCATCGCTTTACCATTGGGATCAATGTCAAGTTGGCACTTGGTAGGCATTGGAGTAGTTTCCGGCTTGACATCACTTAGATTGAACCTCTTGAGTGTATTTGGCATGTTTGATGAAGATACCTTCTCTTCTTTGTTTGATTTCGAAACCGAGGAAGAACTTCAACTCTCCCATCATGGACATCTCAAACTCCACGGTCATGTGTGCGGCAAACTCATCATTGAAAGCTTTGTTAGGTGAACCAAAGATAATATCATCAACATATAGTTGGCATACAAACAACTCCCCTTTGACCTTCTTAGTAAAAAGAGTGGGGTCGGTTTTCCCAATTTCAAACCCACGATCTTGCAACAACTCGGTAAGATGCTCATACCACGCACGTGGGGCTTGTTTAAGGCCATAGAGCGTCTTATCGAGTTGATACACATGATTGGGGAACTTAGGATCCTCAAACCCCAGGGGTTGTTTGACATACACCAACTCATTAAGAGGACCATTAAGAAAAACACTTTTCACATCCATTTGTTGCAATTTAAAGTTATGATGGGAAGCATAAGCAAGCAACAAACTAATAGATTCAAGGCGAGCAACGAGGGCAAAGGTTTCACCGTAGTCGATACCCTCGACTTGGGAGTAGCCTTGAGCCACCAAACGAGCCTTGTTGCGAATGACAATCCCATGAGCATCTTGCTTGTTCTTAAAGATCCATTTGGTTACACTAACATTATGGTTCTCCTTCGGCCTTGGCACCAAACGCCACACCTTGTTGCGCTCGAAGTTATGGAGTTCTTCGTGCATGGCGTTGAGCCAATCGGGGTCTTCGAGCACCTCATAGGCCTTTTGGGGTTCAACACAAGAGACAAACGCATGATGAGCACAATAGTTTGCTAATTGTCTGCGAGTGCTTACACCCTTTGTAATGTTTCCAAGTATATTCTCCAAGTGATGTTCTCTAGAAGCGAGCCTGGAAGCAACTTTGGCAGCACGACGCTCCAATTGCTCTTCAAGTGTTAGTTGAGGAGCTATAAGTTTATCATCTTGAGCATCGTCATGAGCTTGTTCTTGATCTTGACCTTGCTTTTGATCTTGAACATGCTCGGGAGAGGGAACTTGGCCTTGTGCATGATAACCCACAAGTGTAGGGGATCGCAACAGTTTTCGAGGGTAAAGTATTCAACCCAAATTTATTGATTCGACACAAGGGGAGCCAAGGAATACTCTTAAGTATTAACAGCTGAGTTGTCAATTCAACCACACCTAGAAACTTAGTATCTGCAGCAAGATAGTTTAGTAGCAAAGTAATATGATAGTGGCAGCAGCAGCAATAAAAGTAACGGTAGTGTTTTTGTAGTTTTTGTAATAGTAGCAACGGAAAAGTAAATAAGCAACAAGCAATATATGAAAAGCTCGTAGGCATTGGATCGGTGATGGGAAATTATGTCGGATTCAATTCATCATGTAGAAGTTATAACCTAGGGTGACATAGAACTAGCTCCAGTTCATCAATGCAATGTAGGCATGTATTCCGAATATAGTCATACATGCTTATGGAAAAGAACTTGCATGACATCTTTTGTCCTACCCTCCCGTGGCAGCGGGGTCCTATTGGAAACTAAGGGATAATAAGGCCTCCTTTTAATAGAGTACCAGACCAAAGCATTAACACATAGTGAATACATGAACTCCTCAATCTATGGTCATCACCGGGAGTGGTCCCGATTATTGTCACTTCTGGGTTGCCGGATCATAACACATAGTAGGTGACTATAGACTTGCAAGATAGGATCAAGAACACACATATATTCATGAAAACATAATAGGTTCAGATCTGAAATCATGGCACTCGGGCCCTAGTGACAAGCATTAAGCATAGCAAAGTCATAGCAACATCAATCTCAGAACATAGTGGATACTACGGATCAAACCCTAACAAAACTAACTCGATTACATGATAGATCCCATCCAACCCATCACCGTCCAGCAAGCCTACGATGGAATTACTCACTCATGGCAGTGAGCATCATGGAATTGGTGATGGAGGAAGGTTGATGATGACGATGGCGACGATATCCACTCTCCGGAGCCCCGAACGGACTCCAGATCAGCCATTCCGAGAGAGATTAGGGCTTGGCGGCGGCTCCCTCTCGTGAAACGCGATAATTCTTTCTCCTTGATTTTTTCTCCCCGAAAGTCAACTCATAGGATCTGGGGATACGTCGGTGGAGCACCAGGGGGCCCACGAGGCAGGGGGCGCACCCCCCACCCTCATGGACAGGGTATGGGCCCCTTGTATGGATCTTCTTGCAGATATTTTTTATATTTTCCAAAATAAATCTCCGTGGAGTTTCGGTCATTCCGAGAACTTTTTATTTCTGCACAAAAACAACACCATGGCAATTCTGCTGAAAACAACGTCAGTCCGGGTGAGTTCCATTCAAATCATGCAAGTTAGAGTCCAAAAGAAGGGCAAAAGGGTTTGGAAAAGTAGATATGTTGGAGACGTATCAACTCCCCCAAGCTTAAACCTTTGCTTGTCCTCAAGCAATTCAGTTGATAAACTGAAAGTGATAAAGAAAAACTTTGACAAACTCGGTTTGCCTTGTTGTTGTAAATATGTAAGCCATCATTCAAGTTTTCAACAAGATCATGAACTAACCACATTCACAATAACTTTCAGGTCTCAAGACTACTCACATCAATGGCATAATCAACTAGCGAGCAATAATAATAAACCTCAGATGACAACACTTTCTCAAAACAATCATGATATGATATAACAAGATGGTATTTCGCTAGCCCTTTCTGAGACCGCAAAACATAAATGCAGAGCACCTTTAAAGATCAAGGACTGACTAGACATTGTAATTCATGGTAAAAAGAGATCCAGTCATGATCATACTCAATGCAAATTAATAGTAATACATGCAACGACAGAGGTGCTCTCCTACTGGTGCTCTTTGATAAGAGGATGATGACTCTTCATATAAGTAAATGGATAGGCCGTTCCCAGAGGGAAGCATGGATTTGTAGAGGTGCCAGAGCTCGATTTTAAAATAGAGATGAATAACATTTTGAGCGGTATACTTTCATTGTCAACATAACAACCAAGAATCTCGATATCTCCCATGCTACGCACATTATAGGCGGTTCCCAAACAGGATGGTAAAGTTTATACTCCCCCAACCACCAACAAGCACACTCCACGGCTAGCCCGAAACAACGGGTACCGTCCAAACCAGCAACAGCCCTGGGGGAGTTTTGTTTAATTATTATGATTTTGAGCATGGGACTGGGCATTCCGATTACCAGCCATTTTCTCATGAATTATGAGCGGAGTCCACTGATGGCTTCTCGCCCCTCGTTGGTTACCCCAAGTGGAAGGTTGAGATGTAGCATAGCGGCAAATTTCCCTTGGCAAATATACCAAGGATCGAATCCCGTGAGACTCCGAGGGTCGACAAGTAGGTGTCAACGGCGCCAGAAACTTAGCGGTTGACGGGACCTGCACACAGATACAGATAACTTTGCTCCCAATGAGTACAGAGAGGTTGTCAATCCCTCCGGCCTTGTTGTTTACAAAGGATCAAACACAAGAGATAATAATGATAGCTAAGACTGCAACTAGGAAATAAAAACAGGAAGTAAATAGAAGGTGTGATCAGCGGTGGTAATATGGACCGGGGTCCCATGATGTTCACTAGTGATGTCTCTCTCCCAAAAGACGATAAAACAGCAAAGCGAGGTAAACAAATTACAGCTGGGCAATTGACAGTATTATGTGCGCAAACCTACGCTAACTATGCTACAAAGAAAGGTAGAGGCTCAAAAGCATGGGCGGTACGCCAAGGCAAGTAGACCGAAATCCATCTGCATCTACTACTAATCATCCACCTTGAGATATCTATCCAGAACATCTCGCTGGTATTAAGTTGCGAATCCCACCCAAAGTGTAAACTCAAAGCAACAGACAACTGCATTAAAAGAACTTTGCGTAAAGTAAACAATCCTTGCACCCGCAAGTACAAGCATCGTTGTTTTCTCCCTTGTGGCAACATCACATCCCCTAGACTCATGTTTCTGTCACTCAAGCTAGTCATCAGGGGGCATGAACCCACAATCAAGCATAACGCTCCCTCTTGGAGTTACTACCTACTACTTGGCCAAAGCAATAAACAGCAACGGAGAACATGCAAGAATTACTCAAGAACAAAGATATAAAAGAGGTGAATCAAATATATTACTCAAACACAATCTGAACATAGTCTCATAATCCATTAGATCCCAGAAAACTCAGCAAAGCAATAGCAGAAGATTACATATGTGCCTCGATCATGTAGGGCAGCTCACGAGGTCTAAACCATGAAGAGCAAAGAGGGGAGGAGAACATCACATAGCTACTGATCATGGACCCATGGTCCAAGGTGGACTACTCACGACTCATCCGGGAAGCGTCCATGGTGGTGGAGAAGCTCCCGGTGGTGGTTCTCCCCTCCGGCAGGGTGTCGGGAAGAGTTCTCCTGATGCTCCCGATCTTGGAAGCGCTGCGGCGGCGGAACAGAGGCGAGATCGCGAAAAAGGGTTCTGTCCTCGAGGGTTTCGGGACGAGAGGGATATATAGGCGAAGGGGGGCAGCCAGAGGCGGAGCAGGGGCCTCAGGCGCCCCCCTGGCGCGGCCAGGGGTGGGGCCGCGCCAGGTGGCCGCCTGGGCCTCCCCTGGCTCCCCTCTGGCCCATCTTTGGTTCTTCGCGAAGCTTCCTGTACGCTGATTTTTCCTATATTTTTCCTGGAATTTTTGGAGCACTTTTAATATGGGGGAAACCTGAAATAGAAAAACAACAGAAAACAGGAACTGGCACTGTGGTGCACTGAGTTAATAGGTTAGTCCAAATATGATCAAAAGTGTATGGAAGTGCATCAATATCATAGCAATATCACACAAAAGAAGCATGGAGCAAGCAGAAATTATAGATACGTTTCGGACGTATCAACATCCCCAAGCTTAATTCTTGCTCGTCCTCGAGTAGGTAAATGATAACAAGCATAATTTCTGTGGTGACATGCTACCAACCATATAAGAACTTTTTAAGTAAAGCAATCAAGGCATGTAATTCAATTCAAGTCATAACAAGCAAGAGTCTATATTAGCATTGTAACAAGCAACATAAGAACATAAAGGTGCAAGAGCTCTCGCTGTCCGTGACTCGAATGTCTCCAAATGGTGTTTGCGTGCAAGAAAGGGGATAGGTATATACGAGAGAGTAAAACATAGTTTTTGTATTGTTGAGAACTTAATCTACTAAAGTTTCACACTTGGTCTTCTTTGGAATCTTATCTTGACTCATCCCCAGACCACTAGCCAGGTACAAGTCAAAATGATCCACTCCCTTTCGATATTTTGAGCACTCATGCAATGGATGAGCGTAAGCAAGAAAGTTGACACTTAGGATGGCAAAGAGAGAAAAATGATGAAGGGGGAAGACAAAAAAGGTGTGAAAGGCTCACATCAATGAGGACAATCATAGGCGAGAGAAAGCCAAATGATAGATATGATGTGAGGAGTAGGGATTGCCATGCAACGGATGCACATATGAGCTAAGGTAAGCTCTCCAATGAAACTAGTGGGGGTGCATCCAACTTGCTCGCTCAAGAAGACCTAGAGCTCTTTTGAGGAGGCTCATCATTGGAATATACAAGCCAAGTTCTATAGTGTGAAGGTCCCCACATAGCTATATGCATGAATGATAATCTCTATGGAGTACAAGGTATAAGATGGAGTACGAGTGTGGATCTCTCAAAAGGAATAGTAGTGTGCCCCCTTCTCTCTTTTTATTTCTTTTTCTCTTTTTTTTTGTGGCCTCAATGGCTCTTTCTATTTAACTCTCATTTGTCCTCTTTGGGATCTTTTGATTTTGTCCTCTTTGGGATCTTTTCCTCACTTTAGGGGCAACACTCTATGTATTACAAGAAGTATAGAAGATCTTTCACACTTTACAAAAGTACTCAACATAAAGAAAATGAAACTATCATGATGTATGCAAATGTATGCCTCTGCCAGTGTAGCAGGATATGCAATGATACTAGCGCGTCATGTAGCAATGATTAGGGCAAGGCCCAACTAGCATGCGGCTCATCGATCAAGCAAAAAGCATGTATGACATGAAGATCAAGTCATGAGAAGATGGATGTTGCATGGCAATGTATCTCGGAAAGGCTATGGAAATGCCTTGATAGGTAGGTATGGTGGCTGTTTTGAGGAAGGATACAATGAGGCTTATGATGACAGAGCGTATCGTGCCAAGGATTTGGATGCACCGGCGAAGTATGCGCCAACTCTCGAGGTGAGAAAGGGCAATGCACGGTACCGAAGAGGCTAGAAAAATATGGCTAGGTGGAAGTGTCAACTTTCGAATACTCACATTAGTCCGAAGAACTCATGCACTTATTATCGGTAACTCTCAATCTAATTAGGAGGTTCACAAAGAGACAAGTACCCCGAGGAGGAGTGTATGGGGGTTTGGTTATCCTTGCGCATCGACTCATGGTACGTGAGTGTACTCTAATATTCGATCCCTCCAAAGATTAGTGATCCATCTAGTAGCTAAAGTTCTCAACTATTTTGTAGGTTTTCGAAAATAAACACGGATTGCCCAAAATACGACATCTATCACTAATAGGCTAAAGCTCTTGACACCAAAAGTTCAGACATTACTCATGGCAATACCTCAAAACTATTGCAAGTTACTACTAAAATTAAATAGCAACCTCAATTACCTACTTTAAGTTAAGACACACAACTCAGTGCAACAGGCAAACTCTCTTAACAAGATAAACATGAAAACTCAAGAGAGTTCAGCAACCAACTAAACAAAAGCTCTTTAAAAAGAAAAGCATGAAAACTAAGAGCTAAACATGACAACAGCTATGGAAAGACAAAGAACACACACAACAAAGATAAGCATGAAAATCCTATGTTGTGTTCTAGGTTGAAGTGGAGCGTGTTTCTCTCCCACACAAAGAAAGCTGGGTTCTATCTTGTTATGAACAGCAAGCAAAGCTAAAGAAAACTAGAAAAAGAAACTAAGAGCAAGACGCTCCAAGCATAGCACATAACGCATGAAGTGAAAATATAGTGGAACGAAAGATGAACTGATAATTGTTGATGGAGAAGGGGATGCATGGGGGCATCCCCAAGCTTAGACGCTTGAGTCTTCTTGAATATTTCTTGGGGGTGCACGGGGGCATCCCCAAGCTTGAGCGTTTGACCCTCCTGAATCTTCTTTTATCATCTTCCCACGCACACTTGAAAACTCCCTTCATACATAACTCATCATAATCTGATTAGCGAGGTTAGTACCCACAATAAAATAATTTTTCCCTACTGGAAATAAAAATAATCTTGAAGAGCTACTGTTTCTCAAGATTGCCAAAAGGTTTTTGCAAAGAAAAAGCAAGCTCAAGGTTTGCAAAACGAAGAAAAGGCAAAACAGGACAGAATCTGTGAAAAACAGACCAGCAGGTAGTAAATAATTTTTTCGGGGCACTTCTGCAACTCAAATAAAAAAACTCAGAACAGACGCTCGAAAGCCAATTGTATAGAGCACGCTGTCAAAAAACTTCAGATCAAAAAGATGATCTGGTGATTTTATTCGAATTTTTATGTCCAAGGACATAATCTGTTTTCTGGACAGCACGTCACAACTTTTGAACTTTCTTGCAATCGGAGGCTAAACTTGGCACAAAGCTGAAAAGAAAAGATACAATGATGATGCTACTGTAGTAACAAACATCAAGACACAACAAAAGCAAAATAAAACCTAATTCGTTGTGGGCTGCCTCCCAAAAGCGCTTTCTTTTATGCCTTTAAGCTAGGCATGATGCAAAAAGGAGGAATCAAAAGTCATCATAATAATCGGAGTTATAAATTGATTCAAATGGTTCCTCAACAAGTTCATCCTTGTTCCTTCTAGGAAAGGGGTACGTTCCTTTTGCCTTCCTGCGTAGGCGGATTTGTCCCTTAGCTATATCGATGAAGCCTTTTACGGCTCGGAGGAAGTCCCTTCCAAGCACTATATTTCCTTGGTTTGGCTTCATGATGAAGAAATCAACCATTGCAATCCCTTTAAGGAATGTAACTGGTACGTCTTTTATTCTTCCCTGGACCTCAGAAATATCTCCATTAGCATGTTCATGATAGGATGATAATGTGTCCATGTTAAATTTTAAAGAATCATGAACAATTTTTGGCATAGTAGAAACCATATATCCAATATCACAATAAGAAAGGAAGTCTTGATTAGAGATGCTAATCCTAACAAAAGGCTCCCAATCATTGTCTATTTCCAAAATATCTCTCTTTTTGGGTTTGGGTTTCTCTACCTTCATCAAGTCTAGAGCATCCATTCTCTTCTCAATAGTAGCAAGTCTATTATGACAGTATCAAAACTATGATCATAAACAAAGTAACTAGATAGACCATGTATAATTTCAAGAGCTCTAGCTTCATCACACTCTAGGAAATCTCCTTCAGCTATAATATCAAGAGAGTGTTTACACCATTTAAAAAGACCATGGTAAAAATTTCTAAGCACAATTTTTATAGGTATCCAAGGCATAATTCTCCTATGTGCATCAGAAATTCTGTCCCATGCCTTCTTCATATTTTCTCCATCCCTTTGATGGAAATCTAGAACTTATGATTCCCTCAAAGCACCAAGTCCTAACATGCTTGACTAAACAGAAAGGACTACTAATAGAAAAGCAAATAATTTTTTTGTGATTTTTGATAAAGGACACTAAAGCAAAAACTGAAAGGTAAACTAACAAGACTAAAAAGCAAAGATAAAAGATAGCGTGCAACTCCCCTATCTTGAAGAGTGGAGTCCCCGGCAACGGCGCCAGAAACTTGCTTGATGGCTTCTCGCCCCTCGTTGGTTACCCCAAGTGGAAGGTTGAGATGTAGCGTAGCGGCAAATTTCCCTTGGCAAAGATACCAAGGATCGAATCCCGTGAGACTCCGAGGGTCGACAAGTAGGTGTCAACGGCGCCAGAAACTTAGCGGTTGACGGGACCTGCACACAGATACAGATAACTTTGCTCCCAACGAGTACAGAGAGGTTGTCAATCCCTCCGGCCTTGTTGTTTACAAAGGATCAAACACAAGAGATAATAATGATAGCTAAGACTGCAACTAGGAAATAAAAATAGGAAGTAAATGGAAGGTGTGATCAGCGGTGGTAATATGGACCGGGGTCCCATGATGTTCACTAGTGATGTCTCTCTCCCAAAAGACGATAAAACATCAAAGCGAGGTAAACAAATTACAGCTGGGCAATTGACAGTATTATGTGCGCAAACCAATGCTAACTATGCTGCAAAGAAAGGTAGAGGCTCAAAAGCATGGGCGGTACGCCAAGGCAAGTAGACTGAAATGCATCTGCATCTACTACTAATCATCCACCTTGAGATATCTATCCAGAACATCTCGCTGGTATTAAGTTGAGAATCCCACCCAAAGTGTAAACTCAAAGCAACATACAACTGCATTAAAAGAACTTTGCGTAAAGTAAACAATCCTTACACCCGCAAGTACAAGCACCGTTGTTTTCCCCCTTGTGGCAACAGCACATCCCCTAGACTCATGTTTCTGTCACTCAAGCTAGTCATCAGGGGGCATGAACCCACAATCAAGCATAACGCTCCCTCTTGGAGTTACTACCTACTACTTGGCCAAAGCAATAAACAGCAACGGAGAACATGCAAGAATTACTCAAGAACAAAGATATAAAAGAGGTGAATCAAATATATTACTCAAACACAATCTGAACATAGTCTCATAATCCATCAGATCCCAGCAAACTCAGCAAAGCAACAGCAGAAAGATTACATATGTGCCTCGATCATGTAGGGCAGCTCACGATGTCTAAACCATGAAGAGCAAAGAGGGGAGGAGAACATCACATAGCTACTGATCATGGACCCATGGTCCAAGGTGGACTACTCACGACTCATCCGGGAAGCGTCCATGGTGGTGGAGAAGCTCCCGGTGGTGGTTCTCCCCTCCGGCAGGGTGCCGAGAAGAGTTCTCCTGATGCTCCTGATCTTGGAAGCGCTGCGGCGGCGGAATAGAGGCGAGATCGTGAAAAAGGGTTCTGTCCTCGAGGGTTTCGGGACGAGAGGGATATATAGGCGAAGGGGGGAAGCCAGAGGCGGAGCAGGGGCCCCAGGCGCCCCCCCTGACGCGGCCAGGGGTGGGGCCGCGCCAGGTGGCCGCCTGGGCCTCCCCTGGCTCCCCTCTGGCCCATCTTTGGTTCTTTGCGAAGCTTCCTATACGCTGATTTTTCCTATATTTTTCCTGGAATTTTTGGAGCACTTTTAATATGGGGGAAACCTGAAATAGAAAAACAGCAGAAAACAGGAACTGGCACTGTGCTGCACTGAGTTAATAGGTTAGTCCAAATATGATCAAAAGTGTATGGAAGTGCATCAATATCATAGCAATATCACACAAAAGAAGCATGGAGCAAGCAGAAATTACAGATACGTTTCGGACGTATCATCCACTCATCGTGAGAATAACCCACCTAGCATGGAAGATATAGACAGCCCTAGTTGATACATGAGCTGTTCAAGCATACAAAACATGATTTCATTTGAAGGTTTAGAGTTTGGCACATACAAATTTACTTGGAACGACAAGTAAATACCACATATAGGAAGGTATGGTGGACTCATATGGAATAACTTTGGGGTTTATGGAAGTGGATGCACAAGCAGTATTCCCGCTTAGTACAGGTGAAGGCTATAAAGAGACTAGGGAGCGACCAGCTAGAGAGCAACAACGGTCATGAACATGCATTAAAATTAATCAACAATGAATGCAAGCATGAGTAGGATATAAATCACCATGAACATAAATATCGTGAAGGCTATGTTGATTTGTTTCAACTACATGCGTGAACATGTGCCAAGTCAGATCACTTAAATCGTTCAAAGGAGGATACCACCCCATCATACCACATGACAACCATTTTAATATCATGTTGGCACGCAAGATAGACCATTATATACTCTCAGCTAATTAAGGATGGCATGAGCAGCTATGATCTCTAATTGTCATTGCAAGCATGTTTCATTCATAACAAGCTGAATCAGGAATGATGAACTATCATATTTACAAAAACAAGAGAGGTCGAGTTCATACCAGCTTTTCTCATCCCAATTAGTTCATCATATATCATCCTTATTGCCTTTCACTTGCACGGCCGAACGGTGTGGATAATAATAATAGTGCACATGCATTGGACTAAGCTGGAATCTGCAGACATTTAATACAAGAGAGAAGACAAGGTAATATGGCTCAAGGTTAAATCAACAATAAAGCATATGAGAGCCACTAAGCATTTTAATCATGGTCTTCTACTCTTATCCCCCAAAGAAAAGAAAAGAAACTATTTACACGGGAAAGCTCCCAACAAACAAAAGAAGAACGGGAAATCTTTTTGGGTTTTCATTTTAACTACTACTACAAGCGAAGAAAGTAAACTAGCTAGAAGCTACAACTAATATATTTTTGTTTTTCTGGGTTTTTCTAGCACACAAGGAAAAGACTAAGAAAAAGAAATTGAAACTAAGCATGGATGGTACAGTGAAAGAGTGTGAGCACCGACAACTAGAATAAGTGTGTGAACATGAATGTAAAGTCGGTGAGAAACACGTACTCCCCCAAGCTTAGGCTTTTGGACTAAGTTGGTATATGGCCACGGATCGAAGCTACTCCCTCCAGTGTACTGAGATGTATCCTCTGGGTGCCACTGGTTGGCGAGCTCATCCAGCTCCCACACATAAATAGACTGACGGTAAGGATCAAGTGGTGGCTCTAGTTCAGGCTCTGAAGCTTGTGCGTGGCCTTGGTACTTGTAGAAGGCATCTGATGTGATGAGGTATACTCCTGTAGACATATCAAACAAAGATGGTGCAGGCAAGGTAACAATTTCACAGTATATTTCATCAAACCTTAATTTATAATTAAGCCGCCTATTCTTATCTTTAACAATAAAGTCATGAGCTACCATGCTCTTGTAGTCTAGATAAACAGGGGCAAGCAATTTTTCTTCCTTCTCATGATGCCTAATGGGTATTCTAAAATGTTCAGCAAGGCGAGAAGCAAAGATGCCTCGAAAGACGGGCCCCTTTGAGCGGTTCAGACTCAGTCGTTTAGCAATGACGACCCAAGCTAAAAGTTGTGTCTTGAAACAAAGCATGGTGTAAAATGAAAATATCAGGGGCACTAAGATTACCGCTGTTCCCGCGACCAATTAAACATCTACTAGCAAATAAAGCAAAGTAGCGCAGAACAGGGAAGTGTATACTAGTGATTCTTGCCCCTGAAACTTGTCTAGTTTCCCCTACAGCTATCATGTCAATAAACCCTTCAACGTCTTCACGACGTGGTTCATCAAGTCTACCTCCAAAGGGTACTTTGCATATTTCACAAAAATCTAAGAGTGATATCTCCTTAATCACATCATATAAACGAAACTCCACCGTAGGAGGTGTTTTCTTAGCATGAAAATGAAAACTTTGCGTGAAAATATTGGTGAGTAAGAGATACTGTTCTTTCTGGTCATGGAGGAAGTCAGTGAGGCCTGCATTATTTGCCAACCAATAAAAGTCTTCGTAAATCCTGGCGGACATCATGAAATCATTACAAGGCCATTCGCACGGTCGGACTTCCGCCATGCGAGGAAGATTATACTTGGGCTTCTTATTTTCCTCTTTCTTCTTCTCCTCTGAGCTCTTGCTGGAGGAGCCCCTCAACAATATTTTTATCATTTTCCTTTTCTGAAAATTTCTGAAATTTTTAGTAACTCAAAATAAAAGTTAACCAAACTCAACAAGATTGATAGCAACAACTCCTATAAGTGCCTAGAGTATCATGCATTAGAACTACTTGGGACCAAGAAAATTTGACATGCAAGCTCAAGAACAAGGTCACCACAGCAGCAAAAATTTGCAATAAATAAAGCACTATAACAAAAACTAATTGAACCAATGGAGGAGTCACATACCAAGGAACAATCTCCCCAAACAGTTTAGTGAATGGTGCTTTGAGCAAGGAAATCGAAAATGGCAGCAAGATGAGCTAGAACTCGGGTTTGAGCTGGTTGGTGATTTTTTTGGGAGGAAGAAGAAGAGCATGGGTGCAGGAATAAGTGGAGGGGGCCACGTGGGGCCCACGAGGCAGGGGGGCGCGCCCTGGACCCTCGTGGCCAGGTGCTCGCTCCCCTCGCTGTGCGTTTTGTGCCATATTTTCTCAAATATTCTAGAAAAAATCATATTTCATTTTCATGGCATTTGGAGAACTTTTATTTTCGGGATATTTTTTATTGCACAGATAAGTCTGGAAACAGACAGAAAATACTATTTTTGCTTTTATTTATCCTAATTAACAGAAAGTAAAAAGAGGGTACAGAAGGTTTGTGCTATCTAGATTCACCTATCCCATGCTCATCAAAAGGAATCCATTAACAAGCTTGATCATGTCTTGTTAATAAACTCTTTCCGAGTAACATGAAACCAGAGAATTTTCGAATAACACTAGGTTATCTCAATGAGGATATGTATGTTCCCAACAATAAGGATGTCATATGTCTTCATGATAGTAGGAAGAGGAAATTCAAAACCTCCAATAGTAATAGTTGAAATTTATATAATTGATACTGTGGACCCTGAGGTTGTTTCCTCGGAAAGTGAACCGTATGCTCATTACCATTGTCATGAAAAGTGAAATTGCCTTTTTTGCAATCAATAACACCCCCTGCAGTATTCAAAAAGGGTCTTCCGAGAATAATAGACATACTATCGTCCTCGGGAATATCAAGTATAACAAAGTCCGTTACAATAGTAACATTTGCAACTACAACATGCACATCCTCACAAATACCGACAGGTATAGCAGTTGATTTATCAGCCATTTCAAAGATATTTCAGTAGGTGTCAACTTACTCAAGTCAAGTCTACGATATAAAGAGAGAGAGGCATAACACTAACACCAGCTCCAAGATCACACAAAGCAGTTTTAACATAGTTTTTCTTAATGGAGCAAGGTATAGTAGGTACTCCTGGATCTCCTAATTTCTTAGGCATTCCACCCTTAAAAGTGTAATTGGCAAGCATGGTGGAAATTTCTACTTCAGGTATCTTTCTTTTGTTGGTAATAATATCTTTCATATACTTAGCATAAGGATTTGTTTTAAGCACATCAGTCAAACGCATACGCAAAAAGATAGGTCTAATCATTTCAGCGAAGCGCTCAAAATCCTCATCATCCTTTTTCTTGGATGGTCTCGGAGGAAAATGCATGGGTTTCTGAACCCGTGGTTCTCTTTCCCTACCGTGCTTCCTAGCAACAAAGTCTCTCTTATCATAACGTTGATTCTTTGATTGTGGGTTATCAAGATCAATAGCAGGTTCAATCTCTACATCATTATCATTGCTAGGTTGAGCATCATCATGAACATCATCATTAATATTATCACTAGATTCATGTTCATTACCAGATTGTGTCTCAGCATCATAAACACATATATCATTGGGATTCTCAGGTGTGTCAGCTACAGGTTCACTAGAAGCATGCAAAGTCCTATCATTTTTCTTTTTCTTCTTCTTAGAAGAACTAGGTGCATCTAAATTAGCTCTCTAAGAATCTTGCTCAATTCTCTTAGGGTGGCCTTCAGGATACAGAGGTTCCTGAGTCACTTTACCACCTCTACTTGCAACTCTAACATCATAGTCATTATTCTTACTATTTAATTCATTGAGCAAATCATTCTGAGCCTTAAAAACTTGTTCTACTTGAGTGGTGACCATATAAGCATGTATACTAATGAGTTTCAGTTCACCTTTAGCTCTAGGCAGATAATCACTCAAGCGTTCAATCATATAAGCATTGTGTTGTAATTGTCTACCAACATAAGCATTGAAGTTTTCTTGTTTCACAATAAAATTGTCAAACTCATCTAAGCATTGGCTAGCAGACTTATAGCGAAGAATATCACCTTCATCAAATCTATAAAGAGAATTTACCTTTACTACCTGTGTCGGGTTATCAAGACCATGTATTTCTTCAATAGGTGGTAAATTCTTAACATCTTCAGCTTTAATACCTTTTTCTTTCATAGATTTCTTTGCCTCTTGCATATCTTCAGGACTGAGAAATAGAACACCTCTTTTCTTCGGAGTTGGCTTAGGGGCTGGTTCAGGAAGTGTCCAATTATTTTCATTGGCCAGCATATTATTCAATAGTAGTTCATCTTGTTCAACTATTCTTTCCCTGAAAACACAACCAGCACAACTATCCAGGTGGTCTCTGGAAGCATCAGTTAGTCCATTATAAAAGACATCAAGTATATCATGCATCTCAAGAGGATGATTAGGCAAAGCATTAAGTAATTGGAGAAGCCTCCCCCAAGCTTGTGGGAGACTCTCTTCTTCAATTTGCACAAAGTTATATATTTCTCGTAAGGCAACTTGTTTCTTATGAGCGGGAAAATATTTAGCAGAGAAGTAATACATCATATCCTGGGGACTACGCACACAACCAGGATCAAGGGAATTAAAACAAGTCTTAGCATCACCCTTTAACACGAACGGAAATAGCTTAAGGATATAGTAGTAACGAATCTTTTCATCGTTGATAAACAGGGTGGCTATATCATTCAACTTAGTAAGATGTGCCACAATAGTTAGCCATGGAAAGGATCACATTCAACCAAATTAATTAACTCGGGATCAACAGAAAATTCATAATCCTTATCAGTAACGCAGATTGGTGAAGTAGCAAAAGTAGGGTCATGTTTCATTCTAGCATTCAAGGACTTTTCTTTCAGCTTAGCTAATAATTTCTTAAGATCATATCTATCATTGCAAGCAAGAAAGTCTCTAGCAGTTTCTTCATCCATAACATAACCCTCAGGCACAACAGGCAATTCATATCTATTGGGAGTAGCTTCATCATCACTTTCATAAATATCATCAGTTTCAATATTTGCATTATCCCTAACCTTAGCAATTTGTTCATCTAGAAATTCACCTAGTGGCACAGTATTATCAGGCATAGAAGTAGTTTCATCATACATAGCATAAGTAGCATCATCAAGAACATACGACATATCAGATTCAATAGCAGGAGTAGGCGTCGCAAGTTTACTCATAACAAAAGGAGAATCAAGTGCATAGCTAGATGGCAGTTCCTTACCTCCCCTCGTAGTTGAGGGTAAGATCTTGGTTTTTGAGTCATTCAAATTCTTCATAGTGATCAACAGATATAAATCCCAAGCGACTTAAAGAATAGAGCTATGCTCCCCGGCAACGGCGCCAGAAAATAGTCTTGATAACCCACAAGTGTAGGGGATCGCAACAGTTTTTGAGGGTAAAGTATTCAACCCAAATTTATTGATTCGACACAAGGGGAGCCAAAGAATACTCTTAAGTATTAGCAGTTGAGTTGTCAATTCAACCACACCTAGAAACTCAGTATCTGCAGCAAGATAGTTTAGTAGCAAAGTAATATGATAGTGGCGGTAGCAGCAATAAAAGTAACGGTAGTGTTTTTGTAGTTTTTGTAATAGTAGCAACGGAAAAGTAAATAAGCAACAAGCAATATATGAAAAGCTCGTAGGCATTGGATCGATGATGGGAAATTATATCGGATGCAATTCATCATGTAGAAGTTATAACCTAGGGTGACACAGAACTAGCTCCAGTTCATCAATGCAATGTAGGCATGTATTCCGAATATAGTCATACGTGCTTATGGAAAAGAAACTTGCATGACATCTTTTGTCCTACCCTCCCGTGGCAGTCCTATTGGAAACTAAGGGATATTAAGGCCTCCTCTTAATAGAGTACCGGACCAAAGCATTAACTCATAGTGAATACATGAACTCCTCAAACTATGGTCATCACCGGGAGAGGTCCCGATTATTGTCACTTCGGGGTTGCCGGATCATAAGACATAGTAGGTGACTATAGACTTGCAAGATAGGATCAAGAACACACATATATTCATGAAAACATTAAAGGTTCAGATCTGAAATCATGGCACTCGGGCCCTAGTGACAACCATTAAGCATAGCAAAGTCAGAGCAACATCAATCTCAGAACATAGTGGATACTAGGGATCAAACCCTAACAAAACTAACTCGATTACATGATAGATCCCATCCAATCCATCACCGTCCAGCAAGCCTACGATGGAATTACTCACTCACGGCGGTGAGCATCATGAAATTGGTGATGGAGGAAGGTTGATGATGACGATGGCGATGATCTCCACTCTCCGGAGCCCCGAACGGACTCCAGATCAGCCCTCCCGAGAGAGATTAGGGCTTGGTTGTGGCTCCGTCTCGTGAAACGCGATAATTATTTCTCCTTGATTTTTTTTCTCCGTGAAAGTGAACTTATAGGATCTGGGGATACGTCGGTGGAGCACCAGGGGGCCCACGAGGCAGGGGGCGCGCCCCCCACCCTCGTGGACAGGGTGTGGGCCCCCTGGTATGGATCTTCTTGCAGATATTTTTTATATTTTCCAAAATAAATCTACGTGGAGTTTCAGGTCATTCCGAGAACTTTTTATTTCTGCACAAAAACAACACCATGGTTCTGCTGAAAACAGCGTCAGTCCGGGTTAGTTCCATTCAAATCATGCAAGTTAGAGTCCAAAACAAGGGCAAAAGGGTTTGGAAAAGTAGATACATTGGAGACGTATCAGTGCATCACTTGGTGGATCAACACCATCTTGCGATTGATCTTGCACTTGGCCTTGTTCATCGGGTTGAGGGCCTTCACTTTGTTCTCCGGAAGCATGTGCGTCTTGGGTTGGGGATGGTTCCACTTGAGTGGAACATTGTCCTTCTCCTTCGTCCACAAGGGGTTCCTCAATGGGTAGGATATGACCAACACCCATTCTTCTTATGGATTGAGGAGGAATTTCATCACCTACATCACAAGTACCACTTTGGTCCACTTGGGAGCCATTATTCTCATCAAACTCCACGTTACACATTTCCACAATGAGTCTGTTGGACTTGTTGAGGACACGGTAAGCATGAGAGTTTGTAGCATAACCAACAAATATGCCCTCATGAGCTCTAGCTTCAAATTTAGACAACCGAACACCTTTCTTGAGTATGAAACACTTACAACCAAACACCCGGAAGTACTTGAGGTTGGGCTTGCTACCGGTAAGTATCTCATATGGAGTCTTGTTCAAGCCCTTGAGGAGATAGAGCCGATTGGATGCATGACAAGCGGTGTTGATGGCTTCGGCCCAAAAGTTGTACGAAGACTTGAACTCCGCCATCATGGTCCTTGCCGCGTCCATCAAAGTCCAGTTCTTTGTCTCCGCCACACCATTTTGTCGAGGGGTATACGGTGCGGCGTATTGATGCTTGATCCCCTCATCACTAAGGAACTCATCCAAGGTGTAATTCTTGAACTCGGTGCCGTTGTCACTTCGAATCATCAAGATCTTTGCATCATGTTGATGTTGAGCTTCATTTGCAAAGTTGATGACGGTTTGTTGGGTCTCACTCTTCCTCTTGAAGAAGTATACCCAAGTGTATCTTGAATAATCATCTACAACCACTAAGCAATACTTTCTACCCCCAAGACTATCAAAGGATGGAGGCCCAAAGAGATCCATGTGAAGGAGCTCTAAAGGTCTTGTCGAGTAGATGATGATCGTGGGAGGGTGAGCCTTCTCATGTAGCTTTCCTTCGATACAAGCACTGCAAGCATGCTCTTTGGCAAAACTAACATTTGTTAGTCCACGGACATGGTCCCCCTTGAGAAGACTTTGCAAAGATCTCATATTGACGTGGGCTAAACGACGATGCCAAAGCCACCCCACATCAACTTTAGCAATTAGGCATGTCGCGGTTTTAGTGGGTCACTCCGAGAAGTTAACCACATAGAGACCGTTCTCGACATGCCAAACAAAGGCTACTTTAAGAGTCTTGCTCCACAAGAGGGCCACGGTATCAATATCAAAGAATGTAGCAAAGCCCATGAGTGCAAGTTGACGAACGGAAAGTAAATTGTATGCAAGGGACTCAACAAGCATGACTTTCTCGATCGTGAGATCATGAGAAACGACAACATTGCCAAGCCCCAATGCCTTAGAAGATGAAGCATCACCCCATTCGACATTGGTGGCCATAGATGAACCTTTGTGCACGTCCACCACCAAGTCTTTGCTTCCGGTCATATGATTTGTGGCTCCACTATTGAGCAACCATGATCCCCCACCGGAAGCAAACTCCTACAAGATATCAATGCTTGGATTTAGGTACCCATTTTGTAATGGGTCCTTTGAGGTTAGTAACAAGGGTCTTAGGAACCCAAATAGACCATTCAATGTACTCATAAGAAGAACCAACCAATTTAGCAAAAACATGTCCATCACTAGCACGGCATAACACATAAGACGGGTTAAGTTCGCCGGCTTTGTTGGAAGGAGCGGCAATGTTTTTCTTGACTCCACTACCCTCCACATTGTTCTTCTTCTTCTTAGGAGTGCCCTCTCCCTCCTTCACAAAGGTTTGCTTGAGAGGAGGGGGTTGCTTGGTCTTGTCATTCTTTTCTTCTTGGGCTTGGGTGCAAACCCAATTCCCTCCTTTGCAACAACTTCCTTTTGATTGCTCAAAAGATCGTTGAGGTTCTTCTCACCTTGTATGCAAGACACAAGGTCTTTCTCAAGTTGTTTCTTTAACTTGGCATTCTCCTCAACAAGATGCACATGCTCGCAACATGGGATAGTAGCATTTGCATTATCAATTAAAACCATGCAAGGAAAAGTGGCTTTCTCCTTGGTTAGCGAAACTTGAAGTTGACCATGAGACTCTTTGAGGCTAGCATGTACACTCTTCAAGACCTTGTGAGCCTTGTCAAGTGTATCAAACTCCTCCTTGAGTCTAGCATGGTTAACCACACGTTTTTCCTTCTCGGAATTGAGCACACGAGAGACAACGAAAGCATGATCAATATCTTTCTTTAATTTAGCATGATCATTGTTGTGTGACTCCTCAAGAGCCAAACAAAGACCACGCTCTTCCTCAAGAGCATTAGAGAGATCCGATATCTCATCGACATAGTCTCGACTATGACCCTCCATTTTAGAGATGGTCTCCTCGCGAGCCATGATCATGTCATTGGCTTCACCAAGTTGTTCCAAGAGAGCAACGAAGTGCTTCTTGGGTTTACCTTTGGGCTTACTCATAAACAACTCAAATTCATTTTCCTCCTCCTCCGCCCCCTCACTCTCATCAATGGAATCCGTCAATGAAGGATTAGAAGTGATGGTAGAATTGATGTTGGGGGTTAGCTTGTTAGTGGCTTTAGCCATGAGGCACTTGGCAATGATGTTCTCATTTGGTGAGTCGAAGAGGGATGGCCGTGGAGTTGTTGCCATAGAAACGGTGGCCATGGTAACCATCTCTTCATCTTATTCATCATCGTCATCTTCATCATATTCTTCTTGGGCCACCAATCCTTTGGGAGGAGCCTTCTTGGTGAAGTTGTTCTTGTTGGGATAAGACTGGGCCTTGTCCTTTCGGATAAGGTTGCCTCCATTGTCTTCTCTTTTCTCATATGGGCAATCTACAACAAAGTGGCTCACATTGCCACAATTGTAGCACGTCCTCACTTGTTGCTTGCCCTTGAAGCCACTTGAATTGTTCTTATTGAAGTTGGGCCTTGAATTCTTCTTGTTGCCCCAAAATTGCCGTCATGCAAGAGCCATGTGCTCATGATAGGCATATTTGGTGTCTTTTGGGCAACACTCATCTTCATCCTCTTCTTCCACAAAAGCCTTGGCCTTCAATGCAAGGTTGGGCTTCTTTGATTGTTGAGAACGCAACACCACATTGTCGGCGGTCTTGTCCAAGATCCTCATGGCAACGAACTCATCCAACACTTCACTTGAGGACATGGTGTGGAAGTCCGGTCTTTGGCGGATCACCGAGGACATGGCCTTGTGGTAGGGCATCATGGCCTTGAGAAATTCGCGCTTGATCCAATTTTCATCCGTATCCTTGCTCCCATGATCTCGAAGTGAGACCGCAAGAGTGGTTAATCTCCGGTAAATTTCATGAGGATTTTCATCTTCGATCATGGCAAACTCATCGGCTTCATCTTGCACAACTTCATAGTTTGAGTGTTGAATGCTTGCGCTTCCCTTATACAAGGAACCAACAAGCTCCCATGCTTCCTTGGACACGGAGAAGGGTCGAAGATGTGCAATATCTTCTGGAGGGATGGCTTCTTGAAGAATGCAAAGAATGGACTCGTTGAATTGATGATCCTCAGCTTCTCTTGGAGATAAGTTGTAAGGATCATGCGGGTAGAAACCTTGCTCAATGATTCTCCAAAGATTAGTAGAATAATTGTTTAAATGACGTTTAAACCGAAACGTCCAAGTTAGAAAATCATCATTTTTCACAAACTTAGGAGGAGGACCAACCGAATTTAGATGCGGGGTGGGAACGGGTCCTCCATAATTGATGGGAGGTGCGGAATGAGCAAAGATGCCACTCCCATTCTTAGTCACCGGTACTTGCTCACTACTAGCTTCTCCCTTATCGGGAATAGCATCTGACACGTTGTTAGTGGGACGAACCACTTCCAACGGTGCGGTGGGTAATTTAAGACCCTCAAGAAATTCTTTGAACATGCCTTTGACCTTGGTCGTCAATGAGTCTTTCAATGTGTCCAAAGCCACATTGAACTCCTCACGAGAGACCGAGGGTCCCCCATCGGATGTAGACAAGGACGGATTTCCACCGGAGAGTCCATCCATCCCGACTACGTTGTCACCCATACTCTTTGGACGATAAGGTCCTTAATAAACAGATGAGGCTCTGATACCAATTGAAAAGATAGATATGGTTGACTAGAGGGGGGTGAATAGGCAACTACCAAATTTTTAGCTTTTCTTGACCAAATTAAACTTAGCAACAAAATAGGTTGTCTAGATGTGCAACTACGTTGGCAACCTATATGATGCAACAATAACAAGCATACAAGCAAGCAAGGAATAAAACACAATAAAACTTGTACAAGTAAAGGTAAGAGATAACAAAGAGTGGAAACTATGGATACGAGCATGTGTTACCAAAGTTCCTTCCCTTTGAGGGGAAGTACATCTCTGTTAGAGCGGTGTGGAGGCACAATGCTCCCCAAGAAGCCACTAGGGCCACCGTATTCTCCTCACGCCCTCACACAAGGCGAGATGTCGTGATTCCACTATTGGTGGCCTTGAAGGCGGCGACCGAACCTTTACAAACAAGGTTAGGGCTATCTCCACAACTTAATTGGAGGCTCCCAACGAAACCACGAAGCTTCACCACAATGGAATATGGCTTCGAGGTGACCTCAACCGTCTAGGGTGCTCAAACACCCAAGAGTAACAAGATCCACAAGGGATTGGTGGGGGAAATCAAATTTCTCTTGGTGGAAGTGTAGATCTGGGCCTTCTCAGCCAATCCCTAGAAAATCAACAAGTTTGATTGGCTAGGGAGAGAGACCGGGCAAAAATAAGCTTTTGGAGCAACAATGGAGCTTGGGGGAGGAGCAGTAGGTCTTCTTGAGGAAGAAGACCCCTTTATATAGTGGAGGGGATAAGTGCATTGTTACCCCCTTTTGTGCCCTCACAGAGCGGTACTACAACTCGGTGGGGCGGTACTACCGCAGGTGGCAGAAGTACTACCGTGGCCCCCAGCGGCACTATCGCCCTATGTAAGAGATGAGTCACGGAGGAGGAGAGTGGTAGTAGCCGCGGTGGTGACAGCGGTACTACCGCTTATTAGCGGTACTACCACTGCTACTACCGTTGCTACTACCATAGAACCCGGCACGAGAAATGAGCTCCTCGAATCGACGCGGAAGTGGTGCCTTACTGCAACGGTGCTGCCGCATATACCCCCAAGCGGTACTACCGTGCCAGCGGCGGTACTACCGCGCCCAACAACAAAAGCTTTCATAGAAAGATGTGGAGAGCTCCAAGACGAGAAAGGAGTTGAGGATGCCGAAAATAAGTGTACGTGATGATTCCACCCTGGACATTCCCATGCAGACCCCCTCTTGATAGTACGGTGTCTCCTATGACACAAGTCCACCAAAACAAAAACTGAGGAAGACGACACGTCTTGTGCTTATAACTTGGAGGGAAGATGATCGTCTCGTGACAATGGATTAATCTTTGAAATACTTAGCACACACGAGTAGTCCGCAAACGCATTGTCATCGATAACCAAAACCACATAAGAAGGGACATGCCATTTCATCCTCCCATAGGGTTTCACCATACAACATCTTGGTATCATGAGCAAGGTTGATTCACATCTTGGAGTCCCTACCCCCCATTTGCTAGCGTAATTTCGTTGCGTTTTGGTCCTAATTTGAAAATCCCCACAAAAATAGCCCCAAAAAATGTTCTTGCAATTTGTTAGATCTTATGAGATTTTATTATTCTGGTCCATGGATTTGTTGTTTGGCAAGTGGATCTAGCCTTCCCCATCCATCCCCACCTCTCCCACCACGAAATCCACCAAAATCTTGCATTTTCCAAAAAATTTGCCCAATTTCGGCCACCCCCGGGAAAATTTCTCTGACCACCCCGGGCACCCACACCCCGTACCCCGGGTGCCTGCACCCCCCCAAAACAGCCCAACACCAACACCGTTTTGGCCATAACTTTGACTCCCGAAGTCCGTTTTTGTGTTATTTAGTTTTTTTGTAGCTTTTTACATCCCTCATCCACTTAGATCATTACCACCACCATTTGCTTCTATCAATTTTTTCACCATAAAAGCATCCACTTTCCGCATTTGACCGATTTTGAGTTGCGGTTTCCGTTTCCTAAGGTGTTTTGACTACTTAGGAATGGTGTAACTTAGACATCACCGCCATTCATCATCGCCCCGGAGTCGACATCGCCAATCATAAGTAAGGACGGTCACATCGACGACATATTGTATAATTCATTTCCATTGCATTTAATAACCCCGATCCATTTTGCGTCACTTACCTATTGAGACTAGCAAGTTGAGAATTGTCGGGCCACGTTCTTTGTGCACCTTAGTGTTACGCCTGTCCCGCATAGCTACATTTAGCGTGCAATCATCTTGCTATCATCATTTTGCCATAAGTCTCTCCCGTGCATATCTTACATACTTGGCTCGAGCATCAAGCATAAAAAGGAGAAAAAGAGAAAAGGCTTTTAAGCAAAAAAGAGAAGAAACAGAGAGCTTGTTAGCAATAGCATCGTGCCATTTGCATAGTTGCATCATATTGGATACTCCATACATAGAACAGTTGAGATTCGAAGATGGTACGTTTACTCTTATAGGTTGGTGCACAAGTGCGTATCTAGCCCATTCGAGCAATCAAGCTAGAGTCTCTCGAGTATCCGTGCAACAACAACATTTTCTATGGTCACACACAAGGTTGTCAGAATCGTGATTTTGAATCGAATCGGAGCTTCGATGGTAGGATCGCAAATCATAGAATCTTCACTATCAGAATCGTAGAAACGTAGATTCTAAGAACTAAAATCATAGAATCGTCGGCATTAGTTTGGATCGTAATGTCGTAGAATCGTATAATAGAATCGCGATTCTGACAACCTTGGTCACACATATTCCGCTCATTCCTTCGTTGTACGAATCCCACTTATCTTTAGTGTGTGTGTTTCCAAGTGATATCCTAGGCTTTGATCAATTTTCTTTAATTTACTTGCATTTTTGTGAACCTTCTCAACATTTTCGATATCTTGACTAACATTTGCTTGAGATTTTGTGCCACCTATCCTAACCAAGCTCCTTCATAAGCTTTACTTGTGTAGGTGTGAGAAACAAACGCGGTACCAATTCCCCTATTGTAGCATCACATTGAGTGATACTCGATACATCTTCAATCTTCGGAAAAGGTAACTTTGGTATTGTCTTCTCATTTTCCTACTCACATTACAAAAAAATACACTTCCGTGATGATACGTGTTTGTCACATTAGGTCACGTTTTCTGTCATGCATGTACATCCATGCCAAATTTATGATAGAATCAAGATAGTCATACCTGTGCTGTCGTAGAAGTGTTCCATGACATTACCAAAATTATCATCACGGAAGTGTCCACTTCCATGACGATAAATCGTGCGTCACAGAAGTGCTTTCGTCAAGGGTGACCGACACGTGGCCTCCACCGTAACGGAACGTCGTTAAGCTATCGGGTCCCGTTTTGGATCCGATAACCCGTTAACAGCCCCGACCAATGGGGATTTTCCACGTGTAAAATCATCATTGGCTGGAGGAAACACGTGTCGGCTCACCCTTGGGACAGTTGTCATCCACTCATTGGACCCAAAGCGCCTATGATACGTCGACACGTGGCATGACCTAACAAAGGCCCATTCATGTGAAAAGGCCGGCCCGTTTCACTTGGTCAAAAGGTGGTGGGTCGGCCCACGGCAAGCCTGTTAATGGCTTGTTCGCATATAGCCCATTTACAGCCCGCTAACCCAGGGCCCGTTTATGGCTTATCCGAATTAGGCCCGGTAGCGTCATCTGGGCCGTCCAATATAATTCCAGCTTGTTTTAACTTCCGGCCCATGTATGGCCCATGACGTCTTTTGGCCCATATGAGGTCCTTAGTAACCCTCGACCCATTAACGGCCCGTAGTAAAACTGACCCGTAATGAACAATGTATCACTTTATACCCATTAACGGCCCATTATACAAAAAACAAGCCTGTTAACGGCATGTTCGCATATAGCCCATTTACAACCTGCTAACCCAGGGCCCGTTTACGTCCTATCCGAATTAGGCCCAGTAGCATCATCTGGGCCATCCAATATAATTCGAGCCCGTTTTAACTTCCGGCCCATGGATGGCCCATGACGTCTTTTAGCCCATATGAGGCCCTTAGTAACCGTCGGCCCATTAATGGCCCATGGTAAAACTGGCCCATAATGAACAGTGTATCACTTTATACCCATTAACGGCCCATTATTCCGTTGGGCCGTTTCCAGCCCATGTTATCTTTCAGCCTTCTCAGGGCCCATTTATTCTTGGGCTCATTTACAGCATTCGTTTACTTTCGGCCCGTTACTGTCATTTTCTGCTTGTGGGCCAAATACAGCCCATGGTTACAGTCGGCCCGTTTGTGGCCCGTTAATACGTTGGGCCGTTTTCATAGCGTCATTAAATACAGCCTATTAACGAGGCCCGGTTATGGTCGGCCCATGAACGGACGATTTCAACTCTAGCCCATTTACGGCCATAATGTGGTCTGTTATTGGCCCATGTTTGGTCAACCGATCATACGACCCGTAGAAGGCCCATTGATGATACGGCCCGTAGAAGGCCCATTGTGTCTACGCCCCATAGAAGGCCCATTTTTTCTATGGCCCTTAGAAGTACGACCCGTATGAGGCCCATGTTAACTATAGTAAATATGTTGCCCATTGTTAATGTGGCCTAGTTTCAAAAAATAAGTCATTCCGGCCACTAGCAAACCGCGGAAAAAGAACTGCACTGACTACAAGAAAACAAATAAACAAGACAACAGAAATAAATAAGCAAGCAACTTACGCTAGGCTATCACTGCTATTACACATATTACACCCACTGGGCATCAAAGTTCGCCACAAGTGCAAATATAGGGAACAAAGCATCATATAAACGCCGCTGCAAAACAAGTCCAGAACTGAAACCACTTCAGAAGAGCTCAAGAAACAATATTTTGGGTACCCATAATGCTGGCAAGATGCTTAGCAAGATTATTAACTTTCTCTTGTTTGGCGCTTAAATCCTCCAGCACTTGTTGTTGCACCAGAAAGTATGCATCTGAATTCTGTAGGGACTTCCTCGGTCCTTTGGCCTCCTGTCGCATAACATCTGATCAATGTCTTTCAACTTGAAGTTGAGACTCAAGAAGCCGAACTGATTCAGACAGCAAGTTCGAAGAGCTGGTGCCAGCAGTAGTAGCCAGTAACTCGAACACTACATCAAGACAGGACTTTGGGGTTGTCTCAGTGTCTTCAATATAGTTTTTATCAGCTCTCTTGGAGAACAACATGGATGTCTCACTATCTTGAACCTGATCTGTATTACTTCCTTTACCATTGCATAACGGGGTACTCTTCTCCAATATTTTATCCACGTTCTAAAGGAGAAACAAACAAACACATCACAGGTTTACAATGTAGTATATGAAACTCATTTTGGTAAACTAGTTCAGTAGTAAGGTGGACAGGATAACAGCATGAAACAAACATATATCTATGTAGTATGGTCACTGTATGGTCTATATCATTCTAGTTTATGTTGCCAAATCAAGATAGATAAAGTTCGAATCATATCTATTTAAGACAAAGCAGCATAGATAGAATATAAGTGTGGGAAACTACACAACAATAACAATACTTGTAATGTGCATGGCATGAGAACATAACTGTTTATTCAATTGAAACTGAAATCAACATAGAGCAAGTTACAATAGCAAACACGTTAAAGAAACAGGTTTAAAACATACCTGTTGCGCTACTGGAGTTTCAATTGCATCCTTCAAATTTTAAATTAGTTGGTATGAGTAAATACAGTGATGCAAGAGCAAAGTAGTATGAACCATAGCTACGGAAACTGACCTGAGAACAATTCTTCTTCTGCTTTAAGTGTTGACTTGGGGTTCAAAGTGGTGGTCCTCGTGCTTTGGGTACTGTAGTTGCCTTACTAACTGCTCGTGTTTGGGTGCTGTGTGGTGGAGACGGTGCTGTGTCAACGGGAACTGGGTTACTATCTGCTGGGGTTGGGGTTAGAAGGGGTGTAGCTAGTTTATCTGTCCAACTGGGTAGGGGTACAATCTGGATGAGTCTGGGTTATGTGTGGTGGGGCTGGTTCTTGGGCAAATACAACCGTGGTTCTATCTCCATCGACAGGTAGCACGATCTTTTCTGAAGACCGTGTTTATACTCCCATAGATACTGCCATCACCCCCTCCAATTGAAATGGCTGATAAACAAGAAAAGTAATTGAATGTACACACATTGTAAGATAGACATGTGCAATGGATAGTAGGGAAGAAAACAGGGCATGAAATAATTCACATTTATGTTGTCTAACCAAACAGAATAGCAGGATAGATTTTCAAATATACGATGGCTAATTAAACAGGATAGCATGACACAATTTCACATGTATGATGGCTAACTAAACAGGATAGAATGACGTACTTCAAAATATGATGACTATGTAAACATGATGACATGATATAACTGTATGATGTGTCTATTAAACTGGTTGGCATGTGATAACCCTCAACCGTAAGGGATCGAGATAGTCTTCGCGGGTAAGAATAACCCAATTTATTGATTCGACACACGGGGAGCCAAAGAGTATTTATAAGCTTTGACAGTTGAGTTGTCAATTCAACCGCACCTGAAATATACTTACTTGCAACAAAAGATAAGTGGTAACAGTGATATGAAAGTGATGATAGTAATAGTAAAAGTAAACAGCAAAAGTAAATAGCAGTAGTAAATGGCAAAAGTAGCAACTAGTGACAAGCAAGGTTTAAAATACTGTAGGCTAGGGAGATGGATGGTTGGGCGCTGCATGGATGAGATAGATTCTAACTTGGGGCACGACACACGGAAAAGTAATGATCATCTAGGCAAATATCAAACATTAGGCATGTATCCCGTAGGTAGTTGTACGTGCTTGCAATAAGAACTTGCACAACATCTTTTGTCCTACCATCCCGCTACGAACGGGGCCAAAAGGAACTAATGGATATTAAGGTGCTCCTGTCAAAGAGCACCGGAACAAAGCAATGAACTCAATGGATACATGTAATCCTCAAACTACGGACCATCCCCTTTGGTGTCCCAAGCTGTCACTTTTGGGATCGCCGGTTCCGAACCGTAACAGGTGCAAACAACTCATAGATAGGATCACGAACACAAATATATTCATACAAACACATATGGTTCAGATCTGAAATCATGGCACTCGGGCCCTAAGTGTCAAGCATTAAGAACAACAAGTTGAAGCAAAGATGATAAACACCATAGTAGATGACAGGCAACATGCCCCCAACAATCTGACGAACTATTACATGATCTAGCTCATCCAATCCCTACCATCCCCTTCGCCTACAGCAGGGGAATTACTCACACATGGAGGGAGAAGTCATGGAGGGATGATGGAGTGGTGATGATGATGACGATGGCGACGATCTCCCCTCTCCAGAGGCCAATTCAGCCTCCAGATTAGCCCTCCCGAGGAAGAACAGAGGGTGGCGGCGGCTCCGCGATGAAAAACTGCGAAAGAACTTCTGATCTGGGGTTTCTGCGTCGGGAGTAAAAATACGAGGCGAAGTAGGACACCAGGGGGTGTGGGCCCCACCCAGGCGCCCCCCCGGCGCGGCCCAGGGGGGGGGGGGCGCCCACAGGGCGCCTGGGCACCCCCTGGCCCCCCTCTGGTCCCACTTCTGGTTCCTGGTTCCTTCGGGTGCGTGGATTTTCTGTGATTTTTCGTGGATTTTTCTGAGATACTTAAAAATCCGTTTTCCTGCACACAAATAAACCATACAGGCAGCTCTGCTGAAAACAACGTCAGTCCGGGTTAGTTTAGTCCAAATCATGCAAGAATGAGGTCAAAACAATATCAAAAGTGTTTGGAAAAGTAGATACGTTTGAGACGTATCAGCATGCCATAAACCACAAACATGCCGGCGATGGAAACATGATGGCATGATAATTCACGGATAGAATGACATAATTCAAAATATGATGACTATGTGAACAGGATGAGATGATATAACTATATTATGTCTTTAGAAAATGGATTTCCATGCCATAATTCAGACACATGCTGTCTATGTAAACATCATGGCATGATATAATTCAAATATATGATTTATATACTAAGGAAGTGAGCAGAGGGCAATCGCATATATGATGTGTCAACTAGGGAGATGGCATTCAATATCGTGTATATGATGTAAAAACTAAGCACTTCAATACAACATATGCATGATATGAGTAATATAACCCTGCCAAGTTTGAGCATGCACCTCAGGGGGATAATAGGACTGGTCATGTGCCTCTGAATCCTCCTCTGAAGAGCTATGTGTAACCAGCAACATATCTGCTTCACCAGGTAGCATTGTCTGCTCTGAAGACCTTGTTTTCACTCCAGATTTCTCCATCACCAATTCAAATGGCTGATGCATAGGAAGAGCAGTTGAATATACAAACATTGTCGACAAAAGCAATGAGAAATACAAAAAAAGGACAATATGATATAATTCACATATATGATGCTTGGCAAACAACATGGCATTGCATAATTCACATATATAATGCCTTGCAACAAGATAGCATTGCATAATTCACATATATAATGCCTTGCAAAAAGATGGCATTGCATAATTCACATATATGGTAATTAGACACAAAACATGTAGCATTCACACAAAGCATGTCTAAACTAAGCAAATGACATAGCAATGCAAGATACCATACACACGATATGAGCAACATAACCCTGCTAAGTTAGAGCATGCACCTCGGGGAGGGGGGATAGGACTGGTCATTTGTCTCTGAATCCTCCTCTGAGGAGTTATATTCCTCTTGATTACGATCCGAAATGGGTGGAGGGGGGATGCCTTTGCGCCCACCATGGAGCGACGTCTGCATGAAATTTTATTGCCACGCAAGGCTCGTCTCTTTTGCTCTACATGTTCAGTTCCATTGTGTACAATAACTGACATGCATAGGAATAAAACATAGTGAGATTATGTAAGGAGTGCATGCACAAATCCAGAGTGAAGGTAGCAAACTATGGATAGACCCAAAACCAATGATAGCAGGCAGATAATAGCTTTAGTTAAAAAATATAGATAATGGCTCTTTTAATGTTTGTTTGCACCCAACATGAAACTCATAGTAGACACCCGAGATTAACCAGATAATAGACGGATAGCACTGATTGTTTCCCCAATATGTATCCCACAACCATTTAAAAACTCAAGTTTCAGCATAAGTTTGGACCTGAGTTGGAGTATAATAGGTGAACACGACGATAAAGTAGCATGTCATCATATTAAGCGATGCATAACGTAAGCAGACACGGAAGAGTGCGACCTCTCTTGTGGACCCGTGTAGTCCTCAAGGTCATCTGGCTGCCGGCGGCGGGGAAGAAGATCTGAGGCGGCGAAAGACAGTCTGGAGAGCAGATCCCTGCTATGGTGAACCCTTCCGTCGTTGGAGCAGCTGAGCTGGGGTGGAACACAGCACCGCAGGAGCAGGACAAACCACACAAGGTTTTCTTTGACACATATCTGTAACACAAGTAATTGTGTAAGGGCTTGTTTGAATTTGAGGATTCTAACAATGCAGGGATAGGAAATAGACATGAATAGGATAGGAATGCACGTGCAAAATAGAGAATTTAAAAACATAGGATTTCTGCCAATTTGGGTGTTTGGTTCACAAGAATTGGAAGATCATAGGATGCAAAGAAGCATGGTGAGATTAAGTCAAACCACAAGAATTGTACAACCTCTTTGGCGAAGCCATGTCGATCTCAGCGTGATTGGGTTGGCCGGTGAGGATGCTCCAGCTGACTTGGCTTTCGGAGGAGGGAAAGAAGATCTTAGGCGTCTGGAGATGGAGCCCGAGGTACTGCTCCGTTGTGATTGAGGGTTTCGTTGTTGGAGTAGCTCCGGTGAGTTGTACGACGCCGAGGCTGAAGCAGGACAAGAGAGACAACGTTAACCTGAGTGGAATTCTAATAGCATCTCCAATAGATGACGTAAAATACATAACCACAAAGTGCTAGATGTATACATCAGCTGCTCATCTCTCAACTTAACTGTCAAAACTGAATTTAACTGTCGAAACTGAACTTAACTGTCGAAACTGAATTTTGCTGTCAAAACTGAACGCACTAGAGGTGAGGCTACAAGTCAGTCGACTGACTTTTTCATCTCTGGTCAGTCGATTTTGCAGCCATTGGATACGAAATAAAGGGCCTGCAGTTCATCTTCAACCTCCACCCCCATGAGCTGCCAGCCACCACCGGCCAAACAGCCGCCCCCCGCCACCCGCGGCCGGCGGTGCGCCGCCCCGCCCACCCCGAAAACACTCCCCACCGCTGGTCTGCCACTGCGCCGACTGATAACCCTCAACCGTAAGGGATCGAGATAGTCTTCGCGGGTAAGAATAACCCAATTTATTGATTCGACACACGGGGAGCCAAAGAGTATTTATAAGCTTTGACAGTTGAGTTGTCAATTCAACCGCACCTGAAATATACTTACTTGCAACAAAAGATAAGTGGTAACAGTGATATGATAGTGATGATAGTGATAGTAAAAGTAAACAGTAAAAGTAAATGGCAAAAGTAGCAACTAGTGACAAGCAGGGTTTAAAACACTGTAGGCTAGGGAGATGGATGGTTGGGCGCTGCATGGATGAGATAGATTCTAACTTGGGGCACGGCACACGGAAAAGTAATGATCATCTAGGCAAATATCAAACATTAGGCATGCATCCCGTAGGTAGTTGTACGTGCTTGCAATAAGAACTTGCACAACATCTTTTGTCCTACCATCCCGCTACGAACGGGGCCAAAAGGAACTTATGGATATTAAGGTGCTCCTGTCAAAGAGCACCGGAACAAAGCAATGAACTCAATGGATACATGTAATCCTCAAACTACGGACCATCCCCTTTGGTGTCCCAAGCTGTCACTTTTGGGATCGCTCGTTCCGAACCGTAACAGGTGCAAACAACTCATAGATAGGATCACGAACACAAATATATTCATGCAAACACATATGGTTCAGATCTGAAATCATGGCACTCGGGCCCTAAGTGTCAAGCATTAAGAATAACAAGTTGTAGCAAAGATGATAAACACCATAGTAGATGATAGGCAACATGCCCCCAACGATCTGATAAACTATTACATGATCTAACTCATCCAATCCCTACCATCCCCTTCGCCTACAGCAGGGGAATTACTCACACATGGAGGGAGAAGTCATGGAGGGATGATGGAGTGGTGATGATGATGACGATGGCGACGATCTCCCCTCTCCGGAGGCCAAATCAGCCTCCAGATTAGCCCTCCCGAGGAAGAACAGAGGGTGGCGGCGGCTCCGCGACGAAAAACTGCGAAAGAACTTCTGATCTGGGGTTTCTGCGTCGGGAGTAAAAATACGAGGTAAAGTAGGGCACCAGGGGGTGTGGGACCCACCCAGGCGGCCCCCCGGCGCGGCCCAGGGGGGGCGCGCCCACAGGGCGCCTGGGCACCCCCTGGCCCCCTCTGGCCCCACTTCTGGTTCCTGGTTCCTTCGGGTGCGTGGATTTTCTTTGATTTTTCGTGGATTTTTCTGAGATACTTAAAAATCCATTTTCCTGCACACAAATAAACCATACAGGCAGCTCTGCTGAAAACAGCGTCAGTCCGGGTTAGTTTAGTCCAAATCATGCAAGAATGAGGCCAAAACAATATCAAAAGTGTTTGGAAAAGTAGATACGTTTGAGACATATCAACTCCCCCAAGCTTAGCATATTGCTTGTCCTCAAGCAATTCAGTTCAACGAACTGGACGCGACAAAGAAAACTTTGACAAACTCTTTTGCTTCATTAGATGTATATAAGCATGTACTACGAAAAGAGTTTAGCAAGTATTGAAACAGTACTTATGAGGACAATGCAAGGAGCAATCCTTCTTTCAAGTGACCAGTCACAAATACTTAAAAGTAAATAATATATTACTGAAAATCAAGACAAGATTACATTGCACATAGCTTGAGCATACTAGGGTGGTATCTCGCTAGCCTCCATGAGTGAAGCAAAACATAAATGCAGAGACTCCTCCAGAGTTTTAAAGGAGACTAGAACTAAGAATTTCAGAATAAATCATATCACAAGTATGCAGAAGACAATGTAATACTTTGGGACAATGCACATTACACTCAGAATGACAATTATGCTCTCCTAGTCGGTGCTTTGAAGAAAGAAAGTGAGACTCTCGAACCGTGGCTTTTATTGGCAAGGTTGACAACCCGTGGTCGGAAACAAAAACTAAACATGTACCAGAGCTCTTGGTTTTAAAAACAGAAGTAAATATGTTTTTGAGAGGTGCATATTTCGTCAACGAATGCTAGCAGATAACTCAATCACTTTTTAAGTGGACAAGTCTCGAGGAACGGCTCCCGCATGAGGACGATCACATCCTCTTAATCTCCTTTGTTTATCACTGCCAAAGTTTTCTGATTTCTCATGAACAAAGCGTGAAGGAGGGTTTGTTTGTTATATTATCTTTTTGAGCCGGGCGCACTCTATGCCAGTTCCTTTTCGTATTATGGGTTTGCACATTATACATGCAATCCAGGGGTGAAACTTGTCCAACTTAAAAAGATCATGAATTAACTACTACTTCCTCATGAGCTAAAACATAGGCACAAAAAAGAGAAATGCTTTTGATTAGTTTCGAGATGGTACATGAAAGCCTTCGTTAGGAATGGCAGGTAAATACCATGTATAGGAAGGTATAGTGGACTCATATGGCATAACAGGTTTAAAGGGTTTGGATGCACAAGCAGTTAGTCCGCTTAGTACAGGTGGAGGTTTAGCAAAATACTGGGAAGCGACTAACTAGAGAGCAATAACGGTCATAATCATGCAGAGCGACAAAGCAACATTGAATCGGGCATGAAAGTGATATAACTATTCTAAAACTCAAAGATCATCAAGGCAGAGTAGACTTTTTAGTCTTAAACATGTGTAAGCATGTGCCAAGTCAATCCAAAAATTCTCTAAAGGGAAATACCACCTTAGTATACCAGACTATGAACAGTGCAATGCATGTAGATCATTTCAATAACACATTATATACTCTAGTTATTCGAGACTAGCCACAAGGAAAGCATGAACCACTGGAAGAGCATTGTAAACATAGCACTATGTCGCTACAAGCTGGTCTCTAGATCATAAGTACAGGCATATGTATAAAAGTAAAAACAATAAGAGTTCATACCAATCTTCCTTGTTGCTTCCTTTCAGTCGATCTTCGTCATTACTGCTTGTCACTTGCACGACCGAACATAGGAAATATAATCAAATGCCATCACGGACTCGAGCTGATCTCTGAAAACAAAGCAAACTAAAGAGAGAAAGGAAATCTTTTTGGATTTTTCAAAAGTTGAATAAAAGCAGAAGAAAGAGAAAATCTTTTTGTTGTTTTTGCAAAGAGAGAAACAAAGAAGAACGGGCAAAAACTTCGAAAAGATCAAAGCGAATAAAACGGATAATACAATGGAAAAGTGAGAAGGGCACGTACTCCCCCAAGCTTAGGCTTTTGGCCTAAGTTGGTACCAGCTACTGCCCCCACGAGCCTCCTGCTCCAGGGGTATGGTGGTGAGTCCAAGGGTCGTAGAAGGATGCTGGCGCGTACACCGAACTCCTCGGAGTCTCCCACGAGAAAGGTTCTGAACGCCAAACAGAGGAAGACCCTTCACCAAACTCGGTGGCGGTCTCTTCCTGAAAATGTGGTATCTCACCGTGCCTCTCCTCGTCGGGCACAACCCCCTCCATGGGGTTATGAAACTGATGCTGGACCATGAACTCATCGAACTGAACAACATCAAAGGACCATCCGTTCCTGCGAGAAAAATCAAACAAGAGAGGTGCAGGTAGACGGATCTCGCGTTCCGCGGCAGTTCCGAAACGCAAGATATAAATAAGATTATCAAGCTCAGAACCCATGGTAACAAACTTATGCCTTTTCATAGCAGCAAGATCAAAGCTTAAATAAGTAAAAGGAGTATCATCAGGGTGTGGGGTGCCTCCAAGATGCTCTAAGATAAGTGTGGCATAAACGCCACCATATAAGTCTCCCTTGTTACCGTTCATAGCAAGGCGTCGAGCAATTAAGGTACCCAGGTTATAATCAGACCTCCCTGAGAGGGCTGCTGCCAGGATAGCAATATCCGGAGCAGAAATGTTGCTCGTGTTGTCACGAGCTAACACCCCTCTGGCAATATAATATGCAAAATACCTGAGGTGAGGAAATAAGATGCTGTAGATCTTCGACCGATGAATATCCCTCGTACCCATGCTGCAGAGAGAGTTGATGACGGTTTTTAGTTCGGAGGGCTGAGTGGCCATCCTTGCCGTCCTCCCAACGTTCGGCACACCTATTATTTCACAAAAATTTCCCAAAGTCATGGTGATAAGATCATTATAAATTTTAAACTCAATAGCACCTGAATCAGGATTATATCTAAAACTGTTAATGAAATTGGAGGTGAGTTTTTGATACTGAGTAACACGGCTCGTGACGAGTCGTGTCAAACCTGCATTAGCACAAAGATTATAAAACTCATCCTTGATTCCCGCAGCTTCCATGAATTCATCACATGGAAATGTCATCGCACGTGCTGGACTTGTGTCTTCCAACAACTCCAGGGGCACATGATCTTCATTATAGCTCACCCTAGCAGTCGATGGTGAAGCTGCGGCTCTAGTGACTCGATCGGAGTGTGCGGGCCTCCTTTTCTCAAGCCATCCTTTTGCCCTTCCTAACAAACTCATTTCTGAATTTTTTTACAATTTACAAAAACGAGGATTAAAACAAAGTGAGCTAAGGCAAACTACTCAACTCACTTGCCCAAGGTATAAACTTGCATCAAAAGTTGAAAAATAACTTTCTACATATGCATGCAAGCTCATTTATACAGCACCAAGAACTACTAAATACTCACAAATGAGGCCACCAATCAAAAATCTAATTGGAGGGGTGGAGGAGTCACATACCAGGGAGTATTTGCTCAAAATTTCAGCTCAAATGATGGGCTGTAGAGAGAGATCGAAGAATCGCCTCCAAGAACAGCAAGAACACAAGAACAAGACCAGAACTCGGGTTTTTGGAGAAAAAGAGAGAGTGAGGAAGAAGACATACCTGGAGGGGGCCCCTGTGGGCCCCAGGCGCCCTATGGGCGCGGCCAGGGGCTGGGCCGCGCCAGCTGGCCGCCTGGGCCACTGGTGGCCCCTCCTGGCTGGCCCCAGGACTTTCTGGGTCTCTCCCGTCGTGGAAATTTTTATTATAATTTTTCTGGAATTTTTCTGAAAACTTCACTGTTGAAATTTTTTTGAAGTTCAAAAAGCTGCGAAACTCTCTGAAAACTTGAAGCAGTTAGTAGTATTGTGAAGCTTCAAAAACATAAATACTTGGTACAGCAAGTAGGACAAAACTAAAAACAAGTGAAAACATAACAAGCTCAACTTTTTATCCATATAAAACATGTTCACTAGTAAGGTTGATCAAGTCTTACCAACAAACAGGCGATATATAGAGCAAAAAGTCTCACCTCCTACGAAGTAGTTACTAAACCTTTACTTTGATGGACATTGTCCCCACCATGATAGTTTTATATTTGTGAGGCACATGTAGTGGACAGTCCCATTCTCCAATTTTCACGGTCTCGATATTCTCTATAGAGTTGAGGGCATGCCTCCTGTCGGTCTTCTTCGGAAAATATACCGTGTGTTCTTTATCATTCACATGGAAGGTAACCTTCCCTTTATTGCAATCAATAATAGCACCTGCGGTGTTAAGAAAAGGTCTACCAAGAATAATAGACATGCTCCCATCCTCGGGCATGTCAAGCACAACAAAATCAGTAAGAATTAAACAATTAGCAACTTCTACGGGAACATCCTCACAAATACCTATCGGAACAGCGGTTGACTTGTCAGCCATCTGAAGGGAGATATCTGTAGGAATTAGTTTCTCTAAACAAAGCCTCTCGTAAAGAGAGAGAGGCATAACACTCACTCCTGCTCCAAGATCACATAAAGCAGTTTTGACATAATTATTCATTATGGAGCAAGGAATGGTGGGTATACCTGGATCACCGAGCTTCTCAGGAATTTTGCCACTGAAAGAGTAGTTAGCAAGCATAGTAGATATTGCATCATTAGGAACTTTTCTTTTATTAGTGACAATATCTTTCATATATTTTGAATAAGGAAGTAACTTAATAGCATCAGTCAAAGGGATTTAAAGAAAAAGAGGTTTAATCCACTCACAAAACTTATTATAATGCTCTTCTTCTTTAGATTTGATGGACTTACCTGGAAAGGGCATGGGTTTCTGTACCCATGGTTCTCTTTCCTTCCCATGTTTTCTTGCGATGAAGTCTTCTTTAGTGTACCTCTTACGTTTGTCAGGTGCTTCTTCTTCTCGAACTTCAGGCGGATCATTCTTCTCATTATTATTACCTTCAGGTTCAGCACCATCTTCAGTCTCAGCATCGGAGATAGATACACTGTTGGGATCAATAGTTGGCTCTTCATTTGCAATAGGATCATTAGAATTGTCAGTCTCCTTATGTTTCTTCTTTTTCTTTGGAGAGCCAACAATTTCTTCTTCCTGCATTTGAGAATCCTGTTCGATTCTCTTCGGATGTCCCTCTGGATAAAGAGGATCTTGAGTACTAGTTCCTCCTCGGGTCTTAATCCCAAAAGCCTGCAAATTATCTTGTTTGGCATTGTTAGCAAGCAAATCTCTTTGCACATTAGAAATTTGATCAAGCTGAGTTTGAACCATATGAAAATGCTTCACAAGACATTGAACATCATTAACTGTTCTATCTAAAACATCAAGCAGTCTTTTGATAGCAAGGGAATTATCATGCAACTGACTTTCTATCCTCTCATTAAAATGATTCTGTTTCATAATAAAATTATCAAACTCATCTAAACATTGATCAGGAGGCTTACCATGAGGGATGTCACTTGCGTTGAAATCTAAAAGAGAGTGTACCTCTACCATAGGAGGGTGAGTAGTAGGCTCACACAGCTTCTCAATAGGGGGTAGATTCTTCACGTCTTCAGCTTTAATACCTTTCTCTTTAATAGACTTCTTTGCTTCTCGCATATCCTCGGGGCTCAGAACAAACATGCCCCTCTTCTTTGTCGGTGGAGGTGGTTCAGGGACGGACCAATCTTCATGGTTTTTGGCAATCCTGCCCATCAAATCTTCCGCATCGTCCGGTGTTCTTTTCCTGAAAACACAACCAGCACAACTGTCCAAATAGGACCTGGGTTCATCAGTTAGACCAGCATAGAATATATCGATTAATTCATTCTTAGGGATTTCATGTCCTGGTCTAGCCCGAATCAGACCGCAGTACCTCCCCCAAGCTTTAGGGAGGGACTCATCCTGCAACTGTTTAAAGTTATAAATTCTTTGTAAAGCAGCATGTTGCATGTGAGCAGGAAAGTACTTATCAACAAAAGAGTGAGCTAAGTCCTGAGGACTCTTAATGGAACCGCATGGGAGTGAATCATACCATGCTTTAGCACCCTCCTTCAAGGAGAAAGGAAGAAGCTTGGTCACATAAAAGTATCGTATCTTCTCATCTGTGGTAAACAGGCTACCCAACTCACCGAGTTTAGTCAGGTGAGCAATAGCATCATCATTTTCTCTGCCATAAAAGGGGTCAGCTTCAACCATAGGTATAAGTGAAAGATCAACAGAGAAATCATAATCAGGATCATCAATGCATATAGGGGATGTAGCAAATTCAGGATTAGGAACAGTTTTGTTCTTCAGAGAGTGTCTTTCAAACAGTTTCTTAATAGCTTCAGGGTCAGAGCCGGAAAACTCTGTCAGTTCCCTGCATAAATCTTCATCTAGTATATAGTAATCATCATCAAGGAGACTCTCCTTGAGTTTACTCAAATCAAGATAATCATAAGTTTCACCAATAGGGTAGCGAGTAACAGGAAGTTCAATTCCAGACCTTTTAGCAGCAGCAGCAATTTGTTTCTCAAGAGCATAACCAAGCGAACTAATATCATCAAAAGTAGTAGAAGCATCATCAAGAGTATCAGACATAGTAACAGATTCAGTAGGAGCATCATGTGGTGGTGGTGAGGCAAACTTACTCATAACGGAAGGTGAATCAAGTGTAGCACTAGTGCTCAGAGCAGTACCTCTTCTTGTAGTGGATAGTAAGATCGGAACCTTGGGGTCTCCTTTCTTACCCATAGTGGATGAAGTGCAGCAGGTAGGATACCTCAAGTAGACTTGTAAATATTGCTATGCTCCCTGGCAACGGCGCCAGAAAACGGTACTTGATAACCCTCAACCGTAAGGGATCGAGATAGTCTTCGCGGGTAAGAATAACCCAATTTATTGATTCGACACACGGGGAGCCAAAGAGTATTTATAAGCTTTGACAGTTGAGTTGTCAATTCAACCGCACCTGAAATATACTTACTTGCAACAAAAGATAAGTGGTAACAGTCATATGATAGTGATGATAGTGATAGTAAAAGTAAACAGTAAAAGTAAATGGCAAAAGTAGCAACTAGTGACAAGCAGGGTTTAAAACACTGTAGGCTAGGGAGATGGATGGTTGGGCGTTGCATGGATGAGATAGATTCTAACTTGGGGCACGGCACACGGAAAAGTAATGATCATCTAGGCAAATATCAAACATTAGGCATGGATCCCGTAGGTAGTTGTACGTGCTTGCAATAAGAACTTGCACAACATCTTTTGTCCTACCATCCCGCTACGAACGGGGCCAAAAGGAACTTATGGATATTAAGGTGCTCCTGTCAAAGAGCACCGGAACAAAGCAATGAACTCAATAGATACATGTAATCCTCAAACTACAGACCATCCCCTTTGGTGTCCCAAGCTGTCACTTTTGGGATCGCCGGTTCCGAACCGTAACAGGTGCAAACAACTCATAGATAGGATCACGAACACAAATATATTCATGCAAACACATATGGTTCAGATCTGAAATCATGGCACTCGGGCCCTAAGTGTCAAGCATTAAGAATAACAAGTTGTAGCAAAGATGATAAACACCATAGTAGATGATAGGCAACATGCCCCCAACGATCTGATAAACTATTACATGATCTAACTCATCCAATCCCTACCATCCCCTTCGCCTACAGCAGGGGAATTACTCACACATGGAGGGAGAAGTCGTGGAGGGATGATGGAGTGGTGATGATGATGACGATGGCGATGATCTCCCCTCTCCGGAGGCCAAATCAGCCTCCAGATTAGCCCTCCCGAGGAAGAACAGAGGGTGGCGGCGGCTCCGCGACGAAAAACTGCGAAAGAACTTATGATCTGGGGTTTCTGCGTCGGGAGTAAAAATACGAGGTAAAGTAGGGCACCAGGGGGTGTGGGACCCACCCAGGCGGCCCCCCGGCGCGGCCTAGGGGGGGGGGGCGCGCCCACAGGGCGCCTGGGCACCCCCTGGCCCCCCTCTGGCCCCACTTCTGGTTCCTGGTTCCTTCGGGTGCGTGGATTTTCTGTGATTTTTCGTGGATTTTTCCAAGATACTTAAAAATCTGTTTTCCTGCACACAAATAAACCATACAGGCAGCTCTGCTGAAAACTGCGTCAGTCCGGGTTAGTTTAGTCCAAATCATGCAAGAATGAGGCCAAAACAATATCAAAAGTGTTTGGAAAAGTAGATACGTTTGAGACGTATCAACTCCCCCAAGCTTAGCATATTGCTTGTCCTCAAGCAATTCAGTTCAACGAACTGGACGCGACAAAGAAAACTTTGACAAACTCTTTTGCTTCATTAGATGTATATAAGCATGTACTACGAAAAGAGTTTAGCAAGTATTGAAACAGTACTTATGAGGACAATGCAAGGAGCAATCCTTCTTTCAAGTGACCAGTCACAAATACTTAAAAGTAAATAATATATTACTGAAAATCAAGACAAGATTACATTGCACATAGCTTGAGCATACTAGGGTGGTATCTCGCTAGCCTCCATGAGTGAAGCAAAACATAAATGCAGAGACTCCTCCAGAGTTTTAAAGGAGACTAGAACTAAGAATTTCAGAATAAATCATATCACAAGTATGCAGAAGACAATGTAATACTTTGGGACAATGCACATTACACTCAGAATGACAATTATGCTCTCCTAGTCGGTGCTTTGAAGAAAGAAAGTGAGACTCTCGAACCGTGGCTTTTATTGGCAAGGTTGACAACCCGTGGTCGGAAACAAAAACTAAACATGTACCAGAGCTCTTGGTTTTAAAAACAGAAGTAAATATGTTTTTGAGAGGTGCATATTTCGTCAACGAATGCTAGCAGATAACTCAATCACTTTTTAAGTGGACAAGTCTCGAGGAACGGCTCCCGCATGAGGACGATCACATCCTCTTAATCTCCTTTGTTTATCACTGCCAAAGTTTTCTGATTTCTCATGAACAAAGCGTGAAGGAGGGTTTGTTTGTTATATTATCTTTTTGAGCCGGGCGCACTCTATGCCAGTTCCTTTTCGTATTATGGGTTTGCACATTATACATGCAATCCAGGGGTGAAACTTGTCCAACTTAAAAAGATCATGAATTAACTACCCCCTGAAAATCGACTGACCCAAAAGTCGATCCAGTCGACTGAAGTGTAGCTAAATCGGGGCAACATCGCAAGCAAGAGCAAGAGCGAGAGCAGCAACGCGCGCAAGAGCAAGAGCAGAGCAGCAGCGCGAGCGAGAGCTAAAGCAGCAGCAGATCTTACTGATGTGGACGTCGCCATCGAGGTAGCGACGCCGTGGAGGAAGTGGCCGGCGACGCCGCCATGGATGGAGCCGCGCCGTGTCGGCTTGGGACCGAGCGCCGGTAGCACCGTGAGATCGAATCAAGAAGAAAATGCAGCGATGAATGTAAAACCTCTTTGGTGGTGCCGATTAGGCCGTAGCTTCATCCGAGGAAACGGTGATGATGATGCTCTTTCGGTGGTGCAGGTGAAGACGGCGGTGTGGGAATGGAGGTGGCGCGAAAGACGAGGGGAACATCGGGGCCGCTCCTTGGAGGTGGAGGACGGGGTGGCTGAACCGGCGGGACGACCAGATCGATGATGAATCCTCATCCGGTACGGTTGATGAGGGATGTCGAGGTGTTGTTGTGGACGACGTCGTCGGGGAAGAGGCTTTGGCTGGGTGGCGGACGGAGGAGGGTGTGGGGCTTCGCAGGTTTTGCCGGCCTCGGTGTACGAATGGGTGGGCGGATGGGATGGGAGTGGGGAACCATGGCTTAGGGACGCGCGTGTCCCAAATGTGGGGTAAGTTATGAAAGTACCCCCACCGATTTGAGGCGGTTCTTTCGGTTTAGGGGTATCACGGGCATTTCACGTATCGGTATTTCACAGGAGGTGGGAGTTTTCACGCGCGTTGTAATTTTGGAATAGCAAGGCGCGGGTTGAGATGGAGGGAGTTGTCGGAGCACAATGAGACAAAGATATATCTTTAATATTTCGGGCTAACAAGGCGCGGGTTGAAATTTCCGGACAAGCCTAACGTGTATTGTACCAAATCAATTCGCACTACAAATGTCATTCAAAACTTTGAATTCATGTTATGTTCAATTAAAATACTTTGCTACGTGTATAATGCATGCAACCTAGTACTCAAATGAACGTTTTAGTGCATTCCAAACGTATATACTACCGCTTCAATATGAACTAAATTTGAATTTGTTTCTCTATTTGAATAAGATCTACAATAATGATTGTTGTGAAGTCAATGCATTTGAGTTTGTTTCTTTGTTTTAATAAGATCTACAATCGTCATCATTGTCAAGTTAAACCATCGTTTGTGTATTATCTTCACAACACACCACATGATTAGTCTCGAGTTACATATGAACTATGTGTACTATATGAACTCAAACTCGATTTTTTGAGTCCACTTTATGTTGATTTCAAATCATAGTACATTTCAAGCTCTAGCTAGATCTTCACAAACTAAACCATGTCTCATATGTATAATGTGTTTATCACATTATGTATGGTGCCCCGCCCCTACGCCTACAAGTATTTAGATGTGAGTTGCAAACACCACACATTACCACAAATTCAAATAAAATGTGAGAATGTTCGATATATAGTATTGTTTAGATTGTTCGATATTTAGTTGTAAGCTGCAAACGCCACACATTATCACAAATTGAAATAAAATGTGAGATTGTTCGATGTATAGTATGGTTTAGATTGTTCGACATCTAGCTGTGAGTTGCAAACGCCATGCATTATCACATTATGGTATAACATGTGCAAAACCACAACACGCGTATCACCGCTATATTCATGCATGCATATGTTTAAAACACTATGATCTCCTATTCAAATATATGAATCCACTTTCATATCAAATTATGATCTTTGTTAGTCTCTTACACCCACACAATCCTCTAACCTTTGTAGCTATCACTAACTTTCTCTTGTGCATGCACACACCCTCCTCGCCTCCCCCTCCCTCAGCATTCTATCCATCGCGCACATTCATTTTTTTTTCTTTAGGTCGCTCTCCCACAGTCTCCACAACTCCTTTCCGACACACACCGATCGATAAACCTCTCTAGCGATGTCTACCTACAACATACACACGCACCTCCAATCTCCTCCTTTATGTGTCCTTGCCTCGTGTCTCTCATACGGTCCCACACACGTGTAAACTCTCGCCCCTCTGTTCATCGATCTCACAACCGCACACTCCTCCCCCTATCTAGCTAGTAACTGGGCCTCTCGCACCACCTCCTAGCTCCATTCTCTCTGTCTATCCGTCTTGCCGGGCCTTATTTGCCTCTAACAAATGGACGTACACTGACCGATCTCCCGCTATACATATAGCTAGCTAGGTCCTTATAACTTGTTTTTCCCCACGCGTCGATCGATCTACCTCATTAGTTATGTCTCCCCCTTCCTCCGACAAACAACAATTGATCTACCAATCTAGTTAGGTTTGCTTACCAAACACATGGTTCCCATTCATCATCCATGGATGTGTCCCGACAGATCTATCACGCACAGGCACACACAGGAACACATCCCCACTCTTATTGATAATATTGTAGTTCCACCATTAGTTTGTCTAGTAGGCCTCTCCCACCATCTTCGAGAAGCAAATCCATCACCCAACAGCACTCTACCCCTCTCCCTCCCTCTCTCTCTCTCTCCTCTCTCTCTCTCTCTCTCTCTCTCTCTCTCTCTCTCTCTCTGTCCCATCCTATTTCCCGTCCTTGAGTTATGTATGGATGTCGACCGATCTCCCTCAAGACATAGCTGGGTCTCTCCTTCTCAACACATATACGAGTCGTTCTACCTCTATAGTTAGGCCTCTGCCTACCCCTCCCTCCACCCCCTCGCACACACACACACCGATACATCGAGCGCTCTAGTCATGTCTCCCTGCCACACACAAACATGACCTGTGCCCTCTGACGTTCCGGTAGCTAGGTCAGTCACCCTATATCTTTGATTTGCACACACACAATTTCGATGGCTCTCTTCATCGATCTCGCACGTACCCACTTGATCCTCTCTTCGACTCTATCGATATCTATGACCCCTCCCTCTCTTCTCGTGGATCGCCCGACCCTCTATATATGATATTGATAGGCCTCCATTTCACACACATTGCATGCAAAATTTTGTTTGAGATGTCATCGACACATATGCCCACAAATACACTCACAAAATCAACCTCCCCCCCCAAAACAAAAAACACTCACGAACGCACAAGCCATTTGTCTAGGTTTGTATCTCTCACACACACCCACGTAGGTGGGGGACGTGCACGAAGAGAAGAGGTGCATGCACGACACACTTACTCCCGTCTCTTTCCCAACCACACCCGCGTGGGTATACGGTGGAGCTCATTTCTGTATGAAAAGGCAGCCCACGTGGTAACTTGACACGTGTACTGGTTTTCCACTAGATGGAGGGAGGATCTTCTACCACGGGTGAACAAACAAATTGCGACTTGACGCGTTATGTTAAAAAAGAGGCAAACCATGTGGGGCCTACCTTAGAGGCAAGGCTCTATACACTGGAGTACTTTTGATGTGTCTCGTCAACTCGCAGAACGAGGAGAAGCTTGCTTAGTACACCGTATCCCCCGCCCACGGGCGCGGTGGCTCGCAGGATGAGGTGAAGCTTGCTTACTACGCCTTACGCCCGCTCCCTCGTCCACGCGCGCGGTGGCTCGCAGGACGAGGAGAAAATTTTACTACTCCCTCCGTTTACTCCTCGTCCCTACTACCTTGGTTAGAGAGATTATCATATTGTTTGGAATATATATATGTCCTTTAGTAGATTTCAATATGAACTACTAGTACATACTCCAAACACTGATGTATATAGACGTATTTTAGAGTGTAGATTCACTCATTTTGCTCCATATGTAGCATAAAGTTGAGACACTTATTTTGGAACGGAGGGAGTACATATTTGCTATGATCTGTCAATCATTGAGATGCAATAGCATGCATGTTAGTCTCCTTTGTATTTGATGAAATGTTGCAACGGGCAACCTTGGACGCAAGATACATGTAACAGAAGTTGGAAGCTTCATAGCATTGTACTATCTCACTGATAAATTACAGTATGTACAATACAAGTACTTCCTCTGTTCCTAAATATAAGTATTTGTAGAGATTTCACCATGAACCACATACGGCTGTATATAGGTGCATTTTAAGTGTAGATTCATTCATTTTGTTCCGTATGTAGTCCACCTAGTGGAATCTCTACAAAGACTTATATTTAGGAACGGAGGGAGTACTATGTAAAGAGTTAGGTGTCGCACGGTGTCCAGAAAATATGGTGATAGTGTGAGGTGGGCCATGTAATCACTGAGCCTATGTGTTCTCACTGCTCTTGCACTCCTCCGCCGTACGAATGGAGAAAATTGTAATCTAGTAGTACCTCCTTTTGCCGAAAGCGTGGGACATCCAGCAGTCCTACCACCTTGGTAATAATGACCAATGAGCCGTCAAATCACATAAACCCAGCAGTAAGTTGGGCGGACGAAGCAACCATCACTCTTGAATCCGCTTCTCCTTTCAACGCAGGCGCCAGTGAGAGGTCGCGTCCGCTCTACCCAGGCATGAATGCGGCACCGATTCTTTGGAGCGGCGCTGACCATTTCGGGCGGGAAGCGCGCGCGGGCGATGGAGGGGCTTTGGGTGGGCCAGGCTGGTCAGGAGCGGGCGTGGCAGCTGTCCACCTGTCCCTACCGGACGCCCGGAAACGAGAGGATGCACCGACTCCCGCGGCTAAAATCATTCACTACACACCATCTCTCTGTAGGAGTAGGCCGATCTATCGCTCTCTCCAACACACACATGCTGTTAAACACACACACGCACATGCACACGCACACACAGGTTCATAGAATAGGAAAATTATGCGAGTGCAAAGCCACAGGAAGTGAGATACAAATGGAGTACGTACAAGAAGAGAAGAGGTGACGAATATTCCATCAAACCTGGACTGAGGAGTAGTACTCCCTCCGTCTAGGTGTTAAGTCGTCCTACAGAAATCAGATATTCCCAAAATGTTTAGGCATCGTCCATTAACTTCGCATCTCAATCCCCTCCTGGCCTCATTGCTAGCGAGCATTGTTACTTAGGGAGCGCTTGGATCCTTAGCAAGAACAGCTTATAGCATAGCCGGACAAGGTTAGGCGTTTGGAACTATTAAGATATTTTAGCTTTTTTGGGCCAGCTAGCTTGGGTGGGCTAGAAAAACCTTGTTAGCTCAGGAGAGCCAGATCGGCTCTCTTTCGACGGCAAACTTCGCGTAGTAGTAACATAGACTAGTAACATATGCATGTTGTACTAGTCCAAGTTACTCACCACTATGACCAACCTAAGCAATGTAACCAAACGCTCCTTACTCTGCCTTGTTATCTCCCCCGGAAACCCAATGCATGGAGCGCAACTACGCGTTGATCAGTCAAGAAATCAAAGTCGGCTTGCATGCGAGTTAATACGTGGCCCTGCATGGTAGCTAAAACGGCATCTCTTATGGCTTCATTGGTTCTAAGGATTCTCAAAGGAATTTTGAAGGATTCAATTCCTTAGGATTTTTTCTTATGTGGGTTGTTTGATTCATAGGATTCTAAACCATAGGAACTTTTCCATAGGAATCATTTATACTAGATTTCATAGGAAATTTTCAATCCACACTAACCTCTTTGAAAGAATCCTACGTTTTTTCTATGCACGATCAAACACTCATAGAATCATGTAGGATTCAAGATGACATGCCACCCCAATCCCATGTTTTTCCTATTCCTGCGTTTTGGAAATCCTACGAATCAAAGAGGCCCTTAGTTGTTTGGATTAATTGTTGTGTTTAGAGACAGAAATAAGGGCTTTGATTGGAGGAATGACCGGTCAAGTTTCTCCTTCTCCTCCAATCTGCTTGCACCTTGGTCCCGCTGCACCTTCTAACATGACTTATTACACCTAGACAGAGGGAGTCGTACGAGATACGATGGCACACTGACTTAGGTCGAATACAAGTGCCCAAAATTATGTGCATGTTATAATAAGGATTCACTTAATATAGTACGTGAGCGAACAGAGGGATAATTTGGACAGTGTTCCCGAGCAGTAGTGAGATGTGTGAGGTAAGATACACCGCTGTCGCTTTTAATTTTTCTTACTAATTTGTTTGTTTCACCCTCTGACTGGTAGGACCCAACGTACTACGTGGAGAGAGGTAAGGTGACTAAGGCTGCATTATTTCTGCACCATTGTGGATAGTCTTACCACCAAAGCCACATGACACGATTATGATTTAAATCCCAATGACTCCCACACACAAAAAAATTACGACATGCTTGTCACACGAATGCAGGAATGTATAAAAGGTTATTTTCCTCTCGTTGAACATAACGGGAGGGTTGTGTAGCTGGTTAGCCTGTTCGCTCATCAAACTTGAGGTCTCGGGTTTGATAACTACACTTGAGCATAATTCGTGCCAGGAGGATTCTTTGACTGGTCAAAATGGATCGATACGGAGCTATACGATCTCGTAGTGACCGTATAATCACCTCATCACGTATAAGTTGCAGCCTCGGCGCTTGTTTTCTAGGGTTTGCACTCTTCACACTCTCTCCAGTATATATATACACGCTGGAGCCTGAGCGCTTGTAGTTGCTCTCTTCACACTCTCTCACCCTCTCCAAATCTAAACAAGACTTCGTTGGCCACTCTCTCTCCCCTCACTGCTGGTCTGCTTGTAGTTGCTCTCTTCACACTCTCTCACCCTCTCCAGATCTAAACAAGACTTCGTTGGCCTCTCTCTCTTCCCTCACTGCTGGTCAAAGAGCCGGCAGGATCCGTCCGCCGGGAAGGGAAGGAGGCTTAACGCAGTCGCCATCAGCGAGGGAGGGAATCCACTGCCGGCGCAGTTGTTCACTTTCACCCAGCGGCGGCGCGGGAGGGTCTCTGACCCTTCTTCTTCGCCGTCGCACATAGTGTGGGTCGAACGGCCTCCGGTTGCCCACCGAACCACACCCCAAGAACCTTAAGGTATAATTTACTTATTCCACATGCATTGCTCTAGCTACATGTGGGCTTTTTCCACTTCTGCACTCGAATCTAGGTGTTGGATCAAACAGGAAAGTAGTGGGGAAAGTTGTATACCATGAATCTAGGACGTGGTTCAAAGAGGAAAGGAATGGGGGAAAGTAGTGGGAAAAGTTGTATAGCATGAATCTAGGACGTGGTTCAAAAAGGAAAGGAAGGGGGAAAGTAGTGGGGAAAGTTGTATCGCATGAATCTAAGACGTGGTTCAAAGAGGACAGGAATGGGGGAAAGTAGTGGGGAAAGTTGTATAGAATAAATCTAGGACGTGGTTCACAGAGGAAAGGAAGTGGGGAAAGTACTAGTACAGACTGGCTATCCAGCACCTACGTTAGTCGAAAAGGGAAAACAATGACAAACGCAGTATGCACATCTGTAACGAACTGATCTTTTGTTTTGGGGGACAAGGTTGTAGAGTTTGAGCAGGACTAGATTTGCTGCGCTCACATAGGGAAAGGTGTCTAAAGATAATAAAACTGGGACCAACACAAATATGCTCCTTGGTTGTTTGTCGTTTGTTGCAACAGACTGTGCATCACCCCAGTACATCGATAGATGCACATGGTGCTGGTGCGTCCACTGTCCCGTGCAACTTTTTAGCTGTTGTTAATCTAAGGCCCTGTTTGGTTAAAAACTCACTAGTCCCTACCTGCTTGGTTCCAGGGACTAAACATGGACTAGAGGTCATTAAATGACATGCTAAAATACCATGTTACCCCTAGTAATGAACTAATAGAGACAAGGTGCGATGCGTGGCAGGGCAACTGTTGGAAAAAGTCCCAAAAAGACTCTCCCTCGGGGTCTTGTTTCTTTAGTCCCAAATGCCCACTTTTAGTCCCTAAAAGTCCCTCCTGTTTGGTTTAAATGGGACTGACACGGAGTTTTTTTAGTCCCTCCACCAAAATGTCCCTGTAAACAAGCACCCTCTAATAATGCCGCTGGAAAATTGATGCAATGCCATAGTTAAAAGCAAATTACATGTTTAACGAATTTTATTGTTAATATAATCTCTCTGTTAATATTAATCAATGCCACTGTTTGAGAAATGTTACTATCTTGCTTTCTTTCCCATTTAGATAAGGTAGATGCTTCTTTTTGTTGGCTTCTGTGTCATCCACCGTTATTGACCACTAGTTGTTTCCTTTGCACCTCTGTGTAAACAGGGTTATCTACTTCACCTCGTTGCCATTGTGACCTTTTGTTGCACTGCACAAAACACTTTTGTTTTAAGAGTGTTTTGTGTAGTTCAACCAAAATGTCACACCGACAATGTTGCTTGATTGCTTGATCTTAGTGGAACTGCACAATAGGAGATCTTACTTCCTATCTGTGTTGGCAAATTTGGTTCAGATCTTCTTCTTGTGAGTTGTTTGAATTCCGCGTCATGAGAGGTCAGTACTAGCATTCTTTCACATGATTCTGCGGTGTGCTTTCATATGTTGTGCTACTTGTACGATAATGTTTCTTGATTTTAGTGAACTGCACAAATGGAGACAAGACTTCCAATCTGTATGTGCACCGCAATATCCCATTGAGGTAAGATAAGGATATTTCACAACTGTTGGCCTGTATTTTGCCACTTTCATCAGAAAATTAATGTCATTGTTTAGTGTTATACTTGTGCAACCTAATTGACATGGCAAATCTTACATTGAAGGTGAAGCTTGTCTGTTATTGAACCAAGTGATGAAGGGGGAGAACAAGCGGAAGAAAAAGAAAAATCAACCCCTGGTGTTGTAAAGAAGCACTGGAACTATGATGACACAAGTAATGATATAGTTTTGCATCTTATTTGTTGCTATGGCTGGAACGAGCAATTATTTTTTCACTGATTTGATACCACTCTAAATGTAATACGTTGTTATCTCTACTTGTGCAAACAGGGATCTTCTTTGAAGATACCATATATTTTAGTGGAACTGCACAAAAATATGTTGGAATCATTAATCTAATCGAGGAGTATATAGTAAGCATGGCCACCACAGTAGATAGCAACAGATGATTCAGGAGAAGTGCTTCATCTGTATGCTCTACACAATAAGCCTCCTGACAAAGGTTGGTACTCGCCCACTGATTTCTTCCATATGATTGAGCTTTGTCATCTCTATTGGTGTTGTGCTACTGTTTAGATACTGTCATCAAAAAGTGGTATTGTCCTTGAGAAGTGCTTCATCTGTGTTGTTTTAAATATTTCCTTTCCTTTTTTTCGAGCAAACAGGGATGCTAGCATTTAATTATCCTCTTGTCTTTGCACAACAGGATCATCCTCCTCTGAAGAAGAATATGGAGTACGTGAAGTGACTAGTTCCGATTATGCCAGGATGAAGAAGCCTTGTCTATCTTCTCATCAGAAGGAGCAGTTGAAGGACTGAACTAACTTCAGCTCAGAAGGACTGACAAATCTCCATTTTCTTGCTGTGATGCGCGAGTACAATGTTGTTCTAGGATTATTTCCGACGGGTTCCATTTTTCTAAAAGTGTGCTCTACATGGACCATGTAGGTGTCTGTTTAAACTGTCGATTCATAGTACAGTTTGCTTTATACTAATCACTTTTTTATATTTGTGCAAACAGGGGTGCTCAGCTTGATTTCATTGGGAACTGCACAAAATGTTCATGAATACATCGAATCATTCATTTCCACCACAAGAAAGAAGGTGACGATAAGTTCAAGGCGTTGCAACATATAAGGGCGAAATCATACAAGCTACGCGCGAATTTGGTTGATTTTGGTGGAACTGCACAATTTGGTGGAACTGCACAAAAAGAACATCTGGTTTATTTAGCACGAGCTGTCATGTCAATGTCCGAACTGATGGCAAACCCAGCCCATTCCACAATCGTAGGCATTTGATATTTTGGAATGGGAAAACCTTGTCAAATTTTGCTCATTGATTTTAGCAAGAAGACATGCATTTGATATTTTCGAATGGGACGCCCTTTGTTGTCAGCAGTGTCGATCCATTTTTTTCTTTATTCTTTAGTTGTGAAGTAAATATTGGCTCTGACATGTGAATCACTGAGATGCATAATCATCGATTGTTTTGAATGTTCTCTATGAATTGCCAGGCATGTGTGTTTGATTGCAATGTACATGAACGCTAAAAAGTAGCTCAAACTCTTTGTACTCCTTCTGTTCCTTTTTACTTCGCACGTTGTGAAAGTGCATACTTTTTTCTATAAGTTTGGTCAAAGTAGAGATACTTTGACTGCAGACAAAACTTGTATGCAGACTAGAAAGGACCAGAGGAAGTACATGTGAAACTGCTGCAAAAAAGGTGATCACCCTAGGAATAATGCTAATATGTATTGTTTTGCATGTTCATCCAATGCCAGTGATACAAGAATTCGAACTAATCAAAATAAATTCATTCATACATGGTCGGATTTCATATAAACATGTCGGATTTCATTACATTTCATACATTCTTCAACTAAAAAGGGGTGCGCTGGAGGTATAATTAATTAACCAAAGCTACCCACCTGTGTCCGGCTGAGCCGAACAGAAACTCCAGTGTCTTAACTGTAGGTGTAGTTGCGTAACTGACATGTGGCCCAGATGCCTGTTGGGCCCACGTGTCAGTCAGCCAACTGCACCAGCAGTTAAGTAGAAACAGCGTCCTTCTCCAACATAGCTCTCCGACTCCACGTCACCGCCAAGAAGCTAACTGGCCGTCAGTGGTCAACCCGCCTAGCTTGTCATAGCGATTAGGGCAACTAGGAGCCCAATGATCAGGATCCCCACATGACAAACACCTTTCTTCTTGTCATTCTTCTTCATGAAGTTCGCGTGTTGCACAGCCTTGTTCTTCCCATCAAACTTTGCTTTACCATCAAACTTGCCCTTGTTCTTGAACTTGTGGGGCTAGAAGTTCTTCTTCTGTACCAGATCGGCACTAGATCCTCCCTCAATTCCTCGAGCACGTGTGTCCTTTGCTCTCGCCTTTTCTTCCACATCAAGAGTGCCAATGAGATCCACGAAGGAGGAGGCTTAGTGATGATACCTCCAGCAACAAACTTCTCCGGTAGCATACAACTGAAGTGCTCAAGTTCTCTAGCAAATGAATGTATCTCTTGAGCTTGCTCAACCACGGAGCGCTCTTTAATGGTCCTGTAATCATAGAATTGCTCCATGATGTACAGCTCAGTACCAGCAACCGGAGGGTAGCAGCGGTGGCCTTACTTGGACCCGAGTGGCGGCGACCTACCGTGTTCTACTCTTCCTCGTTTTCTGTGTGGCGTGGCCTCGTTGGCAGCGGGGCGGGGCCTCGGCGGGGCCGGTGATGTCCTCGGTCGCGTTGCCGGCGGGCGGCGCCTCGGCGGGGCGGGGGAAATCCTCCCCCTCGTTGCCGGCAAGGTGGGGTTTCGGCGGAGCCGGCGGTGTCCTCTGCCTCATTGTTGGCGCCGCGGGGCCTCGGCATTGCAGGGCCTCGTCGACGCCAGCGGAGCGGGGACTCGTCGGAGCCGGCATTGTCCTCTGCCTCGTCCTCGGTCTCGCCAAACAGCGCCTTGCCCGCTTCATTGCCCTCTTTGTAGGCGGTTGTAGCCTCCGCCACCCGCATGCGGTACCGCCAGCGCTCGAGGCGGCCCTCGCGGGCGAAGCGGTACGAGTCGAGCGGCGCCTCCAGCTCCGCCCGATCCGCGGCGATCTGCTCCTCCGCCTGCAGGTGCTCCTGGAGGATATGGTGGTTGTAGGTGACGTCGGCCTGCGCCTCCCGGAACTGCTCCTCGCGCTTCTGCCTCACCGTGTCCATATATTGGGCACGGGCCTCGCGGATGGTCATGGTACAATGCACCGGTGAGGATGGCGTGGAGGAGGGGGTTGGCGCCGGATCGTCGACTACCATGTTCTCCATTGGGACGTCGTCGTCCTCCGGCTGCCTGCCGGCCAGCCAGTCGGCAGCAATGGCTGTCATCTCCTTGTGGTCCGTCGTGCGCCCGTCCGAAAGAGCGATGGAGCGCGAGGAAGCCATGGTGGGCAGTAGTGGTGTGGACAGGAGAATAGGAACGGATGCGGATGACTGCGGCTATGGCCGGCGCAACAGTTTATATAGCAATGGTGGGCGGCGGAGGACGGATGTGTGGCGCCGGAGTAGTCGCCTTGGCAACCGCGTATCATTAATGTGGGCGGCAGAAGGACGGATGGATGGCACTTGTGTCATTTGAAGGCGGAGCAATCGGATGCACCGGGAAGCGGGGCGGGCGGCGCTGACCGTTTCGGGCGGAAAGCGCGCGTGGGCGAGGGAGGCTTTCTGGGTGGTCCAGGGCAGTCAGACTCGTGCTTGGCAGCGGGTCGGTCCAGCAGCCCGACATGCTGGCTCGCCAGCTACCTCGTCGAGCTGAGCAACGACAATCAGACGATAGACGTAGCTTCCGACTAGGAGCCGGCGCCACTATCCAAGCCGATTCATGCCGTGTTCACCATAGAGCAGGTGCGGCTGCACTTTGACGTCCTAATGGCGGAAGAGCTACCAGCACAGGAGGACCAGTGCTGCAACCTCCGTCTCCTCAACGAGCACTAGTGAACAAGCGAACGACAATGTCGTCGCGGACATGTGGCCCTATGGACCTGGCTTCCCGAATGAGCAGCGGGCGCTGTATCAGACCATCCGTAGGGCCCGCGAGGCCCTCTCCGTCGTCCTTCGAGTTGTTGCGCTCACCGTGGCGCCGCCGTCTCGCATTGTCAACATGGCCAACGGACATGAGGATGAGGAGATAACTTTACTTGGAGAAGATGACAGTGGGGACCCACCAGGGCCATAGCCGCACGTACGCAAGTGCCTCCGTATTAGTATATAAAAATATAATTTTTTTGCTTCCTCCTGGTTTCCTGACATCACGGTCCCACACCATTGTCAACCTATGTAGTCAATAAACGAGAGAATTGCACAAGAAGCGACCGACAACTGGGACCAAGCAGCTCGAGCAGTATTTGTGTTTTTGAGGTGTGAGCACTGCAGAGTTTTTCTTGAGCGATGTTTAGCCCAGATATTAATTTTTCTCCTCCGAACAACAACGAAAACATCGCTGTAGCTATTAACTAGGTGGGTTGTGACCCGTCTAGCCCAGGCCAGATATCCAACCCAGATATTATTTTTTTCAAGCTGAAAATGGCTAGCCCAGCTATACTTTTGTTTGGAATACCCAGGCAAGGTCAAGTTGTTATTCTCTGTCCCGCTGGGCTGCAAATCTTTTCTAGGAGGGATGCATTAGGCTTAACAAAAAAATGGGCTTTTAGAAATAATAAATGGGATGTAATTATAAAAACTGGGCAGTAACTATAAAAAATGCACCAAACATGTAATTACTTTATAAAATATTATTTTTGGATATTGAAAATTTTAATTTCATTAATTATTGCGAGCGCAATGTTTCGTTGGATTTTTACGTAATATAAATTTATATTGAAATTTTATTTAATCTGACTAGAAATTTCGGGATAAAAATATTACGAATCCCATCAAAATGTGGGAAATTTTATTGAATTCTGTTTTGAACGGTTGGTTGAAATGGGTTGTACTTTTAACAAACTGTAAATGGGTTGTAGTAAATTCCATTAGAATTCAAAAATTGGCTGCACATTCTTACAAATCTTAAATGGGCTATAAGTTCTCTGCCACACACTTGTGGCCTTACTAAGTTGACGCGTCCCGTGAAAAAAAAAGAGTTGACGCGTATGCAAGGCTTTGTCAACTTATTGTCAACACACGGTTCTAGCAGCAGTGGCCGTTGGATGTCCATCCAACGGATGCCGTGCTTATTCTTCAATCTTGGATATTCTAGCTTCACCCGCCCAAATAATGATTCATCCCGTGACATCTTGGGCGCACCGTTTCAGAAACTGACCTGTGGGCCTACTAAGTTGACGCATACCAAGGGCTTTGTCAACTTAGTCAATATAAACGATTCTAGCTGCAGTGACCGTACGATGTCCATCCAACGACCGTCGTGCTTCTTCAACCTCTAGCCTTCTTGCTCCAGCCGCCCAAAGCAGCGCTGGTCGTGCCGCCTGCTCCTGCCCCCCGTGGTCGGTTGTGCTGCCCCGCAGGCCTCACCGCCCCCTACTACTCCCACCGCTGGCCAGGCCATCCCTCTACTCACCCACACCCCCTGTTATTCCGTGGCGACGGCAGCCTCACACCGCAGCCGAACTAGTGAACCCTCGTACTCCTCTCCGCGCGGGCTTCCACTGCCGCGTCTTCCCCGGCTCCGCGTCGTCCCCTTCCTAGGCCTCGTCGTCGTCCACCGCCATGGTGCTCTTGGCGCGGCGTGGTCAACGTGGTCAAGGAACGGCTTCCATCGGACGTGGACTGTACGTGGAGAGGCTGACAGTTGGGTCCACGACCGCAGCAAGGAAGTGCCTCCTTATTACGCGCAAAATAATTATTCCTCCACCTCACAGCGGAGACCCATCGGACGGGCACGTATTTCGTGAAAAAATGTTCCCCCCTGACTGCTGGGACCCACCAGCTACATCTTCACATGCAAGGAAGTGCGTCCGGGCAAAAAAAATGATTCGCCCCCTGACTGTTGGGACCCACCAGCTACATCTTCGCACGCAAGGAAGTGCATGACAGTCGGGATCCACCTGGTCGAAGCGTACGTAGCGTTGTCATTCTGGTCGCGAAAGTGTACGTACATACTGGTCGATGTAGAGGCGCACACGTGTCGTAGTAGAGGCGCACACGTAGCATGTACACGTATGTACAGCGACCAGTGTGCAAGAAAGAAAATACGGCCACGTACGTACATACGGGCAGGGTCTCGAACGCCTACTCGCGCATACGTACAGCCAGGGCTCGTGTACATGGCTGGGTCGGAATGGAGAAACAGCATCGTCGTCGTGTTCATGGGGAGCCAACCGGCTGGGTCAGAATGGAATGTGTCGGCGTGTTCATCGGGAGGGCTTGGATAGAACAACCGATGGAAACGAGGCCTGGCGTACCACAGAACGGAGGAAACGGCCTTGTGTTCGACCGGCCACGTTCAAAACGGGATCCTGTTCATCGGGAGTGGTCTGGCGTACCGCAAAACGGAGGAAACAGACCTCCTACGGTCGAAATGGTGGTCCTGTTGATCGGGAGGGTGTGGCGTACCGCAAAACCGGACTCCACGGGATACTGTTCATCTCCACCGCCGACCCCCTCCAGCCTCCACGGGCTACTGTTCATCCACCATCGACCTCCTCCAGCCTCCACCTACGACAGTTCATCCATGGGCTCGTGTTCATTCAGCCTACACCGCGCGCTACTCCACCGACTACTGTTCAACCAGCCCTCTCCACGGGCTCCTGTTCAACCACCTCCCGCGGGCTACTATTCATCCAGCCCTCCATCGGCTACTATTCATCCTGCCCTCCACGGGGTGGTCCTGTTCATCCTACCCTCCACGGGGTCCTGTTCATCCTGCCCCAACCGGCTCGATCGGGGTCCTGTTCATCCAGAGGCAACACCACGGGGTCCTGTTCATCCACCCCCACTGGGAACTGTTCATCCAAACCTCCTCAGCAATGCTCATTGTTCATCCAGAGGCAGCATCGATCGGCTTCAGTTAGTAGCAGTAGCAAAGGAATCGCTTGATCGGGTTCAGTTAACAGCCATCGATCGATCACTCGGGTTCAGTAACGCGTAGCCTTCAATGCAATCGCTCGGGTTCAGTTAGAGCCCAACACCTCACTCGGGTTCAGTTAGAGCCCAACGCCTCGCACCCACGCGCATGCGTGTACGAGAGAAACGCGCATCGCTCGGCCCCGACCACCCACCGTAACCGGGAACACCCAAATATTTTCCTCGGCCTTGCTTCTACCACGGTTTTTTCCGTCATGGACGGTCCAAAGAATGTCATCCAGCTGCGTCTCTAGCCCGCCCAGGACGAAAATCCCATTTTCTGTCACGATTTTTTGTCATAGAAGTACGACCCCACCACATCTATGATGATACCGGGTTTTGTCACAATTATTGTCATAGAAGTGTCATAAGTATGACAGAAAAAAATCGTTTGGCCCAAAATGTCACGGATGTGTCTTTTGTTTGTAGTGTCACCCTACTACTACATGATGGATAGGTCAAGTTCTTCGGCAAACCCACTATTCGAGAATCAAGATGAAGCGCCAAACTATGTCACCAATAACCACCTCTTCGGCGTCCGACGAGCTCTCCATCAAGAAAGTGAAGCTTTGGGCGGTCGCATCGAACAACTCGCCTCCGACCTACGTACATCGGAACAACACCAATGGGACTACCTTGATAACAAGCTCAAGTCCCAAATGGAGGAATTTTGCCACATGATCGTCAGTCGCGCTTCTTCGACAACTTCCTCAAGACGGCGTCACTCAAGTCGTTACTCCACGGACTCGTCCACCTATGCAAGTCCTCCACGAGATCGTTCCCTTTGCCACGATGACAATCACAATCCATTCCATGGCAATGGGTTGCAAGACCAAGTACGGGAATGCAAACGACTTCATCGACAAGACCAAGATGCCCCGGAGCAAGCGTCACTTTGACATCCACACTGTACACAACCTCCGGATGGCGACGCCATACGCCAAGTGCAACAATGTCGCGACGAAGAACTTGAAGCACAATGCGCTCTCCGAGATGCAAGTCACGTCATCCAAGAATGCAACCGTCGTTCCCGAGAAGAAGAAGATACACTTCGTCAAGAACGTCAAAACGAAGCCGCTCGAAGGGACGAGCAACAAGAGCGATGGAACCGGGCATACATGCCTTACCCATACCGTCAAGACGATCATGTGGAGCAAGGATTCGAGGATCATCCACCACGTCACGAGCGACACCATCATCGTCACCATGATGAAGAACAACGCTTTGGCAAGCTTAAGTTCACCATGCCCAAGTTCTCCGGAAGCACCGACCCCGAGGAATATCTTTCATGGGCATTGAAGGTCGACAAGATATTTCATCTCCACAACTATGAAGATGAAAATAAGATCGCCATGGCATTGCTCCAGTTTCAAGACTATGTCCTCATTTGGTGGGAACAAGTGATTGCCCGCCAAAGGGATAAATGCGTCACACCCATCACAACTTGGACCCAAATGAAGGATGTCATGTGTGCTCTCTTCATGCCTACACACTATAGCCGGGATCTCTTCAAGAAGTTGCAACTCCTCAAGCAAGGCTCAAAGACGGTGGAACAATACTATCAAGAAATGGAGATCACCATGATTCGAGCACATGTCAAGGAAGATGATGAACAAACGATGGCTTGTTTCCTGAATGGGCTCAACCATCCTATCAAGAAGATTGCGGATTTCCAACCACACACCAACCTTCTCGAGCTTGTTCACCAAGCAACCAAGGCGGAGCGACAATTACAAGATGACTTCAAATACGCCAAGTACTTATCCAAGACCTACGGCTCATACACTCAAGCGCCCGCAACTTCGGCGCCTCCTACCTATATAAGAGCATCTCCAAGTACCGGCGACAAGTCAACTTCGAGGCAAGCGATACCCTCTACCACTCATCCACCGGCAAGCTCTTACAAGTCCAAAACTGCTTCCACAATGGTGCCACCCGAAGTCCCCGTCAAGACAAGTTCAATGAAATGCATCACTTGTGGCGGCCGAGGACACAAGCCATACGAATGCACCAATAAATGCACCATGGTTGTCAACGATGATGGCACATACGACTCAATGAGTGAAGATGAAATGTGGCCATGCACCGTCAAGTGAATGACGATGAAGACAATCAAGTATTTTGCGACAATGATTCAAGTCCCGCCCTTGTCGTCTCTAAGGTCTTGACACTTCAACAACAACACGACGAAGATCAAAGATGCCATGTCTTTCACACCAAAGCGGGCATTCAAGGTCGTTCCATCAAGGTCATCATTGGCGGGGGAAGTGGCGCAATCTCGCAAGTGAAGAACTATGCTCCAAGCTACAACTCGTGAAGAAGAAGCATCCCCGTACCTACAAGGTCCAATGGCTTAGCGACTCCGGCACGATTCGAGTGGAGCACACGGTTCAAGTTTCCTTCAAGATCGGCGCATATGAAGATACCTTGGAGTATGACGTAGTTCTTATGTTCGTGTGCCACCTTCTCTTAGGGAGACCTTGGTAATATGAACGAGGCGTCCTACACAACAGACAGACCAATCAATATAGCTTCAAGATGAAGGGCAAGGAGTACGTGCTACATCATATGTCACCATGCCAAGTGATCGCCGACAAGAAAGCATCCATCCATCATGGAGAGAGTAGTGAGAGAGTGAACCACCATAAAGAGAGCGAGCACCACGAGCCAAATTCGAGTGCCTCCATGATGAGCGATCCGAGAGGTATAGTGCTTTTAGCCATCAAAAGAGACATGAAAGAAGTGTGTGAGAACCCAACTAGTGTCATACACTATGTCCTAGTGTGCAAGGATGAAGCGACAAGGACTAACAACTCTCACCATCTACCTTTAGTGTTGTCTTATTTGTTGCATGAATTGCAGGACATCTTCCCCGATGAGCTACATCCGTGCCTACCTCCACTTTGCGGGATCGAACACCGCATCGACTTCATACCCAGTGCACCTCTAACAAACAAGGCGCCCTACCGCGTCAACCCTGAGGAAACCAAGTAAATAGAACGACAAGTACAACAACTCATCGACAATGGTCATGTAAGTGAAAGCTTAACCCTTGTGCCATTCCAGTTATTCTCGTGGCTAAGAAAGATGGTAGTTGTTGCATGTGTTCCGATTGTTGTCCTATCAATGCTATCACCGTTAGATACGGTCACCCAATTCCGCGCCTAGATGACATGCTAGATGAATTATCTGGAGCCACAATCTTTTCGAAAATTGATCTTAAAAGTGGTCATTACCAAATTCGCATTCAAGATGGTGATGAGTGGAAAACCGCTTTCAAAACAAAGTTTGGTTTATATGACTGGTTGGTCATGCCGATGGGCTTATGCCCGGTACATTCATGCGTGTCATGCATTATGTTCTTCGACCCTATATTGGCATATTTGTTGTGGTCTAACTTGATGACATCCTTGTGTTTAGCAAGTCCCTAAAAGATCATGTCACACACCTTAGAACCATTTTACAAACTCTTCGGAAAGAATGCATCTATGCTAACATGTAGAAATGTACTTTTGGTGTTGACAAGGTTATTTTCCTAGGATTTGTCGTCTCGTCCAAAGGTGTCCATGTAGATGAAACTAAAATTGAAGCTATTAAAACCTGGCCCCAACCAACAAACTTACAACAAGTGCGCAATTTTGTTGGTTTGGCCGACTTTTATCGCCGCTTTGTGAAGGATTTTAGCACAATTGCATCTTCTTTACATGCATTGAGCAAGAATAACGCACCTTTTGTTTGGGGACCATCCCAAGATACCGCATTTAATGAGCTTAAAAATTTGCTTACGCATGCCCCTTTGCTTGTTGTACCCAACTTCAGTAAACCTGTTGAGATACATTGCGATGCTAGCGGTAATGGCATAGGAGGTGTGTTGATGCAACAGAAGCGCCCCATCGCATACTTTAGTGAAAAACTTTCAGGAGCGCAACTTAACTACTCCATCTATGGCAAAGAATTATATGCTTTAGTGAGAGTCTTGCATGTTTGGGAGCGTTATCTTTGCCCTCATGAGTTCATTCCTCACACGGATCAAGAAACACTTAAGTATCTCAAGGGTCAAACTAAGTTGAACAAACGGCATGCTAAATGGAGTGAGTTTATTGAATCTTTTCCTTATGTGATCAAGTATATCAAGGGTAAAGAAAATGTAGTGGCGGATGCTCTTTCCCGAAAATGCATGCTTGTTACACAACTTGAATTGAATGTCATTGGATTTGAGCATATCAAAGACTTATATGCGAATGATGTTACTTTTGCTACTCCTTATGCTAAGTCTTTGACGCATACATCTTGGGAGCATTATCATATCACAAATGGTCATCTAATGAGAGCTACCAAACTATGCATTCCTGACTCTTCTCTTTGTTTGTTACTTTTGCAAGAGGCTCATGGAGGAGGACTTATGGGACACTTTGGATGCGACAAGACTTTTGCTACGCTCTCCAAGAACTACTTTTGGATCAAGATGTTCCGTGATGTCTCACGCTTCATCAATCGATGCTAAACATGTCGCAAAGCTAAGTCTAAAGCTGAATCTCATGGTTTACATATGCCACTTCCTATTCCATATCAGCCATGGGAAAATATTAGCATGGATTTTGTGCTTGGTTTACCTAGGACTCAAAATGGCAAGAATTCTGTATTTGTTGTTGTGGACCGATTCTCTAAAATGACACACTTCATCCCATGCAATAAGATAGACGATGCTTCACATGTTGCAAATCATTTTTTGTAGGCAAATCTTGAGATTACATGGAGTACCAAGGACAATTGTGTCGGACCGAGACATCAAGCTCCTAAGTTACATTTGGAAGACACTATGCACCAAGCTCAGCATCAAGCTACTATTCTCAATGGCCTATCATCCTCAAACCGATGGACAAACGGAAGTCACCAACCGGACGGTATCCACTCTCCTACGTGTGTTGATCAATAAGAACATCAAGGAGTGGGAGGAGTGCTTACCCATCACCGAGTACGCCTACAACCGCGCAAGACACTCTACTACCGGCAAGTCCCCCTTCGAGGTCGTCTACGGCTTCAACCCATTGTCGTCCTTGGACATCCTTCCTCTACCGCTCCAAGAACGCGCGAACATGGACGCAAGTGAAAGAGCAAGTTATCTCAAGAAGATGGATGAATAAACAAGGTCAATGACCGAGCGTCAAGTACACCGCCTCACCACAAAGCTCAACGTCAACAAGACACCAATGGTGTTCCAACCGGGAGATCTTGTATGGCTACATCTTCGCAAGGACCGCTTCCCCAACGAGAGCAAGTCCAAACTACTTCCGCGAGTCGATGGACCCTTCAAGGTGCTAGCACATTACAACGACAATGCCTACAAGATTGACATCCCACATGCCAAGTACAACGTAAGCGACATCTTCAACATCAAGGACTTGTACCAATACCATGGTGATGAAGATCATGATCCACGGATGGATCTCTCCCAAGGGGGGGTGATGTGGAGCATCCCTCGGCCATCCCCATGGACACTTCGTCACCACCACAAGCACAAAGAGCACTAATGACAAGAACACATGCATGTGCCATCGAAGCCGAGGTCAATTCTTTCCTCTTCGAGTTTCGTTCGGATTCACGTGAGAATTGGGTTCTACCTCACACGAAGATGTTATGCACTCTTAGCTACGAAGGAGATGACCGTGAAGAGGCGAGGGCGAAGACTCAAGCACCTACGGAGAGGGAGGAGGAATAAGGAAACGCAAGGCGTGAAGAAGCGGGAGCTTTGGACACCACGGGTGCCCGGACCCCTCTGCCCCCGGGTGCCCGGCCACCGGCTGGGAGCCGGCCATGGACGCCCCGGGTGCCCGGCCCCTCCCACTTGGGCGCATCCCCGCTGCCTTGGGTGCCCGGCCTGTTGGAAATATGCCCTAGAGGCAATAATAAAAGGGATTATTATTATATTTCCTTGTTCATGATAATTGTCTGTTATTCATGCTTGAATTGTATTGTACGGAAACAATGATACATGTGTGAATACATAGACCACAACGTGTCCCTGGTAAGCCTCTAGTTACTAGCTCGTTGATCAACAGATGGTCACGGTTTCCTGACCATTGTCATAGGATGTCATTGATAACGGGATCACATCATTAGGAGAATGATGTGATGGACAAGACCCAATCCTGAGCCTACCATGAGATCGTATAGTTCGTAATGCTTAAGCTTTTCCAGTGTCAAGTATTTATTCCTTAGACCATGAGGTTGTGCAACTCCCGGATACCGTAGGAATACTTTGGGTGTGCCAAACGTCACAACGTAACTAGGTGGCTATAAAGGTACGAAACGGGTATCTCTGAAAGTGTCTGTTGAGTTGGTACGAACCGAGACTGGGATATTGTCACTCCGTATGACGGAGAGGTACCTCTGGGCCCTCTCGATAAGACATCATCATAATGAGCTCAAAGTGACTAAGGAGTTAGTCACAGGATGATGGATTACGGAACGAGTAAAGAGACTTGCCATGACGAGATTGAACAAGGTATCGGGCATACCGACGATCGAATCTCGGGCAAGTACCGTACCGATAGACAAAGGGAATAACATACGGGATTGGGTGAATCCTTGACACAGTGGTTCATCCGATGAGATCATCGAGGAACACGTGGGAACCAACATGGGTATCCAGATCCCGCTGTTGGTTATTGACCGGAGAGTCGTCTCGGTCATGTGTGCGTGTCTCCCGAACCCGTAGGGTCTACACACTTAAGGTTCGGTGACGCTAGGGTTGTAGAGATACATGCACATGGAAACACGAATGTTGTTCGGAGTCCCGGATGAGATCCCGGACGTCACGAGGAGTTCTGGAATGGTCCGGAGGTAAAGAATGATATATAGGAAGTCCAGTTTCGGCCATCGGGTGAATTCTCGGGGGTCACCGGGAGTGTCCCGGGACCACCGAAAGGGTCCCGGGGGTCCACCGGGTGGGGCCACCCATCCCGGAGGGCCCCGTAGGCCGCAAGGGGAAGGGGGCCAGCCCCTGGTGGGCTGGCTCATCCACATGGGCCCCCCTCCATGCGCCTAGGGTTGAAACCCTAGGGGGAGGGGGTGCCCCCTATGCCTTTGGGGGCAAGTTTCCCCCTCTGGCCGCCGCCCCCCTAGGAGATTGGATCTCCTAGGGCCGGCGGCCCCCCTGGCCCCTATATATAGTGGGGGGGAGAGGGCAGCCGCACCCCAAGCCTCTGGCGCCTCTCCCCCCTCCCGTCACACCTCCAACTCCTCTCGCAGGGCACCGGCGAAACCCTGCAGCTTTTCCTATTGCATCCACCACCACGCTGTCGTGCTGCTGGATCTCCGACAACCTCTCCTCCGCCCTTGCTGGATCAAGAAGGAGGAGACGTCGTTGTACCGTACGTGTGTTGAACGCGGAGGTGACGTCCGTTCGGCGCTGGGATCATCGGTGACGAGGATCACGAAGAGTACGACTCCATCATCCACGTTCCTTCGAACGCTTCCGCACGAGATCTACAAAGGGTATGTAGATGCACTCTTTTATGCTCGTTGCTAGATGACTCCTTAGATTGATCTTCGTGAAGCATAGGAAATTTTTTGAATTCTGCTACGTTCCCCAACAGTGGTATCAGAGGTAGGTCTTTGCGTAGCATCTTGCACGAGTATAACACAAACAAGTTGTGGGCGTTGAGTTTGTTCAATTATCTTGCCGTTACTAGTCCAATCTTGATTCGGCGGCATCGTGGGATGAAGCGGCCCGGACCGACCTTACACGTACGCTTACGTGAGACTGGTTCCACCGACAGACATGCACTAGTTGCATAAGGTGGCTGGCGGGTGTCTGTCTCTCCCACTTTAGTCGGATCGGATTCGATGAACAGGGTCCTTATGAAGGGAAAATATAAATTGACAAATCACGTTGTGGTTTTGGCGTAGGTAAGAAACGTTCTTGCTAGAAAACCTATAGAAGCCACGTAAAACTTGCAACAACAATTAGAGATCGTCTAACTTGTTCTTGCAGCATGTGCTATGTGATGTGGTATGGCCAAGAAGATGTGATGAATGATATATGTGATGTATGAGATTGATCATGTTCTTGTAATAGGGCATCACGACTTGCATGTCGATGAAAATGACAACCGGCCGGAGCCATAGGAGTTGTCTTCATTATTGTATGACCTGCGTGTCACTGAATAACGCCATGTAATTACTTTACTTCATTGCTAAACGTTAGCCATAGTAGTAGAAGTAATAGTTGGCGTGACGACTTCATGAAGACACGATGATGGAGATCATGATGATGGAGATCATGGTGTCATGCCGGTGACAAAGATGATCATGGTGCCCCGAAGATGGAGATCGAAGGAGCAAGATGATATTGGCCATATCATGTCACTTTATTTGATTGCATGTGATGTTTATCATGTTTATGCATCTCGTTTACTTAGAACGACGGTAGTAAATAAGATGATCTCTCACTAAAATTTCAAGAATTGTGTTCCCCCTAACTGTGCACCGTTGCTAAGGATCATTGTTCCGAAGCACCACGTGATGATCAGGTGTGATAGGCTCTAACGTTCGCATACAACGGGTGTAAGCCAGATTTACACACGCAATACACTTAGGATTCACTTGACGAGCCTAGCATGTACAGACATGGCCTCGGAACATGGAAGACCGAAAGGTCGAACATGAGTCGTATAGAAGATACGATCAACATGAAGATGTTCACCGTTGATGACTAGTCCGTCTCACGTGATGATCGGACACGGGCTAGTCGATTCGGATCATGTATCACTTAGATGACTAGAGAGATGTCAATCTGAGTGGGAGTTCATTAAAATTTATTTAAGATGAACTTAATTATCATGAACTTAGTCTAAATTCTTTACAATATATCTTGTAGATCAAATGGCCCACGCTCATGTCACCCTCAACTTCAACGCGTTCCTAGAGAAATCCAAGCTGAAAGACGATGGTAGCAACTATACGGACTGGGTCCGTAACCTGAGGATCATCCTCATAGCTACCAAGAAAACTTATGTCCTAGAAGCACCGCTAGGTGACGCTCCCGCCCCGGCAAACCAAGATGTTATGAACGCTTGGCAGTCGCGTTGTGATGATTACTCCCTGGTTCAGTGCGGCATGCTCTATAGCTTAGAATCGGGGCTCCAAAAGCGTTTTGAGCACCACGGGGCATATGAGATGTTCCAAGAGCTGAAAATGGTTTTCCAGGCTCATGCCCGAGTTGAGAGATATGATGTCTCCAACGCATTCTACACCTGTAAGATGGAGGAAAACAGTTCTGTCAGTGAGCACATACTCAAGATTTCTCGGTTGCACAACCGCTTGTCTCAGTTGGGAATGAATCTCTCGAACGAAGCGGTCGTTGACAGAATCCTCCAGTCGCTCCCACCTAGCTACAAGAGCTTCGAGTCGAACTTCAATATGCAAGGGATGGAGAAGTCCATTCCCGAGGTGTATTCAATGCTGAAATCAGCGGAGGTGGAGATCAACAAAGAGCATCAAGTGTTGATGGTCAATAAAACCACTAAGTTCAAGAAGGGCAAGGGTAAGAAGAACTTCAAGAAGGACGGCAAGGGAGTTGCCGCGCCCGGTAAACCAGTTGCCGGGAAGAAGCCAAAGTATGGACCCAAGCCTGAGACTGAGTGCTTTTATTGCAAGGGAACGGGTCACTGGAAGCGGAACTGCCCCAAATACTTAGCGGACAAGAAGGCCGGCAACGTCAAAGGTATATGTGATGTACATGTTATTGATGTGTACCTTACTAGCGCTCGTAGTAGCTCCTGGGTATTTCATACCGGTGCAGTTGCTCATATTTGTAACTCAAAGCAAGAGCTGCGGAATAAGCGGAGACTGGCGAAGGACGAGGTGACGATGCGCGTCGGGAATGGTTCCAAGGTCGATGTGATCGCCGTTGGCACGTTGCCTCTACATCTACCCTCGGGATTAGTTTTAAACCTTAATAATTGTTATTTAGTACCAGCTTTGAGCATGAACATTGTATCTGGATCTCGTTTGATGCGAGATTGTAGCGACCCGACCCAAATGGATCGAAATCTCTGTGCTTAAGTGTCATCCCTGGATCGGTATGCTGACACACACAGTACTCGATGAATTATAACAGAGTTCAATCACATACTTTATTACATCGAGGTCCTCAAAAGAGTATTTATTACAATAATATGGCCAAAGGCCATCTGGATAAAATAACTGCGGAAGCATCAAAAGTAAAATGAGTCCATCAACTCCACGGCAAACTGAGTGCAGAACAACAACCTATCGCACCTTTACTCCTCGTCGGAAAACTCTGCAACATGAGACATTGCAGCCGTGTAGGTCAGCACATGGAATATGCCGGCAATGTCACACCATAGAAAAATAATAATGAAGAAGAGTATCTCTATATGCAAATTTAGCTGGTGGAGGCTCTAAGTTTAATGTTTGCATAAAGACAATTTTACCCTACAACAAAGGAATAAATTTTTATTTACTACAAAATTAAAATGCCATTATTGAGAAGGTTCCTCCAACTCAATCCCAAAATACCCAAGTTATTAGTAACCCAATGATTTCATTAAATAGAGTGATGAGATCAACCAATAATTCACTTCTAGATAATCAAGTTGTCCATAACCGGGGACACGGCTAATCATGATTAGTTTGTACACTCTGCAGAGGTTTGCGCACTTTTCCCCACAAGACTCGACCACCTCCATGATCGGAAGATCGAGACATAGTCTTTCTGAAGTATTTCCTCCAAACCCTGGGTAGACCGGTACACCTACTTTCCCCTACATCAGCTAGTCTACCACGGAAAGAGGTCACACAACTTACTCAACTATGCCAGAGCCCATAATGTCTTGTGGCTGCACACGGAAGTTTCTAGGCATGAAATATCTTATGATCCCTTTGAGCCTGGGTGGCGGACCTAGGGTAATCACACGGGTACTCCGGGATTCCCCTTGGGCAAGCACTGGTTTCTCCAGGTGCCCCAAACAATCCACCCAGATGTGTATTAAAGTTGCCACCTTATGTTGTCCCAAAAATTATTATCTCTCGCAACTTGCATGTATCACACATACCAATCCCCGTCTACGAGCATGGCTAAGCAATATATGACATAACGAATATTCCCGGGGTGATAAAAGGTCATAGGTTCCTACCACATAAACTACAAATCATATCCACATGTTCGCAAACCTACTCATGCAATCTTTGAGGGTGAAACTAATGCATAGTAAAAACTGGGTATTTAAACTTATGATCAAAGTGTGAACTTGCCTTGCTGACATTCGTTGAACTCTAAAGATTCGTAGTAGCAAGCTTCGCACTCCGGATGATCTAGCGTAAGCAAGCAATAACATACATAAGCATACAAGCAAAGATCCAAAAAGAAAACAAATAAAAGACTTCGAAAACTCCAAAAACACCAAAATAAAGTTTCTGTACAGAATATAATTTTCATAGCAACAAAAATAAATGGTTTTGGTTTTAACAGAAGGTACATGTCACAAGCTTCGATTTGCAAAAAAAATCACCCAAAACGGAGTTACGAAACTCAAGTTACGGCCTAACGAAGTTTGAATTCAGATCTGCTTGAATTCAAATTTTTAAAATTTTCAAAAATATATTTCGTTAGGTTCTCTGGATAGAGGATATTTCTACGAACCCGTAGGAAAAAGAATCAACTAAATCGGATCTATAGACTAAAAGATATACTAGAAACAAGATTTGTTATAGAATCTGAAATTAGAAAAATTACTGAAAAAACAAAAATTCGGCCAGAGACAAGTGGCGTTCTCTGATTGGATGGGGTCTTTGCTGCGGCTAAAAGAGAAAAATAAACAGAACCGAAGGCCGGTTCGATCAACTGAAGAAAACCGATCAAAAAAAACCAAAACGTTTTTTTTTAACTAAAGGAACATGATGTACGTTCAGCTTACAGAGAAGAAAAAACGTGGAGAGGCGCTCGGGCTCCGGCGAGGCGGCGGCTCCGGCGATCGTGGGTGGAGGCGGAGATGTCTAGGAGTTGCGGCAGAGAGTTGCTCGTCCGGTGGTGGAGTTGGTGTTGATCGGAGACGACGAACGTCGACGGAACGAAGCGGCAAAGCTTGGTGCTCCGGGTGCTCCGGTGAAGACAACGATGTTGGTGCAGCGGCTGTAGATGGAGAGGGATCACAAAACCATGTCAAATGGAGTCTAGGGATCGAGAGAAGTCGAAACACAATAGGATAAGGCTCGGGATGGCTCACCAACGTCGTAATCCGGCGATGAACTGGAGCTTCTGCTGCGAGATTGGAACGTCGAGTACGTGTTGTAGGGGTGGACTTGGCGAGGGATTTTCGTCTGAATCGGTCGAGGAGAGTCATGGCTATTTATAGGACATCTTCCTTGGAAGTGAAACGGACTGGAGAATTGATTTCCATGAATTGGAAACGAAGGGGCCTCGGGTGTACGCGTATGTTTCTCTGTTCGTCCGTTCGTGGGAGGAAGAAGAAGAGAAAAAAAAAACAGCGGGGTCCAGGCGTCAGGGAAGGGAGAGAGTCAACGAGGGAAAGAGTTACGTGAGGGAGGAAGTGCACGAGCGAGGGATCAGGCGTGGAGGCGCTCCCCTTCTCCTTTCTTTTAACTGGGCGCTGCGGCCTGTGGTCGTCGGCCTCTGGCCAGGAGCGATCGCCTGGTTGGGCCATTGGCTCGATAGCAAGTGGTTGGCTGCGTTTTTTTTAATTAGACAGCGAGACAAAAAAAAGATAGAAAATAAAAATATTTTTATATAGGACATATATATATCAAAAAAATTAGAAAAATAAATCCTACATGATGAACTATTTTTCAGAGGCTAAATAAAAACTTTATAAAAAACATTTTTTTCTAAAAATCCAAATGAAACTCAAATTTGAATTCAAAACTTTCGGCATTGTTTTCTTCTGAGTGTCATGTTCGCTCCTCTCATACTTTTGAACTAGTATCTCGTCAGGGATTTTTGAAATAAATTTCAATTGCCAAGTAGAATTCAAAGTCAGATAAAATTCAAATGCCTCTGAAATTTCCAAATGACACTCAAAATAAAAAAATGCATAGATGCTTAGCTAATAATTGTAAAACATTTCTAAATTGAAAATTTGGGATGTTACAAACCTACCCCCCTTAAGATGAATCTCTCCCTCGAGATTCGGGTTGGCTAGCAAAAAGGTGTGGGTGATCCTGTCGAAGATCTTCTTCGCGTTCCCAGGTGGCTTCTTCCTCAGTATGATGACTCAACTGAACCTTGCAAAACTTGATGACCTTGCTGCGGGTAACCCTGCTTGTTGTTTCGAGAATCTTGACGGGCTTCTCATCATAGGTCAGATCACTATCCAACTGTATGGCCTCCAGTGGCACTGTATCTCTCAAAGGAATATCAGCCATCTCTGCATGGCACTTCTTCAACTGGGAAACGTGAAATACATCATGAACTCCTGACAAGGCTTCGGGTAATTCCAACTTGTAGGCAACTTCACCCATGCGTTCCAAAATTCTGTATGGCCCCACAAATGGTGGTGCTAGTTTGCCTTTAACTCCAAACCGTTTAACTCCTCGAAGTGGAGACACACGAAGATATGCTCTATCTCCGACTTCATAAGTTACTTCCTTGCGTTTAGTATCGGCATAACTCTTCTGTCTGGATTGGGCTATCTTAAGTCTGTCACGGATCAACTTGACTTTCTCCTCTGAATATTTAATTAAATCTGGTCCGAATAATTTACGGTCTCCAACTTCATCCCACATTAATGGTGTCCTGCACCTCCTTCCGTACAAAGCTTCGAAAGGGGCCATCTTCAAACTAGCTTGATAGCTGTTGTTATATGAGAATTCTGTGTATGGCAAATTATCATCCCAACTAGATCCATAATCTAGCGCACAAGCTCTCAACATGTCCTCCAGAATCTGATTGACTCTCTCGGTCTGCCCATCTGTCTGCGGATGAAAGGCTGTACTGAACTCTAGCCTGGTACCCAAAGTTTCGTGTAACTGATGCCAAAACTTTGAGGTTAAATTGTGTTCCTCTATATGATACGATGGTCCTCGGAACTCCATGCAGACATACGATCCAGGTCATATATATCTTGGCCAACTTAGCACTTGTATATGTGGTTTTCACGGGGATGAAGTGAGCTACCTTGGTCAAGCGACAACTACTACCCAAATAGAATCATAGCCTGATCGGGTCCTGGGTAATCCTGTAATGAAGTCCATGCCAAGCTTGTCCCACTTCCAATCCGGTATCGGCAAAGGCTGAAGTAATCCTGCTGGTTTCTGGTGCTCTTCCTTAACCCTTTGACATACATCACATACTGCGACATACTCGGCAATATCCTTTTTCATACCTGTCCACCAGAAACTTTCCTTCAAGTCCAAATACATCTTGGTGTTTCCTGGGTGTATCGAATAAGGCGAATCATGAGCCTCCTGAAGAATCAACTTCCTGATCTCTGTGTCATTTGGCACATAAATACGCTGCTCAAACCATAAGGTTCCGTGTTCATCCTCACGAAATCCTTCTGCCTTTCCTTGGTTCATCCTTTCCTTTATTTCTGCAATACCTTTGTCTAACTTCTGGGCTTCTCGAATCTTTCCCAACAAGGTGGATTGAATTTCCATTGCGGTAACAAAACCTCATGGTACTATCTCCAATCGGAGATCTCTGAGATCATCAATTAACTCTTGAGGTAATCCTCCTGCTGTAAGGGTATTGACATAACTCTTGCGGCTCAATGCATCTGCCCCAACATTGGCCTTTCTTGGGTGATAGTGCAATTTCATGTCATAATCTTTTATGAGCTCCAACCATCTTCTCTGCCTGAGGTTCAACTCCTTTTGCGTGAAGATGTATTTCAAACTCTTGTGATCCGTGTAAACATCACAATGATTTCCAATAAGAAAATGCCTCCAGGTCTTGAGCGCATGCACTACGGCTGCTAACTCCAAATCATGTGTGGCATAATTCCGCTCATGGGGTCGAAGTTGACGTGAGGCATATGAAACAACTCTTCCTTCTTGCATAAGAACACCTCCAAGTCCCTGACGAGAAGCGTCGCAATATACCTGAAAATCCTTGCGTATATTCGGAAGAATTAGTACTGGGGCTATGACCAAACGTTTCTTCAACTCCTGAAAACCGGCCTCACATTCCTCGGTCCAATTAAACTTGGTGTCTTTCTTTAATAACTCTGTCATGGGCTTTGCGATCTTGGAGAAACTCTCAATAAATCTTCGGTAATATCCTGCAAGTCCAAGGAAACTGCGAATCTCTCCGACTGAGGTGGGTGCCTTCCATTCGGTGACGGCTTCAACTTTCGAAGGATCCACTGCTATTCCTTCCCCTGATATAACATGTCCGAGAAATCCAACTTTCTTCAACCAGAATTCACACTTGCTGAACTTTGCATATAACTGATATTCCCTGAGCTTCTCAAGAACCAAGCGCAAATGTTCCTTGTGTTCTTCTTCATTCTTTGAGTAAATCAATATATCATCAATGAATACCACAACAAACTTATCCAAGAACTCCATGAATACCTTATTCATCATATTCATAAAATAGGCAGGGGCATTAGTCAAACCAAAAGACATGACTGTATACTCATAAAGCCCATATCTCGTGGTAAAGGCTGTCTTGGGTATATCCTGTTCTCGAATCTTCAGCTAGTGATATCCAGATCGAAGATCGATTTTTGAGAAAACTTTTGCTCCTTGTAGCTGGTCAAACAAATCATTGATCATCGGCAGAGGGTACTTGTTCTTGATCGTCACCTCATTCAACGCACGGTAATCCACAACCATTCTCAAGCATCCATCCTTCTTCTCAACTAGAAGCACTGGGGCTCCCCAAGGTGATGAACTCGGTCGAATATAACCTTTCTCCAATAATTCCTTAATCTGCTTCTTAATTTCCTCCAGGTCATTTGCGGGCATCCGGTACGGTCTCTTGGATATTGGTCCAGTGCCTGGTAACAATTCAATCAAAAACTCTATGTCTCGATCCGGTGGCATGCCTGGTAGTTCCTCCGGAAAAACATCGGGATAATCCTTCACAACTGGTACTTCTTCCTGAACAACTCCCGAAAGAGAATTCACTTGAGTCCTCCTTGGTGTATGCCTCGACACATACTTGATCCGTTTCCCCTCTGGGGTGGTGAGAAGAATCGACTTACTAGCACAATCAATATTCCCTTCATACTTGGATAGCCAGTCCATGCCTAGAATTACGTCCAATCCTTGTGATTCTAGGATGATGAGGTCTGTGGGAAAAACGTGTCTCCCTACGGTCATGGGCAACTGAAAACATCCCCGACTAGCCATGTTCTCTGCTCCTGGGGAACTCACTAACATTGGTGTTTTAAGGGCTACGGTCAGCAACTTAAACTTATCCACAAACCCCCTTGATATGAATGAATGCGATGCACCAGTGTCAAAAAGAACAAGGGCTGTAAATGAATTAATCAAGAACTTACCAACAGCAGCGTCAGGCTGGTCATAAACTTCCTCCACATTGACATGGTTCACCTGACCTCTGGTAAAAGGATTTGGCTTCTTTCCAGAGCTTCCATTAACATTCCCGTTCTTCGCCTCGGGACATTCAGTGGCGTAGTGTCCGGTCTTCCCGCACTTGAAACAGGTAATGTGGCTCAGATCCTTCTTTGTCGGTGTAGCGGGGTTGGAGTGATGCTGATTGTTGTTTCCTCCGTTTCCATTGCCATTCCTATGGCTATGGTTGTGTCCATTCCCTCCATGATGTGAATGTCCTCCATGGTTATGGTGAGTGTGTCCACCATACTTGCCAGATCCTGATCCATTATTTTTCGAGTACGGGGTATAGCGGGGCTTCTACTGAACTCTAGAGTTGTACTTTCCCTGTCCGTACTTCCTCTTGCGGTTTTCCACCTACTGCTGCTTGCCTTCCAGAATGAGAGCCTTGTCACCCAACTCTTGATAATTGTTAAAGGTAGCCACAGTCAATTGAAGTCCCAGATCATCATTTAGTCCCTCAAGAAATGTCTCCTGCTTAGCGGCATCATCAGCCACGTCTCCGGGAGCATACTTGGATAACTTGCTGAATTCCTCCACATAATCACCAACAGAACGATTACCCTGGCGTAAGTTGCGGAACTCACGCTTCTTCAGACTCATAGCTCCGGCTGAAACATGTGCAGTATGAAACGCCTGCTGGAACTGATCCCAAGTCACATTTGCTATGGGGAATGTGGTGGTGTAATTCTCCCACCACGAAGCTGCTGGTCCATCCAGTTGATGTGCGGCAAAGCGCACCTTCTCTGCGTTAGTACATCATGCGGTGGTCAGCTCCCTTCCGATCTTGCGGAGCCAGTCATCTATGACGATCAGCTCCGTGCTGCTAGAGAACATGGGTGGGTTCAACCTCAGGAAACGGGTAAGGTTGTCGACCGAGGGTGGCGGCGGTGGGTTGTTGTTGTTGTTCTGGTTCTGATTCTGGATGAGTAGCTGCATGAGGGCATTCTGGTTCTGGATCAACTGGGTAAGTTCCGGCGGAAATTTCGGGTCACGTCTCGGAGGCATCTGTTAGGTTTAGAGTGGATGAGAAATTAGAATAGAATAAGGGCCTAATGAGAGAAATCACTACCCATATGCTTATGATAGCAATAAAAGTTCAAATCAAGCAATTCACACAAATCACACCACAAAAGCAAAACCTACAGGTAAGGTCATATCCACAAGAGATATGATCTCTTCATATTACCGCAATCATTCGTTGGACTACATTTGGTTGTGGTGGTCTGAACTAAATCTTCTCAAATCAAAGTCAACTCTACTTCTTCTTCTTCGTCAATGATGTCTTCATGGGTCCTTGTCTCATCAGCTGAGCAACTTGGTCATGGGGTTCAACAACTATCGAATTGAAGTAGAGAAAAGATAGAAATAAATAGAGAAGAGTACAGACCAACGGATATATAAGGAAGTGGTAAAATAGAGTTATCTTCCTATGGTTTTCCATTTCCTAGTGGTCGCGCCCTACAGTCAGCGTATGCTCTGATACCATCTTGTAGCGACCCGACCCAAATGGATCGAAGTCTCTGTGCTTAAGTGTCATCCCTGGATCGGTATGCTGACACACACAGTACTCGATGAATTATAACAGAGTTCAATCACATACTTTATTACATCGAGGTCCTCAAAAGAGTATTTATTACAATAATATGGCCAAAGGCCATCTGGATAAAATAACTGCGGAAGCATCAAAAGTAAAATGAGTCCATCAACTCCACGGCAAACTGAGTGCAGAACAACGACCTATCGCACCTTTACTCCTCGTCGGAAAACTCTGCAACATGAGACGTTGCAGCCGTGTAGGTCAGCACATGGAATATGCTGGCAATGTCACACCATAGAAAAATAATAATGAAGAAGAGTATCTCTATATGCAAATTTAGCTGGTGGAGGCTCTAAGTTTAATGTTTGCACAAAGCCAATTTTACCCTACAACAAAGGAATAAATTTTTATTTACTACAAAATTAAAATGCCATTATTGAGAAGGTTCCTCCAACTCAATCCCAAAATTCCCAAGTTATTAGTAACCCAATGATTTCATTAAATAGAGTGATGAGATCAACCAATAATTCACTTCTAGATACTCAAGTTGTCCATAACCGGGGACACGGCTAATCATGATTAGTTTGTACACTCTGCAGAGGTTTGCACACTTTTCCCCACAAGACTCGACCACCTCCATGATCGGAAGATCGAGACATAGTCTTTCTGAAGTATTTCCTCCAAACCCTGGGTAGACCGGTACACCTACTTTCCCTTACATCAGCTAGTCTACCACGGAAAGAGGTCACACAACTTACTCAACTATGCCAGAGCCCATAATGGCTTGTGGCTGCACACGGAAGTTTCTAGGCATGAAATATCTTATGATCCCTTTGAGCCTGGGTGGCGGACCTAGGGTAATCACACGGGTACTCCGGGATTCCCCTTGGGCAAGCACTGGTTTCTCCAGGTGCCCCAAACAATCCACCCAGATGTGTATTAAAGTTGCCACCTTATGTTGTCCCAAAAATTATTATCTCTCGCAACTTGCATGTATCACACATACCAATCCCCGTCTACGAGCATGGCTAAGCAATATATGACATAACGAATATTCCCGGGGTGATAAAAGGTCATAGGTTCCTACCACATAAACTACAAAGCATATCCACATGTTCCCAAACCTACTCATGCAATCTTTGAGGGTGAAACTAATGCATAGTAAAAACTGGGTATTTAAACTTATGCTCAAAGTGTGAACTTGCCTTGCTGACGTTCGTTGAACTCTAAAGATTCGTAGTAGCAAGCTTCGCACTCCGGATGATCTAGCGTAAGCAGGCAATAACATACATAAGCATACAAGCAAAGATCCAAAAAGAAAACAAATAAAAGACTTCGAAAACTCCAAAAACACCAAAATAAAGTTTATGTACAGAATATAATTTTCACAGCAACAAAAATAAATGGTTTTGGTTTTAACAGAAGGTACATGTCACAAGCTTCGATTTGCAAAAAAAATCACCCAAAACGGAGTTACGAAACTCAAGTTACGGCCTAACGAAGTTTGAATTCAGATCTGCTTGAATTCAAATTTTTAAAATTTTCAAAAATATATTTCGTTAGGTTCTCTGGATAGAGGATATTTCTACGAACCCGTAGGAAAAAGAATCAACTAAATCGGATCTATAGACTAAAAGATATACTAGAAACAAGATTTGCTATAGAATCTGATATTAGAAAAATTACTAAAAAAACAAAAATTCGGCCAGAGACAAGTGGCGCTCTCTGATTGGATGGGGTCTTTGCTGCGGCTAAAAGAGAAAAATAAACAGAACCGAAGGCCGATTCGATCAACTGAAGAAAACCGATCAAAAAAAACCAAAACGTTTTTTTACCTGAAGGAACATGATGTACGTTCAGCTTACAGAGAAGAAAAAGCGTGGAGAGGCGCTTGGGCTCCGGCGAGGCGGCGGCTCCGGCGATCGTGGGTGGAGGCGGAGATGTCTAGGAGTTGCGGCAGAGAGTTGCTCGTCCGGTGGTGGAGTCGGTGTTGATCGGAGACGACGAACGTCGACGGAACGAAGCGGCAAAGCTTGGTGCTCCGGGTGCTTCGGTGAAGACAACGATGTTGGTGCAGCGGGTGTAGATGGAGAGGGATCACAAAACCATGTCAAATGGAGTCTAGGGATCGAGAGAAGTCGAAACACAATAGGATAAGGCTCGGGATGGCTCACCAACGTCGTAATCCGGCGATGAACTGGAGCTTCTGCTGCGAGATTGGAACGTCGAGTACGTGTTGTAGGGGTGGACTTGGCGAGGGATTTTCGTCTAAATCGGTCGAGGAGAGTCATGGCTATTTATAGGACATCTTCCTTGAAAGTGAAACGGACTGGAGAATTGATTTCCATGAATTGGAAACGAAGGGGCCTCGGGTGTACGCGTACGTTTCTCTGTTCGTCCGTTCGTGGGAGGAAGAAGAAGAGAAAAAAAACAGCGGGGTCCAGGCGTCAGGGAAGGGAGAGAGTCAACGAGGGAGAGAGTTACGTGAGGGAGGAAGTGCACGAGCGAGGGATCAGGCATGGAGGCGCTCCCCTTCTTCTTTCTTTTAACTGGGCGCTGCGGCCTGTGGTCGTCGGCCTCTGGCTAGGAGCGATCGCCTGGTTGGGCCATTAGCTCGATAGCAAGTGGCTGGCTGCATTTTTTTTTAATCAGACAACGAGACAAAAAAATATATAAAGATAGAAAATAAAAATATTTTTATATAAGACATATATATATCTAAAAAATCAGAAAAATAAATCCTACATGATGAACTATTTTTCAGAGGCTAAATAAAAACTTTATAAAAAACATTTTTTTCTAAAAATCCAAATGAAACTCAAATTTGAATTCAAAACTTTCGGCATTGTTTTCTTCTCACTTTTTGGAGTGTCATGTTCGCTCCTCTCATACTTTTGAACAAGTATCTCGTCAGGGATTTTTGAAATAAATTTCAATTGCCAAGTAGAATTCAAAGTCAGATAAAATTCAAATGCCTCTGAAATTTCCAAATGACACTCAAAATAAAAAAAATGCATAGATGCTTAGCTAATAATTGTAAAACATTCCAAATTGAAAATTTGGGATGTTACAGAGATGGCTACTCATTTAAATCCGAGAATAATGGTTGTTCTATTTATTTGAGAGATGTGTTTTATGGTCATGCCCCGCTGGTCAATGGTTTATTTTTGATGAATCTCGATCTTGATGATACACATATTCATAGTGTGAATGCCAAAAGATGTAAAGTTGACAATGATAGTCCCACATACTGGTGGCATTGCCGCCTTGGTCATATTGGTGTGAAACGTATGAAGAAGCTTCATGCAGATGGACTTCTGGAGTCTCTTGATTATGAATCATTTGACACGTGCGAACCATGCCTCTTGGGCAAGATGACCAAGACTCCGTTCTCCGGAACAATGGAGCGAGAAACCAACTTATTGGAAATCATACATACCGATGTGTGCGGTCCAATGAGTGTTGAGGCTCGCGGAGGCTATCGTTATGTTCTCACCCTCACAGATGACTTGAGTAGATATGGGTATATCTACTTGATGAAACACAAGTCTGAGACCTTTGAAAAGTTCAAGTAATTTCAGAATGAGGTTGAGCATCAACGTAACAGAAAAATAAAGTTCTTGCAATCGGATCGTGGGGGGTGAATATTTAAGTCGTGAATTTGGCACACACCTTAGGAACTGTGGAATTGTTTCACAATTGACACCGCCCAGAACACCTCAGCGTAACGGTGTGTCCGAACATCGAAATCGTACTCTGTTGGACATGGTGCGATCTATGATGTCTCTCACCGACTTACCGCTATCCTTTTGGGGTTATGCTTTAGAGACTGCTGCATTCACTTTAAATAGGGATACGTCGAAATCCGTTGAGACGACACCGTATGAACTTTGGTTTGGCAAGAAACCTAAGCTGTCGTTTCTGAAAGTTTGGGGTTGCGATGCTTACGTCAAGAAACTTCAACCTGAGAAGCTCGAACCCAAATCGGAAAAATGCGTCTTCATAGGATACCCAAATGAAACAATTGGGTACACCTTCTACCACAGGTCCGAAGGCAAGGTCTTTGTTGCCAAGAATGGATCCTTTCTGGAGAAAGAGTTTCTCTCGAAAGAAGTGAGTGGGAGGAAAGTAGAACTTGATGAGGTGACAGTCACCCCTCCCGAACCGGAAAGTAGCGCAGCGCAGGAAATTGTTCCTGAGGTGCCTGCACCGACAAGGGAGGAAGTTAATGATGATGATCATGAAGATACAGATCAAGTTACTACTGAACTTCGAAGGTCCACAAGGACACGTTCCGCACCAAAGTGGTACGGCAACCCTGTCATGGAAATCATGTTGTTAGACAACGGTGAACCTTCGAACTATGAAGAAGCGATGGCGGGCCCGGATTCCAATAAATGGCTTGGAGCCATGAAATCCGAGATAGAATCCATGTATGAAAACAAAGTATGGACTTTGGTGGACTTGCCCGATGATAGGCACGCCATAGAAAATAAATGGATATTTAAGAAGAAGACAAATGCGGATGGTAATGTGACCATCTATAAGGCTCGGCTTGTCGCTAAGGGTTATTGTCAGGGATATGACTAGCAGGTATGAACCGGCTAGTGTAAACCGGCTTAATTATAATATGTTTGGTTGTAATATTTAGTAAAGGCTACGGCCCATGAGATCTTAGGGCCCATGTATAGAATTATGGTTTGTAAACCGCCAAGTGATGTAACTTGAGAGATAAGGAAGAAAGGACAGAGACCGAGGCGGACACAAGTATGAGCTGGCCTCGGGACTCTGTAAACCGGACCAGGCGTCACCTCTATATAAAGGGACGACCCGGCGACGGTTCAGGGACAAGCAAGAATCAACTCGTCGAGACCACAGGCAAGCGATCCGCTCCCTGTAATCCGACGCCCAAGCAATACCAAACCAACTAGACGTAGGCTTTTACCTTCATCGAAGGGGCCGAACTAGTATAAACCCTCTGTGTCCTTTGTGTGCTATGAACCCCTTCAAGCTAACCCGTGCGATGGTTCCATCATCAAGTCCGCTAAACCGGACATCTGCCGTGCTAATTCCACGACAGTTGGCGCCCACCGTGGGGCCTCCGCATGCTGGTTTCGAGTTCTTGAAGGGCAGCTTTGAAGGGCTCAAGGGTTACGCGGTCGGCCGGATGACCAAGAGTCACCGCGGCCGGATCTACATCGACGACGCAGGTTGGGGACCGGAGGCCGATTCAATCGAATACAGGTACCGGGTTCCTTTCGGTGGCATCCAAGTCTTCATTGGCAAAATCGGCGAACCGGGACCTGAGCCAGACGTCTTCCCCAACATCGTCGAGCCGGCTCAGCGTGCGAGATCGTCCCGGATTCAGCCCGCCATGAAGCACGTGTTTGTTGGAGCAATCCACGGAGATCGAGCCGAAGACGGATCGGAATCCGATGGTGCAACAGTTGTCTACTCTGACGACGAATCTTCATCCGGAGAAACTGAGTCTTTGTATCAGTTGCAGGACGGCCGGTCTGAGGGCGAGTCCGATGGAAACAGTATTCCGGACCCCTTCGATCCGCCAAACCGGGTGGCTGTCTTTATGGCCGGTTCACAGCCCCCAATGAACGGGACGACAGCAGAAGCTGGTGTAGGGGGGAGCGGCACGACCCTCTCACCTACTGACGTTCTATCCACCTTGATCGAGGAGTTCACAGCTAAAGCGGTGGAAACAGTAGCTCCAGCAGATAAGGCGCAGCATGATGCAGAGCTCCTTCAGTTAAAAGGCCGGATTGATCAATTAAAGGAGGATCTGAAAGCAGAGAAGGCAATGATAATAAGGAGGCAAGAAGAATTGGATGACCAAGCTTTTCACCTAAGGATGGAACAGGCCTCTACGCAGGGAGTAAGAAGTCGGAAGTACCAATCTCGTATACCGCCGGTTTACGAAGCCATGGATCTGTTTGGAACACCGGGGGCAAGGACTAGCAATAATCCCACTTTAAACCGAAGGGCACCCCCAGTCAGGGATGAGCCGGTTCGGCAGCCCATTGCGGAGCAAGACCGGCGGATCACGTCTACACCTCACCCATCAGTTCACTATTTGAATCCTTTGGATAACATTGTTGCTGATGCAGCACGACTAGCCGCTTTACCCGACGAGGGGACGTCCCGGGTAGCGTTGGAGGCACGCCGGGCCAAGGAGCTACTTAATACAGCGTTGATACAGCAGCAAGCATATTCTCATAGCAGGGAAAGGCTACATTCAACACCGCGTCCTAGCCGGAGTTACACTAGGCATTGGGAGGAGCCAGAAGTATCTAGCAGTGAACGCAGGCGGCATCAGCACAAACAGGATAATCCGGCAGGCGCAGCGGCACCGGCTCCGGATATAAACCGGGTTAGGTCGGGAGCCCGGGAGGAGGTCCGTCAAACAACGCCGGTTCACACAGCCACTGCAGAAACAGGAGTTACGACGAGTCCTTTTGGGGTGCGATGTCTTATCCCCGCTTTACGGAGTGTCAAGCTGCCTAAAGATTTTAAAGGGCCCCGCAAGGTACCTAATTACACAGCGGACTTAGCTCCAGAAGCTTGGGTTGAAAGTTATGAGATGGCCATGGAGATGCTGGACGTGGATGAATCGGCTTGTGCAAAGTACTTTACTATGATGCTTGAGGGGACAGCCCGGACCTGGCTGAAGGGTTTACCCCCGAATTCCATCGGATCATGGGGGGAACTACGCAGCCAGTTTATCAAAAACTTCAAGGATACATGCAAGCAGCCAATGTCAGTGGTGGACCTAGCAGCTTGTGTGCAAGGGGAGCATGAGTCTACAAGTGCTTGGGTGCGGAGAGTAGCGGAGATCTTGCACTCTTCGAATAGTATCAATCCTAGTACGGCGATAGTGACTTTGGAAAACAATTGCCGATTTGAATCTTTAAAGTTAAAGCTAGGACGGCTTAAAAGGGATTGCAATGATATGGGAACCCTCATGAGTGCTCTGGTAAAATATGGGGACTCTGATAATACCAAGTATCCAGAAGCTGAAGGAGACAAGGCAGGGAAGGTTAGCAAGCCTGGTAAACCGGCGCAAGTTAATCCGGCTACTACAAGTTTCTTTGGTAAACGAAAGGCAGAAGGTGGCTCTGACTTCGTGGCCAATACTCAAGTTCAAGGGGGTTTTCAGCATAGCATGAGCAACCCACCTCCACAAACCGGCGGAGGGGCTATTAGCCGGGACCAACAGTTAGATCAGCCTTGTCCGAAGCATGGTTCGAGAAATCGACCGGCAAAACACACTATAAGAGAGTGCAGGCCTCTTATGGAAGCAATAGTGGGCCGCTTTAATCCTCATGACAGACCTCCAAATGGCGGTTCAGGTCCAGGGTTCTATGGTCCGGGCCATCAGGGGAGCAGCTCAGGATCGGGATATAGGGGCAATAACAGTGGCTATCAAAACCGGGCCGGTAATCAAAATAGCCAAGGAAATTACAATAACCAAGGCAGTCAGCAGCATGGCCAAGGTAATTACAATAACCAAGGCAATCAACAGCAGGGCCAAGGAAATTTCAATAACCAGGGGAATCAACAGCGTCAGCAACAGCAGCCGCAATCCGGATATCAGAATAATCCAAAGGAGTTGAGCAGTGGGCAATACCATGTATTCACCACAAGTCTGTGTAAACGAGATCAGAAGGTTTTGAAGCGGGCAGTTAACGCGGTTGAACCGGCAACGCCGCAATCTCTGCGCTGGTCAGAACAACCCATTGTATGGAGTAGGGAGGACCACCCAATGCGGGTGGATAATCCGGGTCACTTGGCCTTGGTGGTGGCACCCCAGGTGGGAGGTTATAAATTCACTAAAGTTCTCATGGACGGTGGTAGCAGCATCAACATCTTGTACTATGAGACTTTCCGTCGTATGGGCCTGACGGATAAAAAGTTAAGGCAATCGAACACAGTGTTTCATGGGGTGGTCCCAGGTAAGTCGGCTTATCCGGTTGGAAAGATTGACTTGGAAGTTACCTTTGGAGATGAGCATGATTCCAGGTCGGAGATGATAACTTTCAAAGTCGTCAAAATCAAAAGCCCTTATCACGCTCTGTTTGGGAGGACGGTTTATGCTAAGTTTATGGCTAGGCCATGTTATGTTTATCTGCAGCTCAAAATGCCGGGTCACAAGGGCACGATCACGGTTCATGGAAGTCGCAAAATAGCAGTGGAATGTGAAGAGGGAGACGCAGCTTATGCGGAGGCAGTATGTGCCACAGAAGAGTTGAAATTTTATAAAGATAATGTTGATCCGGCAGATATGACTCCACTGAAGAAGCCAACTACAGAGCATGATCCGGCGTTGAAGTTTAAATCGGCAGAGGAGACCAAGCAAGTTGATTTTGTGCCAGGAGATTCGTCCAAGCAGTTCACTATCAGTGCTAACCTTGATCCCAAATAGGAAAGCGCGCTCATCGAGTTCATCCGTGAGAACCGGGATATTTTTGCATGGAAGCCTTCTGACATGCTAGGTATACCGAGGGAACTCGCTGAGCACAGCCTTAACATTGATCCGAAATATAAACCGGTTAAACAATATTTGCGCCGCTTCAACGAATAGAGGCGCAAGGCTATAGGGGAAGAAGTGGCCAGGCTTTTGGCCGCAGGATTCATAGTGGAAGTCTTTCACCCAGAGTGGTTGGCTAACCCGGTGCTGGTGTTAAAGAAGAATGGGAAGTGGAGAATGTGTGTGGATTACACAGATCTCAACAAGGCTTGCCCAACTGATCCTTTTGCTCTCCCTCGCATTGATCAGATCATCGATGCTACAGCGGGATGTGAGCGGCTAAGCTTTTTGGATGCATATTCAGGATATCACCAGATCAAGATGGCAGTTAAAGACCAAGAGAAGACGGCTTTCATAACCCCTTTTGGTGCTTTTTGCTATGTATCTATGCCTTTTGGGCTCAAGAGTGCTCAAGCAACTTACCAGCATTGCGTTCAGAATTGTCTTAAAGGACAGATAGGGAGGAATGTTCATGCCTATGTGGATGATATTGTGGTTAAGTCACGAAAAGAGGAGACAATGATTGAGGATCTTAAGGAGACTTTTGACAATCTTCGGGCTTACAAGATGATGCTTAATCCGGAGAAGTGTGCTTTTGGTGTTCCGGCAGGTAAACTATTGGGATTCTTGGTCTCAAACAGAGGAATAGAAGCTAATCCGGAGAAGATCAAGGCCATTACATCTTTGACTAAGCCAGTTTGCATCAACGATGTTTAGCGTATCGCTGGCCAGATCACAGCATTAAGCCGGTTCATCAGCCGTTTGGGAGAGAAGGTGATTCCGCTTTATCAGATGTTGAAGAAAACAGACCGGTTTATATGGAGTGATGAGGCCAACACGGCGTTTGAGGATTTGAAGCGGCAACGGGCAAAGCCATCGGTCCTGGCTGCCCCTGTTGATAAGGAGCCGTTGCTGTTATACGTCGCTGCTAACGCACGGGCAGTCAGCGTGGCAATCGTGGTTGAGCGCAAGGAAGCAGGGAAAGAACACCCAGTTCAGCGCCCGGTTTATTATGTGAGTGAAGTACTTATTGAGTCCAAGCAAAGGTACCCACATTGGCAGAAGCTGGTATATGGTGTGTTCATGGCAAACCGGAAGTTAAAGCACTATTTCCAAGGTCATCCGATAACTGTGGTTAGTTCAGCACCGTTGGGGGATATAATCCAGAACAGGGAAGCTACAGGTAGAGTGGCAAAGTGGGCCATTGAGCTCAACCCACATGAATTAAAATATGTGCCACGCACCGCTATAAAATCTCAGGCATTGGTGGACTTCATCAATGATTGGACAGAGTTACAAACCCCTGAGGAGAAGCCGGATCTTACGTACTGGACGATTCACTTTGACGGTTCAAGACAGTTGGAGGGCTCGGGGGCTGGAGTTGTCTTAACTTCCCCCCGAGGTGATAAATTTTGTTACGTCCTTCGCCTATTGTTTCCTTGTACTAACAATGCGGCGGAATATGAAGCGTTACTTCATGGTTTACGGATGGCAAAGGAGATGAACTTGAGCCGGGTCAAGTGCTTTGGTGACTCAGATTTGGTAGCACAGCAAGTTTCAGGCAAATGGGATTCCCGAGATCCTCTTATGGCAGCTTATAGACGAGAAGTTGAAGCAGTTGCAGGATGTTTCAAGGGGCATCAGGTGGATCATATAGACCAGCGACGGAACGAATCGGCCGATGCTTTAAGCCGGCTAGGCTCCCAACGTAAACCGGTGCCGCCAAATACCTTTTTGGATGAGTTACACAGTCCTTCGGTTCAGGTACCATCCGAGGAAGACCTAGATGTTCCTGATCCGGAGGCACAGTTGGTTGCAGCACTTCATATAATCCCGGATTGGACGCAGCCTTACTTGGCGTATTTGAGTCGAGGAGAGTTACCGGATGATGAGATCGAGGCACGACAGATAGTCCGGCGTTCTAAGTCCATGACAATTGCAAACGGAGAGCTTCATCACCGCAGTACTTCTGGAGTATTTCAGCGGTGTGTATCAGCTGAGGAAGGTTGTGAGATTCTTCGTGAGATTCATGAAGGGGATTGTGGTCATCATGCCGGTTCAAAATCCTTGGTGGCTAAGGCTTTTCGACATGGGTTTTATTGGTTAACAGCTCATGCTGATGCGGCAGATTTGGTCCGGAAGTGTGATGCTTGTCAGAAGTTTTCAAGACGCGCCCTTGTTCCGGCACAAGAGCTCCAGATGATACCAATAACTTGGCCGTTTGCGACTTGGGGGCTTGATATGGTTGGACCCTTCAAGCGATCCCAAGATCAGAAAACTCATCTACTAGTAGCAGTGGATAAATTTACAAAGTGGATTGAGGCAGAACCTATAAGCAAGTGTGATGCGGCAACGGCAGTCCAATTTATCAAAAAAGTAATTTTCCGGTTTGGCTTTCCATACAGCATCATCACAGACAATGGCACTAATTTATCTCAGGGTGAGTTGGAAGAATTCTGTCAACGGGAGCATATTCGCTTAGATGTATCTTCTGTGGCCCACCCCCAATCCAATGGTCAGGCAGAAAGGGCAAATCAAGAGGTTTTGCGAGGTATCAAGCCCCGGCTTATGACCCCTTTGCAAAGAACCCCAGGATGTTGGGTTGAGGAGTTACCATCTGTTCTTTGGAGTATCAACACTACACCAAACCGGTCCACAGGTTACACACCTTTCTTCATGGTGTATGGTGAGGAAGCAGTCCTTCCAAGTGATATCCGTCATGATTCACCACGGGTGACGGCTTATGTTGAAACGACCAACGAGAGAGCAAGGCAAGACAACTTGGACCGGCTGGATGAAGAAGGTGATATAGCTGCGGCACGATCTGCAATTTATCAACAAGACTTACGCAGGTATCATAGCCGCCGGATCAAAACAAGGACGTTCCAGGAGGGCGACTTGGTACTCCGGCTCATCCAAGACCAAACAGATATGCACAAGCTATCCCCACCATGGGAAGGGCCCTTTGTGATCAGCAAGAATCTGCACAATGGTTCATATTACCTGTTGGACGTTTGAGAACACAAGGATTCACGGACATCAGAGGAGGAGACGAAGAGGCCATGGAACATCGCCCATTTACGGCCATACTATACTTGAGCTAGGAGCTCCACTGTATCCTATGTATATATTATGATTAATAAATAAACCGGCACCCTCGGTAAACCGGAGGCTCAGCCTTTTTTCCAAATACAAATATCTTGTGAGGACAACCATGCAAGTTTTATCATATGTTACATTTTAACATATTGGCCGGTTTAAAGTTGATTTTTTGCAGAGTACACAGAAGCAATAAAACTCTCTAAAGAGCATGCGGTCACATCCGGTTCAAGAGAGGATGCTTCAAGATCTACCCGTGATTCCATGGAGCCAGGGAAAGCTATATGAACAGTCGGGTTTACCCGCATCCATCAATCGGCCCTCTGAAAAGATGGATAATCCACATTCAGTGATTGGCTAGGCCCTCTGGAAAGATGGATAATCCACATCCAGTGATTGGCTAAATTGTTTACGATGGTAGAAAGATGGATAATCCACAACATCGGCCCTCTGAAAAGATGGATAATCCACATTCAGTGATTGGCTAGGCCCTCTGGAAAGATGGATAATCCACATCCAGTGATTGGCTGAACCTTGCTTTGAGCCTGGCAGCTCTTAAAAAGCCTCGACTACATGGTTTTATTTGCAAAATTTGCATCTTTGGTGTT
>LR738712.1:35424044-35452095 GCA_902687465.1 Secale cereale
CGATGGTAGAAAGATGGATAATCCACAACATCGGCCCTCTGAAAAGATGGATAATCCACATTCAGTGATTGGCTAGGCCCTCTGGAAAGATGGATAATCCACATCCAGTGATTGGCTAAATTTTTTCTTGCGGTTCCAGCGGCCCTCTGAAAAGATGGATAATCCACATTCAGTGATTGGCTAGGCCCTCTGGAAAGATGGATAATCCACATCCAGTGATTGGCTGAACCTTGCTTTGAGCCTGGCAGCTCTTAAAAAGCCTCGACTACATGGTTTTATTTGCAAAATTTGCATCTTTGGTGTTTATGTTTTATAACTCTTTAAACCGGAGTGGAACAGCTACAGAAGCTGACCACATATCTGTAAAGTGAAAAGTCTGGGTCATGAATACCATCATGAATAAACCGGTGTTCATTATAACTCGGATCATCCATCAGGCAACAAGCCACAAATTTCTGAACAAAGTTTTCAGAACAAGATAAACCGGTGTCTGTTATCAAAACCCGGGGTTGTTATTGGATCCATGAAGATCTTCATCAAGAAATTTTGAGTTCTACCGGATTAAGAGTATTGAGCATATTTGGTCTCAGGTATAAAATTATTTCTGATATGAATATATACTTATTTGACATCTTGAGAGAACAATTTAATCCGTCCAGTGGTAAACCGCTAGGACATGTTTTCAGTATTACTTCTGCAGGAACAGAGGATGCGAAAGATAAGCGACATCAGACAAAACTTAAATTGGCAAAGCGTCAAACACAAAAAAATCAGAATATCCAGTTCAAAGCGGATAATGTTTCAGCTATCCTATTACAAGGCATAGCAAGCCTGACGGATTAAAAGATAGTTTGATAAAGCGGAGCGGCGGTTACAGCAACAAGTTATGAATTATGCTCCCTCTTGCTACGTCGGCCGGGCATCGACTTGAGCCGGAGTTTCTTCTTCTTCTTGAAGCGGTTGGAAGTCCGGAGCACACCAGTCAATCTTCGTCAAGGCCCGGAAGTACATCTCTTCACTGATAAGTTCATAAGGTTCGATATCTGGAGCGAAGGTATGAGGGCGAACTGGTGGGATTAAATTGACGGTGTCATAAACCGGCCGCTCCACCCGCTCGTTTTGCAAATCATACCCCGGATGATACCTGGATAAATCAGATTCGGCTGCTAGCTTGCTGGCGAGGGGACGCATCTCCTTCGTCAAGGCATGGAGGTCCTTCGCGGTAAAAGAAGATCCGTCTTCTTTAGTGTCAGGAAATCCAGTCAAAGCTTCTTCCGGATCAAGATCCGGGACCCAGGCTTTTGCCCTGGTAAGTGCCATGAGGGCACCGGCTCGAGCAGCAGATTTCTTAACTTCTTCAAGACGAACCGGCAGAACAGACAACTTTTCCAACGTGCCTTGAATGGTGGTGGGGGCCGGTTTACCGAAAGATGTTGCACTGATGATCCTCTGAGCGCCGGAATACAGCTGCTCAACCAAAGTGTAACATGCCTTAAGTTTCTTCCGTAGGTCATCCCCAAGATGAGTGACACGGCGCCCTGCATATAAATGTCACAGTTAAACCGGCACAGATAGAAGCTTGCAAGAATAAAGCAGGAGTTCAGATTATACTTACCAAAGATTGCAGAAGTCATCAACTCAATTTGCCGCTTTAAGCCGGTTAACTCTTCAGTAACCGGATTAAGCGCCCCCTCAGCATCCTGAACCCTCTTCTCCAGATCCTTTTTCTGAACCTCAAAAGTGGTCCGCTCTTCTTCAAAGAATTTTTTCAGATCCTCAGCAGTCTTTAAACTCACCTGAAGATCTTTCTTGGCTTTCGAAGCAGCAGACTCTGTCTCAGCAAGACGGCTCCGAAGCTCATTGATCTCATCAGCGTTCCGGTTTAAGTCAGCCTGCGAGTACAATCAAGTGGTAAGAAGCAAAAATCAGACAAGTATCAAGCACACAAACAAGTTGTCTACTTGACACTTGGGGGCTAATGGGCAGTTGAAACAATACAAAACAGCAGTTCAAAGTTACAAGTCTCAAGCACACAAACAAGTTGTCTACTTGACACTTGGGGGCTAATGGAACATTGAAGTATGAGAAGAAATTTTTACAAGTATCAAATACATAACCAAGTTATCTACTTGATACTTGGGGGCTAATGTAAGGTCAAATTGTTCAAGTTATAAGTTCCGGATTACCTTCAACACGCAGCTAAACCAGAACTTGGGGGCTACTATGAGATAGAGGCATATCAAAAGCACAAAGTCAGAAGGAAAAGGATTACCTCATATTTTTCCTTCATCAAATTAATCAAGCCCGCTTCGTAATCTCGGCTGCTGTGGAGCCGGTTTAAGTAGCCGGAATAAATTTCTTGGGCACTCATATCAGCAAGATTAGATAATTCAGTACTCCATTTACCCTTCTCCGTATATAATTTCTCCGTTTTAGCTGTATGCTTGGCTAAAACGGTGGGTTCAGCCGGAGCAACAAAAGCAGTCCCAGTCACTACAACTTCTGGAGAGGCAGGTGCAGTTGGTGGAGTTGCAATATGAGCCGGATTGGGAGAGGCCGGATTAACGTGAGGAGAATTGGCTCGTGCAGGACTTGGCGCATTATGAGCATCATCAGCAGTAGGGTTCTCGGGCATTGACATATAATCCGTAGGCGCAGGATCCTCAAGAGGAATTGTGGGCTCGCCTTCTGGAGGAACAGTTGAATCCGGATTAGCTGCCGGATTATCAGCAGCAATCTCAGCAGTTGAGGGGTTGGCCTTGGGTTTTTTACTAGGTTTCGGTTTGCTGAAGGAAGTTAAAAAACAAGTTAGAGCTATAAAGACAAATATAATCATAAACCGGATAAGTTAAAAGGACTTACCCTGGGACGGTTTTTAGTGGAGGAAGCTGCGTGGCAGTCGATTCACCAGAAGAGGATAGTGGAGTTTCCTGATAATCAGGGTCAGACGGTTTAAGAGGTTTGCGGATAAGCCCGGCCTTGGGATGAAGGAGGGTCGGAGAAAGTATCACCTTAGTACGGCGCTTCCGAGCTGGAGTTAAAGAAATCCCGGATGATTCCACTGCCAGGCCGCTATGGCGAGTGGTCCGGCGAAGAGCTTCATGTTGTTGTTTCTTCAAAAGAAAATTAGGATCCAATTGAGCATAAGGGTGTGAAAATTGGTATTTCTGGACGGTCCGACGACTTTTTTGTGGAAGAGGTTCTGAATCGGAAGAAAGGATAGTTACCTCAACTTCGGCCGGATAATCACCTTCAGCCAGCTCCTGTGGAAAGTTATCATTAGACACAGATGTGAGTACAAGCAATCAAATTAAAGCCGGATTAATTCATACCTCAGAATCCGGATCATCATCCTCAGCGTGAGAGCTAGAACCAACGGATGCTTTCCTTTTCTTGTTAGCAAAGGTTTTCCGGCGTGCTTGCTTGCCGGGCTTCTCCACAGGTTTCCTTTTCCAGAAAGGATCATCAGCCTATTTGAACAAAAAGAGAAAGTTAGAGGACGATTTATATAAACGGATCAAACAATATATACAAGAAAGCAAAGATTACCGCAGGCAGCTTGTTCTTCTTGTAATATGGGGCTAATCCGACTTTGCTGCAGTCTGCTAAGGAGACATTGAGCATCTTCTTAGCCGATTCAATTACCTCCGATTCAGAAAGCTTATCCTTGGTAAACCGTTGAGGATCGTCCGGTTTACCAGAATACTGACACATCAACTGAGATCGCTGACTCAAAGGAAGAATACTCCAAGAGAGCCAACAGCGCATAAGATCTGTTCCAATTAAACCGTTGGCCATGAAAGCTTTCAGTCTGGAAAGCTGAGATGCAAACCGGGTCCGTTCGACGGAGCTCAGTCGTTGTGGCAGAGGATGATCCTCCGGAAGACGGTGCTCGCGGTAACCCGGCAGGGGATTCTCCCCTTCAGGAGAAGTGTCAACACAGTAAAACCATGATTTGTTCCACTCCTTTGGGTGCGTGTGAAGAGCGGCGTGGGGAAAAATAGTGTCTCTCCTTTTTTGGATACTAACACCGCCAAGTTCCTGATGCGGTCCGCTGGTGAATTCCGTACGCCGGTTCAAGTGAAAGAAATCCCGGAACAGTTCAACAGACGGTTCTTCTTGCAGATACACCTCTGAAAACACTTGGAAGTCACAGATATTGGAGATAGAGTTTGGACCGATGTCCTGAGGATGGAGTTGAAAGGCGGCGAGTACATCCCGGAAAAACTTTGAACCGGGGGGTGTGAAGCCTTGAGTTATGTGATCAAAGAAAACAATAACCTCCCCTTGCCTAGGAGTAGGAGGGCATTCGTTTCCTGGAGCCCGCCACTTCAAAACGGATTGAGGGCCTAAAGTACCAATCTCAGAAATTTTGATCAAGTCATCTTCCGTGATAATGGAAGGGACCCAGTCACAAGAGACGAACTGCTTGGCCATAGCAACAGAAGGACAAATACTGAAAAAGATAAAGTGCAAAACCGGATTATGCGAGTATAACAGGATAAACCGGAAAATATCTATGAAGATTACGCGACGGTTTAGACAAGGGACTAATGGTATGGTTAACCCGGTAATAACAAGGAGCTATGTTACTACCGGTTCATGACAGCAAAAGAGGAACAGCTAAACCATCACGTTCAACTTCAAAAAATTTACAGGAACATGGCATGACAGTATAAATCGGAGTATGCTTAGTAGATTTACAAAGGGAAAGAAACAAGTTTTGACAGACAACTAGGGCAGAACAGATATGGATATGCAAGAAAAGGAAAAATAAATACGTGAAGACACGGGAAGAACTACAAGGGTAATGGACGGAGCGGATGAATCTACAGGTTATATCAAGTAACAAGATCTAAAGTATGGAAGCAACAAAATAAAGGCAGGATCTAAAGGCAGAACGTAAAGGTTAAAGTTTCAGTGTACATGGCGAAGCTCTCATAGAGGTTCTAATGGCAGAAGCGCAAGGAAGAACCCTAGAAGACGCGGATCTATAATGAGGAAGAAAGGCATACCTGGAACGATGGAGATCGGCGGCGGAAGTTCTCTGGTCAAATCAGGTTGATGCAGCGGCCAGTGAAGTCTTGACTCGGCGGGCGACGGCGGCGCTTCAAGCTCGGGCGTCAATGGCATCTTGAAGCTCGGGCGACGGAAGAAGGAAGAAGATGCGGGAAGAGAATAAACGGATGGGAGCAGAAGTATTTATAAGGGAAGGACAGATATGAAGCGACAGGTGCGGGATTCGAGGGAGCAAGGATCGGATAAAGATCCCTTGACGCCTCGATTTTCGGGATAACCATTAAAACAAAGTCACAGTACAGCTCACAGCATTAAATGCGGAGATGATGTCACGGTCAGATTCAATGATTCTCGAGGATGACATCAGAGCCGGTTTACAAAAATGAGAAGACACAGAAGAAAATTATACAGGACAAGGGAGATTGATATGAACAAGTTCAAATCATTCTGGGGCCTAATGTCAGGTATATGACTAGCAGGTATGAACCGGCTAGTGTAAACCGGCTTAATTATAATATGTTTGGTTGTAATATTTAGTAAAGGCTACGGCCCATGAGATCTTAGGGCCCATGTATAGAATTATGGTTTGTAAACCGCCAAGTGATGTAACTTGAGAGATAAGGAAGAAAGGACAGAGACCGAGGCGGACACAAGTATGAGCCGGCCTCGGGACTCTGTAAACCGGACCAGGCGTCACCTCTATATAAAGGGACGACCCGGCGACGGTTCAGGGACAAGCAAGAATCAACTCGTCGAGACCACAGGCAAGCGATCCGCTCCCTGTAATCCGACGCCCAAGCAATACCAAACCAACTAGACGTAGGCTTTTACCTTCATCGAAGGGGCCGAACTAGTATAAACCCTATGTGTCCTTTGTGTGCTATGAACCCCTTCAAGCTAACCCGTGCGATGGTTCCATCATCAAGTCCGCTAAACCGGACATCTGCCGTGCTAATTCCACGACAGTTATCGACAAGTTCAAGGGATTGACTACGATGAGACTTTCTCTCCCGTAGCGATGCTGAAGTCAGTCAGAATCATGTTAGCAATTGCCGCATTCTATGATTATGAGATATGGCAAATGGACGTCAAAACGGCATTCCTTAATGGTTTCCTCAAGGAAGAGTTGTATATGATGCAGCCGGAAGGTTTTGTCGATCCAGAGAATGCTGACAAGGTATGCAAGCTCCAGCGCTCGATCTACGGGCTGGTGCAAGCATCTCGGAGTTGGAATATTCGCTTTAATGATGTGATCAAAGCGTTTGGCTTTATACAGACTTGGGGAGAAGCATGTATCTACAAGAAAGTGAGTGGGAGCTCTGTAGCATTTCTCATATTATATGTGGATGACATATTGCTGATGGGAAATGATATAGAATTCTTGGAGAGCATAAAGGCCTACTTGAATAAGAGTTTTTCAATGAAGGACCTTGGAGAAGCTGCTTACATATTAGGCATCAAAATCTATAGAGATAGATCAAGATGCCTCATTGGTCTTTCACAAAGCACATACCTTGACAAGATATTGAAGAAGTTCAATATGGATCAGTCCAAGAAGGGGTTCTTGCCTGTTTTGCAAGGTATGAGATTGAGCAAGGCTCAGTCCCCGACCACGGCAGAAGATAGAGAAAAGATGAGTGTCATTCCCTTTGCCTCGGCCATAGGTTCTATCATGTGTGCCATGCTGTGTACCAGACCAGATGTGAACCTTGCCATAAGTTTCGTAGGGAGGTACCAAAGTGATCCCGGTATGGAACACTGGACAGCGGTCAAAAACATCCTAAAGTACCTGAAGAGGACTAAGGATATGTTTCTCGTTTATGGAGGTGATGAAGAGCTCGTCGTAAAGGGTTACGTCGATGCTAGCTTCTACACAGATCTGGATGACTCTAAGTCACAGACCGGATACGTGTATATTCTGAATGGTGGAGCAGTCAGCTGGTGCAGTTGCAAGCAGAGCGTCGTGGCGCATTCTACATGTGAAGCGGAGTACATAGCTGCTTGCGAAGCAGCGCAAGAAGGAGTCTGGATGAAGGAGTTTATCACCGACCTAGGAGTCATTCCAAGCGCGTCAAGCCCGATGACTCTCTTATGTGACAACACTGGAGCTATTGCCATTGCCAAGGAGCCCAGGTTTCACAAGAAGACCAAGCACATCAAGCGCCGTTTCAACTCCATCCGGAATTATGTTCAAGATGGAGACATAGATATTTGTAAAGTGCATACGGATCTGAATGTCGCAGACCCGTTGACTAAACCTCTTCCACGGGCAAAACATGATCAACACCAGAACTCTATGGGTGTACGATTCATCACAATGTAACTAGATTATTGACTCTAGTGCAAGTGGGAGACTGTGGGAAATATGCCCTAGAGGCAATAATAAAAGGGATTATTATTATATTTCCTTGTTCATGATAATTGTCTGTTATTCATGCTTGAATTGTATTGTACGGAAACAGCGATACATGTGTGAATACATAGACCACAACGTGTCCCTGGTAAGCCTCTAGTTACTAGCTCGTTGACCAACAGATGGTCATGGTTTCCTGACCATGGACATAGGATGTCATTGATAACGGGATCACATCATTAGGAGAATGATGTGATGGACAAGACCCAATCCTGAGCCTAGCACGAGATCGTATAGTTCGTAATGCTTAAGCTTTTCCAGTGTCAAGTATTTATTCCTTAGACCATGAGGTTGTGCAACTCCCGGATACCGTAGGAATACTTTGGGTGTGCCAAACGTCACAACGTAATTGGGTGGCTATAAAGGTACGAAACGGGTATCTCTGAAAGTGTCTGTTGAGTTGGTACGAACCGAGACTAGGATATTGTCACTCCGTACGATGGAGAGGTACCTCTGGGCCCTCTCGGTAAGACATCATCATAATGAGCTCAAAGTGACTAAGGAGTTAGTCACGGGATGATGGATTACGGAACGAGTAAAGAGACTTGCCATGACGAGATTGAACAAGGTATCGGGCATACCGACGATCGAATCTCGGGCAAGTACCGTACCGATAGACAAAGGGAATAACATACGGGATTGAGTGAATCCTTGACACAGTGGTTCATTCGATGAGATCATCGAGGAACACGTGGGAACCAACATGGGTATCTAGATCCCGCTGTTGGTTATTGACCGGAGAGTCGTCTCGGTCATATCTGCGTGTCTCCCGAACCCGTAGGGTCTACACACTTAAGGTTCGGTGACGCTAGGGTTGTAGAGATACATGCACATGGAAACCCGAATGTTGTTCGGAGTCCCAGATGAGATCCCTGACATCACGAGGAGTTCCGGAATGGTCCGGAGGTAAAGAATAATATATAGGAAGTCCAGTTTCGGCCATCGGGTGAATTCCGGGGGTCACCGGGAGTGTCCCGGGACCACCGAAAGGGTCCCGGGGGTCCATCGGGTGGGGCCACCCATCCCGGAGGGGCCCGTAGGCCGCAAGGGAAAGGGGGCCAGCCCCTGGTGGGCTGGCGCACCCACATAGGCCCCCCTCCATGCGCCTAGGGTTGAAACCCTAGGGGGAGGGGGCGCCCCCTATGCCTTTGGGGGCAAGTTTCCCCCTCTGGCCGCCGCCCCCCCTAGGAGATTGGATCTCCTAGCGCCGGCGCCCCCCTGGCCCCTATATATAGTGGGGGGGAGAGGGCAGCCGCACCCCAAGCCTCTGGCGCCTCTCCCCCCTCCCGTCACACCTCCAACTCCTCTCGCAGGGCACCGGCGAAGCCCTGCAGCTTTTCCTGTTGCATCCACCACCACGCCATCATGCTGCTAGATCTCCGTCAACCTCTCCTCCGCCCTTGCTGGATCAAGAAGGAGGAGACATCGTTGTATCGTACGTGTGTTGAACGCGGAGGTGTCGTCCGTTCGGCGCTGGGATCATCGGTGACGAGGATCACGAAGAGTACGACTCCGTCATCCACGTTCCTTCGAACGCTTCCGCACGCGATCTACAAAGGGTATGTAGATGCACTCTTTTATGCTCGTTGCTAGATGACTCCTTAGATTGATCTTGGTGAAGCGTAGGAATTTTTTTGAATTCTGCTACGTTCCCCAACACGGCCCTCCTCTCGGGGCGCTGGCCCTTGCCACCAGGTGCCCGGGCCGCCACCCTCGGGTGCCCAGACCCTACAGCCGCGAAGGCTCGGCCTCCTCTGACCCGTCTGGGTTCCCGACCCCTCCCTTGGCGCCTGCCTCTGAGCGGTCCGGGTGCCCGGACCCCTTTTCCACGGGTGCCCGGACTCCATCGTTTTTGCGTGCGCGCAATTAGGGCTACAAGACCCTTGTGCCCCCCTATTCCTCTTATTTCGTCCCTAGGCTATAAGTACTCCTCATCTAACTCGTTTTTAGGGTTAGCAAAGTATATTTGAGATATTGAGAGAGCTTTGTTCATCTTTCTCCTCTTGGAGATCAAGACCTCCTGAGGGAGAAGATCCTCTTGTGGATATCAAGACCTCCTCTGGGAGAAGATCATCATCAGGACCTCGCCTCCCTTAGGAGTGGGAAGAACTTTACGCTAGTGCTATTTTTCTTGGATTGATCTTGTATGCTTGTGGATCTCTTGTGTGCTACTCAAGTGGTTGTGTAATTGGGTGTGTTGAGTGATTTCACCCATGTGTTTTAGTGAGTTCTTGCTCTTTCCCCCCTCCAAGTGTGAATACATCCTCCCCTAGGGTTTCACCCTACAACAATTTTTTATTCTCACTAAAAGAAAATGGACGTCCTCATGAAAACTAAATTTAAAATAAAAAATGTTTGATTTGCCATGGTTAAAAATCAAACATCATATTTTTTACATTACCAAATAAAATAGTGTGATACATTTGTAGCATTGCATTTATCCAATCATAGTAGTGAGGTATTTTTACAGTAGCATAAAGGAAGAAAATAAAAATAAAAGAAATTTGCCATCACCCTTGACAACACAATTACTCCAAGAAAGGTTAGAGCATCTACAGTCGGACCTCTCAAACACGCCTCATACATCCAGGCGGGCTGCCCGGTCACTGTCCGGTCACGTTTTTTCGACCCAGACGCCCTCCACCCCCTCAAACGGCTCTCAAACGCCCGGATTGACCGGCACCTCCCATATCCAACCCAAATATGGAGCGAATATGGGTGCGCCTGGGCACGCCTACCACGTCGGCCCTGTCCCACGCTGGCCCACCCGACCCCACATGAATTACCCCCATCCGCTAGCCGGACTAAACCCTAGACACTTCACCCCCTACCCTCCGCTCCCCATGGCCACCAAGCTCGTCTCCGGCTCCTTCCGGCCATCTCCGGCATGGCGGGTAGCGGATCTGAGTCATTCACCTCCAGATCCATCGATCCTGAGCTCATCCCACGCAACCCCGAGGAGGAGATGGTCGTCCGGCTTGCGCTCCACCGCTCTCGGGAGAAGGCCCGTGCGAGGCAGCGCTCGGACTCCTTTTGTCGGGAATCCAATGCGTCCACCCAAATGGCGCAAGGATCCGACGCTAAGCCAGTTGTAGCTGCCTCGCTGGAGGTCGTGCGGTCCGTCTGGCGTATGAACGCCCCGACGGATGCGCAACCCCTCAGGTGGCGCGCGGAGCATGGGGACGCACCATTGTCCTCGTCCAATGAGGCCATGACATGACGTGCCCGACGTGTAAGGCACCGGACGCGGGAGACGGCGGCGGACGTCGGTGAGGTGGAGTCGCATTCTCCGGTGCCGCGTATGGTGAAAGATCGTGGATGTCGCCTAGAGGGGGTGAATAGGCGCTTTAAAATAATTACAGTTTAGGCTTGAACAAATGCGAAATAAACCTAGCGGTTAATTTGTCAAGCACAAAACCTAAAACAACTAGGCTCACCTATGTGCACCAACAACTTATGCTAAGCAAGATAAACAATTAGGTGATAGCAAGATATATGACAAGAAACAATATGGCTATCACAAAGTAAAGTGTATAAGTAAAGGGCTCGGGTAAGAGATAACCGAGGCACGCGGAGACGACGATGTATCCCGAAGTTCACACCCTTGCGGATGCTAATCTCCGTTTGGAGCGGTGTGGAGGCACAATGCTCCCCAAGAAGCCACTAGGGCCACCGTAATCTCCTCACGCCATCGCACAATGCAAGATGTCGTGATTCCACTAAGGGACCCTTGAGGGTGATCACCGAACCCGTACAAATGGCAACCCTTGGGGGCGGTCACCGAACCCGTACAAATTGCTCGGAGTGATCTCCACAACCTAATTGGAGACCCCCGACGCTTGCCCGGAGCTTTACACCACAATGATTGAGCTCCGAACACCACCAAGGTTGGGGCTACCTCCACAACTTAATTGGAGGCTCCCAACGACACCACGAAGATTCACCACAATGGAATATGGCTCCGCGGTGACCTCAACCGTCTAGGGCGCCCAAGAACCCAAGAGGAACAAGCTCAAGGGTACCAAGCACCCAAGAGTAATAAGCTTCTCAACTTGTAAATTCCACGTATCACCGTGGAGAACTCAAACCGATGCACCAAATGCAATGGCAAGGGCACACGGAGTGCCCAAGTCCTTCTCACTCAAATCCAACCAAAGCAACTAATGCTAGGGAGGGAAAAGAGAGGAAGAACAAGAAGGAGAACACCAAGAACTCCAAGATCTAGATCCAAGGGGTTCCCCTCACATAGAGGAGAAAGTGATTGGTGGAAAGGTGGATCTAGATCTCCTCTCTCTTTTCCTGCCAAAACTAGCAAGAATCCATGGAGGGATTGAGAGATAGCAAGCTTGAAGAAGGTCAATAATGGGGGAAGAACACGACCTGAAAGGATAAGGTTCAATGGGGAAGAAGACCCTCTTTATAGGGGGGAGAAAATCCAACCGTTATTGTTGGAAATATGCCCTAGAGGCAATAATAAAATCGTTATTATTATATTTCCTTGTTCATGATAATTGTCTATTATTCATGCTTTAATTGTATTATCCGGAAACAGTGATACATGTGTGAATACATAGACCATAACGTATCCCTAGTAAGCCTCTAGTTACTAGCTCGTTGATCAACAGATGGTTACGGTTTCCTGACCATGGACATTGGATGTCATTGATAATGGGATCACATCATTAGGAGAATGATGTGATGGACAAGACCCAATCCTAAGCCTAGCACAAGATCGTGTAGTTCGTAATGCTAAAGCTTTTCCAATGTCAAGTATCCTTTCCTTAGACCATGAGGTTGTGCAACTCCCGGATACCGTAGGAATACTTTGGGTGTGCCAAACGTCACAACATAACTGGGTGGCTATAAAGGTACACTACGGGTATCTCCAAAAGCATCTGTTGGGTTGGCACGAACCGAGACTGGGATTTTTCACTCCGTATGACGAAGAGGTATCTCTGGGCCCACTCGGTAAGATATCATCATAATGAGCTCAATGTGACTAAGGAGTTGGTCACGGGAATATGTATTACGGAATCAGTAAAGAGACTTGCCATGACGAGATTGAACAAGGTATCGGTATACCAACGATCGAATCTCGGGCAAGTATCATACCGATAGACAAAGGGAATTGCGTACATGATTGTTTGAATCCTTGACGTTGTGGTTCATCCGATGAGATCATCGTGGAGCATGTGGGAGCCAACATGGGTATCCAGATCCCGCTGTTGGTTATTGATCGGAGAGTCGTCTTGGTCATGTCTACGTGTCTCCCGAACCCGTAGGGTCTACACACTTAAGGTTCGGTGACGCTAGGGTTGTAGAGATATAAGTATGTGTTAACCCGAAAGTTGTTCGGAGTCCCGGATGAGATCCCGGACATCACGAGGAGTTTCGGAATGGTCCGGAGGTAAAGATTTATATATAGGAAGTCCAGTTTCGGGGGTCACCGATATTGTACCGGGACCACCGGAAGGGTCCCGGGGGTCCACCGGTTGGGCCACCTATCCCGGAGGGCCTCATGGGCTGAAAGGGGAAGGGAACCAGCCCCTGGTTGGCTGGTGCGCCCCCCTTGGGCCTCCTCCCGTGCCTAGGGTTGGAAACCCTAGGGGTGGGGGGCGCCCCACTTGGCTTGGGGGGTAAGTTTCCCCCCTTGGCCGCCGCCCCCCTTGGAGACTGGATCTCCTAGGGCCGGTGCCCCCCCTAGGTGCCCTATATATAGTGGGGGGGAGGGCAGCCGCACCCTAAGCCCTGGCGCCTCCCTCTCCCTCCCGTGACACCCGTTCCTCCTCCCGCAGCTCTTGGCGAAGCCCTGCTGGACTCCCGCTGCTTCCACCACCACGCCGTCGTGCTGCTGGATCTCCATCAACCTCTCCTCCCTCCTTGATGGATCAAGAAGGAGGAGACGTCCCCGCTCCGTACGTGTGTTGAACACGGAGGTGCCGTCCGTTCAGCGCTAGGATCATTGGTGATTTGGATCACGATGAGTACGACTCAATCACCCCCGTTCTCTTGAACGCTTTCGCTCGTGATCTACAAGGGTATGTAGATGCACTCCCCTCTCCCTCGTTGCTAGATGACTCCATAGATTGATCTTGGTGATTCGTAGAAAATTTTAAAATTCTGCTACGTTCCCCAACAATGGTATCAGAGCTAGGTCTATGCGTAGTATCTTGCACGAGTAGAACACAAAGTAGTTGTGGGCGTAGATTTGTTCAATTCTCATACCGCTACTAGTCTTATCTTGATTCGGCGGCATCGTGGGATGAAGCGGCCCAGACCGACCTTACACGTACGCTTACGTGAGACAGGTTCCACCGACTGACATGCACTAGTTGCATAAGGTGGCTAGCGGGTGACAGTCTCTCCCACTTTAGTCGGATCGGATTCGATGAAAAGGGTCCTTATGAAGGGTAAACAGAAATTGGCATATCACGTTGTGGTTTTGGCGTATGTAAGAAACATTCTTGCTAGAAACCTATAGCAGCCATGTAAAAACTTGCAACAACAATTAGAGGACGTTTAACTTGTTCTTGCATCATGTGCCGTGTGATGTGATATGGCCAAAGAGGATGTGATGAATGATATATATGTGATGTATGAGATTGATCATGTTCTTGTAATAGGAATCATGACTTGCATGTCGATGAGTATGACAACCGGCAGGAGCCATAGGAGTTGTCTTATTTTATTGTATGACCTGTGTGACACTGAAAACGCCATGTAATTACTTTACTTTATTGCTAACCATTAGCCATAGTAGTAGAAGTAATGTTTGGCGAGACAACTTCATGAAGACACGATGATGGAGATCATGGTGTCATGCCGGTGACGATGATGATCATGGGGCCCCGAAGATGAAGGTCAAAAGGAGCAAAATGATATTGGCCATATCATGTCACTATTTGATTGCATGTGATGTTTATCATGTTTTACATCTTATTTGCTTAGAACGACGGTAGTAAATAAGATGATCTCTCACTAAAAAAAATTCAAGAATTGTGTCCCCCCTAACTGTGCACCATTGCTAAGGTTCGTTGTTCCGAAGCACCACGTGATGATCAGGTGTGATAGGCTCTAACGTTCGCATACAACGAGTGTAAGCCAGATTTACACACACAATACACTTAGGGTTCACTTGACGAGCCTAGCATGTACAAACATGGCCTCGGAACACGGAAGACCGAAAGGTCGAACATGAGTCGTATAGAAGATACGATCAACATAAAGATGTTCACCGTTGATGACTAGTCCGTCTCACGTGATGATCGGACACGGCCTAGTCGATTCGGATCATGTATCACTTAGATGACTAGAGAGATGTCTATCTGAGTGGGAGTTCTTTAAATTTGTTTAGATGAACTTAATTGTCATGAACATAGTCTAAAATCTTTACAATATGTCTTGTAGATCCAATGGCCCATGCTAATGTTGTCCTCAACTTCAACGCATTCCTAGAGAAAATCAAGCTGAAAGATGATGGTAGCAACTATACGGATTGGGTCCGTAACTTGAGGATCATCCTCATAGCTGCCAAGAAAACATATGTCCTTGAAGCACCGCTAGGTGACGCTCCCGCCCCAGCGAACCAAGATGTTATGAACGCTTGGCAGTCGCGTTGTGATGATTACTCCCTGGTTCTGTGCGGCATGCTTTACAGCTTAGAATCGGGGCTCCAAAAGCGTTTTGAGCACCACGGAGCATATGAGATGTTCCAAGAGCTAAAAATGGTTTTCCAAGCTCATGCCCGAGTCGAGAGATATGACGTCTTCGACGCATTCTATAGTTGTGAGATGGAGGAGAATAGTTATGTCAGCGAGCATATACTCAAATTGTCTGGGTTGAACAATCGCTTGTCTCAGTTGGGAATTAATCTCCCAGATGAAGCAGTCGTTGACAGAATCCTTCAGTCGCTCCCACCTAGCTACAAGAGCTTCGTGATGAACTTCAATATGTAAGGGATGGAGAAGTCCATTCCCGAGGTGTATTCAATGCTGAAATCAGCGGAGGTGGAGATCAAGAAAGAGCATCAAGTGTTGATGGTGAATAAAACCACTAAGTTCAAGAAAGGCAAGGGTAAGAAGAACTTCAAGAAGGACGGCAAAGGAGTTGCCGCGCCCGGTAAGCCAGTTGCCGGGAAGAAGCAAAAGAATGGACCCAAGCCTGAGACTGAGTGCTTTAATTGCAAGGGAACGGGTCACTGGAAGCGGAACTGCCCCAAATACTTAGCAGATAAGAAGGCCGGCAACGTCAAAGGTATATGTGATATACATGTTATTGATGTGTACCTTACCAGCGCTCGTAGTAGCTCCTGGGTATTTGATACCGGTGCAGTTGCTCACATTTGTAACTCAAAGCAGGAGCTGCGGAATAAGCCGAGACTGGCGAAGGACGAGGTGATGATGCGCGTCGGGAATGGTTCCAAGGTCGATGTGATCGGTGTCGGCACGTTGCCTCTACATCTACCCTCGGGATTAGTTTTAAACCTTAATAATTGTTATTTAGTACCAGCTTTGAGCATGAACATTGTATCTGGATCTCGTTTAATGCGAGATGGCTACTCATTTAAATACGAGAATAATGGTTGTTCTATTTATATGAGAGAAATGTTTTATGGTCATGCCCCGCTGGTCAATGGTTTAATCTTAGTGAATCTCGAAAGTGATGTTGCACATATTCATAGTGTGAATGCCAAAAGATGTAAGGTTGATAATGATAGTCCCACATACTTGTGGCACTGCCGCCTTGGTCATATTGGTGTCAAACGTATGAAGAAGCTCCATGCGGATGGACTTTTGGAGTCTCTTGATTATGAATCATTTGACACGTGCGAACCATGCCTCTTGGGCAAGATGACTAAGACTCCGTTCTCCGGAACAATGGAGCGAGCAACCAACTTATTGGAAATCATACATACTGATGTGTGCGGTCCAATGAGTGTTGAAGCTCGCGGTGGCTATCCTTATGTTCTCACCCTCACAGATGACTTAAGTAGATATGGGTATGTCTACTTGATGAAACACAAGTATGAGACCTTTGAAAAGTTCAAGGAATTTTAGAATGAGGTTGAGAATCAACGTGACAGAAAAATTAAGTTCTTACGATCGGATCGTGGAGGAGAATATTTAAGTCACGAATTTGACACGCACCTAAGGAACTGTGGAATTGTTTCACAATTGACACCGCCTGGAACACCTCAGCGTAATGGTGTGTCCGAACGTCGTAATCGTACTCTGTTGGACATGGTGCGCTCTATGATGTCTCTTACCGACTTACCGCTATCATTTTGGGGTTATGTGTGACACCCCGAGACCGATGCGCCAGATGTCAGCCAGTTATTCGTCGCCATTGCCATGTCATCTGCTTGCGTGTTGCATCTTTGCCTTGTCATCGTGTGCATTGCATCAGCATGTTTTTAAAACTTGCATCCGTCCGAGTCCGCATGTCCTTTCCGTTGTCCGTTCTGAGCCCAGACACACTCACACGCGCCCGCGGCGCCTATGAATATTTATTTTATGAGTGGCCGGAAAATGTTCTCGGAATGGGATGAAACTTGGCGTCTGGTCTTATTATAGTGTAAACAGGCCGCCTGCCAAATTGCATCGCATTCGGAGCTCCTTTGATAGCCCAACCGTTAAACTATAGCGGCACTATCGCCGGTTAAATCGTCGGACGTTTCGGGTCTCCGAAACGATGTGCCGGGCTGCTCTCTCTCTTCTCTCCTCTAAGCCCGAGGCCTTCTACACAGCCCACTAACCTCACCTGCAGCCCACCTAGACTCCCCTCTGTCCGAAACCGTCCGATGGCAATCGAACGGCGCCGAAACGGAGCAAATCCCCTAAACCTAGCCCCCTTTCTATAAATAGACCCTTCCACCTGCCAATTTTGGCCGAAAAACCTAAATCCTAGCCATCCCCTAACCTCCAGCGCCGCCCCCGCATCGTTTTCCGCGCCGGACCTCTCCACCGCCACCACTTGGCGCCTCCCCACCAGTCAGCGCCGCCGCGGCCCACCAGGCCCGACCGCGGCCCGCCCGAGCCGCGATCCGGGCCCGAAGCCGCCCGCGCCACCGCCCGGGATCCCGCTTCGTTCAGCGCTCCAGCGCCCCAGCGCTCCTCCCCGACCTCCCCACCGGAGCGCCGCCGCTCCTCCCGATCTGCCCCGATGCCTCGCCATCCCGCCGACCGGCGACCTCGTCGGAGCCGCGCCCCGCACCGCCACCGGATCCCCAGGCCGGACCCCGTCGCCTGTAGCCTCCCCGCACCGCCGCCTCGGACCCCGTCGTCTCCCTGCGACCTGCGCCTCCTGCAGCCGGTGACCCAGCCCCGTCGGAGCAGCCGCCGGCGACCCCCACCTCTCCAGCCACCGCCATGGCCCTCCCTCCCCCGATCCAGATCGGATCGGGTGGACGGGCGACCGATCGGGCCGCCTCCAGCGCCCGCAGGTGGGCCGCACCGCGCCGGCCCGTCCCCAGCAGCTCGGGCCCGTCCCCCCCCTGGCCTGCCCTGCCTCTTCCGTCCTTGTGCCAGGCCCAGTGGTGAGAAATCCCATATCCCCGCCCCAGGCATTTTTTATTGTCCACCGCTCGATGTGTTTTTTTTTCTAAGTCATAAAACGGCTAAGTCCCAGAAATCAGTAATTTTGTGGGCGTGTTCATGTGGCTGTAACTTTTTGTATGATGATCCAATTTGAGTGAATAATATGTCAAAATGATCGTGGTGATATGCTCTTCACTTTTATCCATTGTGGCATGCTTGTTTGAGATCATCTTGATGCTCTAATCCTCGTTGCAAGAGTGCTACTTGTTTAAAACTGTTGATAGTTGTAAATTTGGTGCATGCTTGTGGTGATGATAACTTTGTGCATGTTTATCAAAATGGAGCATATGATATGTCAAAATGTTCATTGTGAAGTGCTCTACATGATGGTTGCTGTAGCATTCATGTTAGGTGTCATATTGCCATGTTAATCTCTATTGCAATAGTGCATGTGGTTGTTAAGTGCTGAAACTTGTTATGAGATGCTGATTTCACTTGTTCATTGCTATTGATGTGTTTGTCTTCATGCCACATGTCAATATGTTTTAGAAGCACAATCACATGGTCTTTGTTGTGGTGCAATCCACTTTCCATGATATGCCTTGAGGTGACTTAAACAAGCTTGTAAACATGCCATGCCAATGTTGCTGTTTTATACTTAGTGAAAAAACTGCTAAGTTTGGAATCTGTTAAACCTGATGCTATGTTTGCTTGATGCCCCACTCAAATCCATGCTTGTTTTGGAGTGGCCAATGATCATGTCTTGTTGTCCATGTTATTGGCTATCCATTCATGCCCTTGTTTGCATATATGGCCTGCTGTAGCTTATTTATTTCTTGCTCTCAAGTTGCTATAAATTTACCTGTCAGGTTTTTATCAGCATGATCAATTTGGTGAAGCTTGTTGTTATTGATCCATCACTACTGGAATCTGGGAATTTGCCATCAGCCAGCTCTTTGCCATCTGCCAGCTGATGGCAAAGAACGTCTTTGCCATCTGCATATAAAAAACAGATGGCAAAGAACTGACAGACGGCAAAGAACATGGTTGCCATCAGCCAATTCTTTGCCATCTGCCAGCAGATGGCAAAGAGGTTGGCAAATCCTGCGACCGTCAAGAGGGTAACGGCGTACCAGCCCCACCTCTTTGCCATCTGCCAGCTGATGGCAAAGATTCTTTGCCATCTGCTGGCAGATGGCAAAGAGATGGGGTTATTTTTTTCCAGGTAAAAAAAACTGTGCGGTTATCCCCTCCCTCTCTCCCCACCCATCCACATGTAAAAAAACACTGTTCGCATCTCATCCGGACAGAGCCGTCGATGGTGCTCTAGCTCGCCCGCCACCACCCTATCGCCAGCCCCGTCGCTTCCCCGCCCCGTCGCCGGCCCTCCCCCGCCCCGTCCCCGGCCCTCCCCCGCCACCCCGCCCCGTCGCCGTCGCTCCCCCTCCCCGTGGCCGTCGCTCCCGCGCCCCGTCGCCGGCCCTCCCCCGCCCCGTCGCCGGCAGCTCATTTCATGCAAGGTATGTTTACTGCTCCATATGTTTACTGCTCTATATTGAGTTGGTGTAGAATATATTTACTGCTCCAATGAAAAAGTATGTGAGCATCATCAGAAATATCTTTGAGTACATGAGAATTAATTCATCCATTTCAAGCAAACATAGATTTCAAACTGCACTATCACAGCCATGAAACAACAGAAGAGAAATACATACATATCAAGTGTTACATGCAGAAGTGGTACATCATGGGCAAGACTGGCAGTGAATGACTAAAATAAATCACAACTCAAGAAGCAGTGCCATTAGAAACTGCATCAACTTGGCGTGAATGATGTTACAGAACAGAAAAACTATAGGCTTTTGCCTTCAGTTCTAGTCCTTTCTGCTCATCAAGCTTCTTGCGCTGGGTGAGACAAACCTAACAAATACTATTCAATTAGCACAGGTCCATGTAAGTGCCATACATTCATGCTTGATGAAGTTCTAACATAGCCTCGACGAGATTACAAGTTTGAAGGGCCACTTAAGATTCAGTATGTGAACAGCCATGCATATGTTTGCTAAAAGGTATTGGGCCAGCCATGCATAGACTTAAGATTCAGCATATTACAAGTTTCAAGGACCACTAAATAGCAGAAATACCAATGCGAAAAAATGGCAGTGAACAAAAGGCAGTTTAATGACTCATGTACAAACGAGCTACCATCGATGAAATCTTGATTTTAAGCACTATTAACCGATTCCATGACTAAGAACAAATTTGTAGAAAACAACATCACACGAGGTATTAACAAAATGTTAGGTACATCAACATATTATTAACTTTCTTAGACGGATGTTCTCACCTGATGTACCTAACTTTTTGTGGCCATTGCAACTATGGGCTATCCTAATGTCGAAGTAGCGCTGCTCCCCTCCATTATTGAATCCTGAAATGAGATTTTTTTTTGACTTCTCCTGAGATGAGAATTGCAAAGTCACAAATGAGATCATCTTATGTAGGTCAGACGTTAGGCACAAGGATCAGATAAAGACGCAGCCTACGGCAGCAGTCTATGAGTCATCAGAAAAAATGTTATGACACTTCCAATTGTTGACCCTCAGTATTCCGACAAATAAATTGTTGACCCTTGATGTCAGCATCTTTGGGAATCATAATTCATATATACTGGGACACTTGTTTCTATTCCCTGTTAAAATAGATCGATTTTTAGCGGTGAATCATGTATACATGAATCAAAATAGATCGATTTCCAGCTTTTCAAGCTATCGACTCTGTATAAAAAACTGCAGGTACTAACCTTTTAGTGAATTGTCCTAAACTTGAAGCCATTGAGATTACCTAACCGCCCTCAACCTTCCAAGTTGATCCTCCAGAATACAAATCAGTGAAACAAAATGTTCAAATTACATTACAGTACTAAAACACCTAAACAGTAGCAATGCACCATCAAATCGGAGTTGTTAAAATGCATCATTCACACCTGGGACACATGAATAAGAAAAAAAGAAGTAGAGAAATGTAGCACAAATCTACCTGATAGTAAATTTGGAATGCAGAACAAATTTACTAGCAAATACAGTAAAAGTTAAAAATCAACCACCTCGTCGCACGGGCTGGTCAGAAAGGACCGAGGAGGCCACGGCTTGCCACAGAACTTACCACTGCCGGGAGGATGGGACGAGCACATGGCGGAGGTTGCCGACGAGCTCCGATCTGGTCCGTCCCAAACTGGGACGCCACCCACAAAACATCATGGAGCTATCGAGAGATGGAATAGTATGGAGGAGGGATCTGGCCCGCCTCTACCGGGCATACTCGCTCAGGATGGAGGAGAGATCTGGGTCGCCGCCGCGGCCGTGGGCGGGGAGATTTGGTTTGTGCGCTGCCTCTGCCCAGTGGATTGGGTTTGAACAACGAGGGCATGGTGAGGTGACCAAATTAGCTTTCAGGGATAGGTTTTTCTGCAAAATTTGCACACACAACAGAGCCACCCAAATCTGGGCCCTCAATTTCCCATCTGATGGCACGGATCCATGTTTTCTATTTTTGCATCCTAGGTTCAGATTCTATACTAGTTGCTCCCACTTTTACGAAGGCATAGAGCTGAACGCACATGTTAAAACAGCACTAGAAGTAAGTCATCTATATACTAAACATGGAGGCTCAGGTCAGAAGCTCTGTTCAAAAGGTAGGATCTACAAGAGAAAATCTTGCTCTATGTCCTTGTCGAAGAAGATATAACCTTCTCTCCATGAATTAAGCACTGCTCAACTGAACACTAACAGATTAATTAACTTGAGAGCAATTTCCAACAAAAGGAAAATACACAAGGTAGAAAAGCCATACCCTAATGCAACTTGTGTCTCCATATTTTATTGCATTTTTTGAACAACAGGCAACATCAGACCACTTTATATTCAGCACCTCCAAGGAGTACATAGTATTAATATATCCAAATGACAAACATATTATGGCCTGACCACACACTTATAAATGGTTCCAGAACAAAGAACCAAGATGGAGTACAAGTGCTTGACTGAATACCTGAGCTCTCGCTTCATCTATCTTCTCACCTAAAAGAACATCACACAATCAGTACTTCATCTTCTCACCTACAAGCACATCAGACAATCAGTACATCATATATATAGTGTCCTGCTGTATATTTAGACAAAGGCAAAACAAGGAGCATGTAGAGGTATGTAGTATAATTAGGCAAAGGAAAAAACAATGGACAACAGTTGCAGAACATACAGAACAAGGAAACAAAATGTCAAGTAAAAGGTGATTTTGAAACATATGTATATAGCAGGGGTGGGTTCACATGTACACACATACATAAATATTACTATTGGGCTACTTCTAACTTCTTACATCAACCAGGTTTCTGCAAATAAAAATGCGGATAACAGACAACAGGGAAACAAATATCTAGGGTGTGGCCTGAAAAATATATTCATACCATCATGTCATTTCTCGATAATTATATTCTATATATTGTGTTTTTGTGCTAGTTCTCACTTTATCAAGTCAAATCAGAAAACTTGTGCATATAAACATCATAGTCAGCAGCCGAGGGTAGAAAGAACTCACACACATGATCTATATTGACAACTTTAGTTTGGACAGAGATGAAGTAATCAATTTTGGACATGTGGATGGCATTCAAATATGTCGGTTGCCAAACTGAATCAAGAAGGCCACAACACATAAAAATTGTAAACTATGGCAAGCAGTTTGTAATATCTTCTTATTTGGATGAACAAACCGGTGTGTCCACAACACACAGACACGACACCCCTGACACCCGACACCTCTTCGGCCTCTTATTGACCGAAAAGGTGCTCTTCGGCCTTCCAGAGGCCGACGGGGCCATATAATTGTGAATTATGAGTTAGGTCCTATATTTTCCAATTATGTTATGGAAAACATCATATATATTTGCGTTGATCGGGTGGATTTAAATGTGCAGTTGTTTCATCGCTGTGAGGGTCTGGTGTTCAACGACCTCCCCGTGCATTCGACGAGCTCCGCCCCTGCGTTCGTGGGTGAGCACAAATGACATCACCTCCTCTCCCCTTCATTTGCTCTGTTCTGGTCTTCGTGCCGATGAAACTTGCTAGCTATAGGTGTATTCAATCATCAGTATGCGTGACCACTATGCGTCTCCCGTTCGAAAGGGTTACATCTCCTCCTCCAAAATGAATTTATATGCTTAGCTAGCTCAAAATGACATAACAACCTTAATTAGCTCAAAAATGACATATTTAACCTAGGATAGCTCTAAAATGAGCTATACTTAGCATTTATTCCTCTAAAATGAATTTATATACATATTATTATTCATGTCAGGTATTCATTTTTTTATGTTGTACTAATTTCGTTTACTCTTTGTCATTCCAGGTGTTAACAGATGGTGGGCGCGGGTCGAGAGCGCTCCGAGCCTCCTACCCCGGCGCGTGGTGGGAGGGGTAGTTCCATTCCCCTCCATAGCCTCCAGAGAGCGCTAGATCTCAGTTTGCAGAGTCCAACGACGGTCGCTTCTTCTTCGGCCGGGAGAGGTCGGGGGGTAAGAAGAAGGAGAAGGCTGCTAGAGGTGGACATGGCGGCAGGAGAGGTAGGAAGGCTGCTACGCCTTCCTCGCTGCCACCCCCAACTGAGTCACCCGACCACAGGACTGCTCCGTCTGAGATCGAGCCATCTGAGGTGAACCCGTCTCGGACTCCACTCCACGAGCCTCCGGCCGCCGATCCTCGGGCCGCCGAGTCTTCGCCCCACGAGACTACGGAGTTCAGACGGGGTCACGATGTGTCAGAGCCGAGCCCATGGGAGGACTGGATGGAGTCGAGTGCACATGGTTGTGTTCAGGGTGCAGACTATAGTTCTGATAGCTATAGAGAGGGTGAGTGGGTTGAGGGGCACAAAGTCTACCAGCGTGGTGGTACAAAGCTCCCGCCCACCCCGGCGACCCCCGACCAGAGGTGGTTGATTGCGCCTAACGGGGAGAAGTAAGTGCATTTACTCTTTTTTAACTTTTTGCCTTAACGTTTCTTCGAATATCTAATGCGTTGACCTTGTCATACTGCAGTTCTTGGACACACTCAGACGGGGTCCGCAGGCCCAACACTGTCCTTGGTGTGATTTGTCGCCAGTGCTTCCCGAGGTGGGTCACGTTGCCCGGTGAGGGTCGGGTTCCAGAGCTAGGAATGACCTGGGAGCACTACTTGGCTGCCCCGGCCCCGCCGGAGCATAGGGTCGGCGATGTCGAGTGCGACACGGTGGCCGAAATTGTGATCGCCACGTTTTGGGTAATTTCTCCTTTGCCATTTACGTTGTGTTTTCTTCTTTGATTGCACACCTTCTACATGTGTTTTCTTGTTTGATTGCAGACCTTCTAATCCGTGTTTTATTGTTTGATTGCAGACCTTCTACAGGTGTGCTGAGGGACAGGAGGAGGTCGCGGCTCAGGTTATCAACGCCGAGTGCAGGCGCCTACTTGGAAACTTTCGGCACGAGGCTCGGACGTAGGCTGTTCGAGACTACTTAGCACAGACTGGTATTAGGAGGACAAAAGAGAAGTGCCGGAACAAGTATCTGAGTAAGGAGAAGTACATGAAGGTAATTACCTATTGTTAAGGCCTTGTACTTAGTTTCCTTGATTTGATTCGTAGGCGTAGCGCTCAAATTTCTCTTGCTTAACTTAGGTGCCCCCGAGATGGTGTGCGGACAAGATGGACTGCTGGGAGGCGTTGGTGGATGAGTGGTGCTCTCCCCAATGGCGCGTCGCCCACAACATTGCAAAGGAGAAGCGAATTAAAATGAGAGGCGTGCCACACCATCTAGGCAGCGTCAACCTGTATGGGTACGGGAATAACTGGGTATGTGTGGTTTGCTTCATGATTCATGCAAATTCATTCTTTGTGCTAGCTTGAGTCCTTAACTAATACTTTGTTCCTCTCTTTTAGTCAAAACACAACAAGGCTCCAGTGCCAGAGCTGTTCGACCTCTATGGCATGTCCAATATTGCACCGTACAAGAAGGCCAAGGCATTCTCTGAGTCTGACCTCTAAAATGCAAATAACTTCAGCAACGAGGCCTCCCACCACAAGATGGTGCAGTACGTTAAGCAGGGGAAGGCGAGGAAAGGGCCGGACTTTAACCCGAGCCGGCCTCTTTATCCAGAGCTGGTGATGATATCTGGTGGCGGAAGGTCCCATGGCTCGTTAGCCATGGGTAATGGACTGATACGTTGTAGTAGCACTCTCCCGCGGATCAAGAAGCGCCAGACCAGCTCTGATCCTGAGATACCGTCTCATTTACGACCAGTGGAAATCGAATTCCAGGTTTGTTATATGGACTCGGTAGCCTTTCCTCCATTACATTGTGTTTGCGGCCGTCGATGATTACAATGCTAACGAGTGGTGTTGCAGGCTGCTATTGAGGCAGAGAGAGCAAAGACACAGGCTGCTTTTGAGGAGAGGGACCGGCAGTTGGCGGAGAGGGACCGGCAGGCGGCGGAGAGGGAGAGGGAGAATCAGGAGGACGGCTAGGCTGTTGGAGGAGGAGAGGAACCGGAACGACTCGGCTAACCGGGCCATGTACGATCTCTTCGTGGTAAGTTTCTTCTGCATATTAGCTAAATCATGCACGCAATGTTCCTTTCATTAGTAACTAATATGACTGACACGTCAAAACCAAATGTGCAGTCCATGTGCAAGAAGAACGGCCAGACCCCTCCGTCGATGCCAGTCATTGCTCCGGCGGGCACGGTGAGTTTCATTTGAACGGTCATTAGTTACTAGTCTTCACATTTGAGTTGCATCATGCTAACGATACATTGGAAATAATCTTTGGTGCAGTGTAACTCCTGACAAGCATCGACCGATCCTTCTCCGTCTGCCACTGGCGCGACCGGTCCTACACCTACACCTACACCTACACCTCCGTGATGACGGTAAGTTTCCCAAGTGTTTTGCTTAATAGAGTTTTGTTGTGATGCCATGTTGTATCTACACATATCGTGCATAATGTGTGTATGTTTGAAATGCATTGTATGTGTGGGATTCGACATCTAGTCGTGTGCCTTTGGTAGCCTTCCATACAGGGAAATGCCTCCTAGTACTTCCACTGAGCCATGGTAGTTCGCTACTGCTCCGGAACACATGGATTGACCGGCATGTGTCCTTCTTTGCTCCTGTGTCTGTCCCTACGGGGAAATGTCACGCGGTGTATCACCGAAGTCCTTGTAGCTTGCTACGACTTGGTTGCACTCGCTGATGACCGACACGTGCATTGCTGGGTCATGTATGCCTGTCCCTGTACGTTTGTGCCACCTTGGTTCTATGACTAGTCATGTCGGCCCGGGTTCTCTGCCATAAGGATACTAGCGACATAATCATATACTTAGCATTTTTTTCCTCCAAAATGACTCAATATGCTTAGCTAGCTCAAAAATGACATAATTAGCTTAATTAGCTCCAAAATGACATATTTAACCTATGATAGCTCTAAAATGACGTATACTTAGCATTTTTTCCTCCAAAATGACTTAATATGCTTAGCTAGCTTAAAAATTACATAATAAGCTTAATTAGCTCCAAAATGACCTATTTAACCTAGGATAGCTCTAAAATGACCTATACTTAGCATTTTTTTCCTCCAAAATGACTTAATATGCTTAGCTAGCTTAAAATGACTGATGGGCCTCTAACCCCTCGTTGGTTACCCCAAGTGGAAGGTGTGAGATGCAGTGTTGTGGAAGTTTTTCCCTTAGCAAAGATGCCAAGGATCGAATCCCCAGAGACTCCTTGGTTCAACAAGTAGGTGTCAACTGCTAACGGCGCCAGATATTAGCAATCAACGTGGACCTGCACACAGATACAAATAACTTTGCTCCCAACGAGTACAGAGAGGTTGTCAATCCCTCCGGCCTTGTAGTTCACAAAGGATTAAACGCAAATGATAGTAGTGATAGATATAATTGCAATAGTAAGTAATAGCGAAAAGTAAATAGTGGATGTGATCAATGATGGTAATATGGACCGGAGTCTCATGATGTTCACTAGTGATGTCTCTCTCCCAAAAGACGATAAAACAGCTATGTGAGGTAAACGAATTACAGCTGGGCAATTGACAGGACCACAAACGCAAACCAATACTGACTACATTGCAAGAAAGGTTGAGGTTCAAAGCATGGGCGGTACGCCAAAGTAAGTAGACCGAAATCCATCAATATCTACTACTAATCATCCACCTTGAGATATCTATCCAGAACAACTCGCTGGTATTAAGTTGCGAGCCCCACCCATAGTGTAAACTCAAAGCAACAGACAACTGCATTAAAAGAACTTTGCTTAAAGTAAACAATCCTTGCACCCGCGGGCACAAGCACCGTTGTTTTCCCCCTTGTGGCAACAGCACATCCCCTAGACTCATGTTTCTGTCACTCAAGCTAGTCATCGAGGGGCATGAACCCACAATCGAGCATAACGTTCCCTCTTGGAGTCACTACGTATTACTTGGCCAAAGCAATAAATAACAACAGAGAACATGCAAGAATTACTTATGAACATAAATATAAAAGAGGTAGATCAAATATATTACTCAATCACAATCTGAACATAATCTCATAATCCATCGGATCCCAGCAAACTCATCATAGCAACAGCATAAGGATTACATATGTGCCTCGATCATGTAGGGCAGCTCACGAGGACTAATTAGTGAAGCACAAGAACGGGAGGAGAACATCACATAGCTACTGGTCATGGACTCATGGTCCAAGGGAGACTACTCACAACTCATCCGGGAGGCGTCCATGGTGGTGGAGAGGCTCCCGATGATGATCCTCCCCTCCGGCAGGGTGCCGGGAAGAGTTCTCCTGGTGCTCCCGATCTTGGAAGCGGCGGCGGCGGAACAGAGATGAGATCGTGAAAAAGAGTTTTCGTCCCGAGGGTTTCGAAGGACGCTCTAAATATATGCCAAAGGGGGGCACCAGACGGGGCTCGGGGGGCCCAGGCACCCCCCCGGCGCGGCCCAGGGGGGGGCGCCGCCAGGGCGCCTGGGGCCCTGGTGGCCC
>LR738712.1:35452189-35504799 GCA_902687465.1 Secale cereale
CCCCCCCCCCCCCCCGGCTGTACTTCGGGCGCAAGGTAGGTTCTGGAACGCTGATTTTTTATATAATTTTTCTGGATTTTTCCTGAAAGTTCTCGTAATGTGAAAACCTGAAATACAAAAACAGCCGAAAACAGAAACTGGCCCTGGGGTGCACTGGATTAGTAGGTTAGTCCAAATATGATCAAAAGTGTATGGAAGTGTATAAATATCATAGCAATATCACCCAAAAGTGGCATGGAGCAAGCAGAAATTATAGATACGTTTTGGACGTATCAACATCCCCAAGCTTAATTCCTGCTCGTCCTCGAGTAGGTAAATGATAACAAGAATAATTTCTGTGGTGACATGCTATTAACCATATAGGACTTTTTATAGTCATATGACAAAAGCTTACTGAGACAATGATTCTATAGTAATTAAGTTGCCTCATGAGAAAATCACAAAGGACTGAAAGTTTTACATCATGACATTGAAGCATCAAATAGATTTGCAATGAACATGATTTGCAAATATGATAAAGTGATATCTAGCTTGCCCCCTTTAGTGAAGCAAAACATAAATGCAGGGGCACCTTCAAGGTTTAAGTGATGACTAGATACAATGATTTCAAAATAAACGATATCACAACCATGCAAAAGACAATGCTACTTTGGAACAATGCACATTACACTCAGAATGACAACCATAATCTCAGTAGTTGGTGCTTGAAGAAAGAAGGTGGAGACTCAACATAAAAGTAAAAGAATGGTTATGTGCTAGAGCTTTTTATTTTGAAAACATAGAAGCAATTTTGTCAACGGTAGTAGTACTTCATATGTGTCATGCATAAGACATCCTATAAGTTGCAAGCCTCATGCATCGAATACCAATAGTGCTCGCACCTTGTCCTAATTAGCTCGGATTTCCATGGGTTATCATTGCATTACATATGTTTCAACCAAGTGTCACAAAGGGGTACCTCTATGCCACCTGTACAAAGGTCCAAGGAGATAAATCGCATTTGATTTCTCGTTTTTGATAGATCTCAACTTGAGGACATCCATACCGGGACAACATAGAAAATAGATGATGGACTCCTCTTTAATGCTTAAGCATATTCTCATAAGAGATTGAGGATTAATGTCCAAGCTAAAACTTCCACCATGATACATGGCTTTGGTTGGCGGCCCAATGTTCTTCTCTAACAATATGCATACTCACTCAACCCATGGCAAATCACCCTTACTTCAGAAAAGACGAACATGCATAGCAACTCACATGATATTCAACAAAAGTGTAATAGTTGATGGCGTCCCCAGAAACATGGTTACCGCTCAGCAAGCAACTTATAAGAAATAAGATACATAGGCAACATATTCTTTACCACAATAGTTTTTAAGCTACTTTCCCATGAGCTATGTATTGCAAAGTTAGTTCGCTTAGTACAGGTGGAGGTTAGCAAAAGACTAGGAGCGACCAACTAAGAGAGCAATGACGGTCATAATCATGCAGAGCGACAAACCAACATTGAATCAGGCATGGTAGTTATATCGCTACTCAGAAATAAAAGATCATCAAGGCATGACAGACTTTCTTTACAGTCTTAAATATGCGTGAGCATACGCCAAGTCAATCAAAATAAATTCTCGAAGGAAGATATTACTAAACCATACCACATCATAGGCAAACAAATCAAGTTGGTACTCCAATAACACATTGGGAATCCCCCAGCTATTTGAGACTAACCATAAGAAAACCTGAACTACTAAGCGCCATTATGCACGTAGCATCTTTATCATAGACATATTAACCAATGCAACGGAAGCAAACTCTCTTAATAAGGTGAGCATGGTAATTAAAGAGAGTTCAAGCAACCAACTAAACAAAAGCTCTTTGAAAAGATAAGCATGAATACTAAGAGCTGAACATGATAGTAGCTATTAAAAGACAAAGAACACACACAGCAAAGATAGACATGAAAATTCTATGTTATGTTCTAGGTAGAAGTGGAGCGTGTTTCTCTCCCACATAAAGAACGCTGAGTTCCGACTCGTTATAAAAAACTAAAAAGAAAACTAAAAGCAAGACGCTCCAAGCATAGCACATAACACATGAAGTGATTAAAATATAGTGGAACGAAAGACGAACTGATAATGTTGATGGAGAAGGAGATGCACGGGGGCATCCCCAAGCTTAGACGCTTGAGTCTCCTTGAATATTTCTTGGGGGTGCATGGGTGTAATGCCCCGGATGTAATACTTTCCCTTTTGGGCTTATAATATATCTCCGGCTTCATCTATTTCCATTCCGGGTTCTTTGTCTTTCGGGTTTTTCGTCATTTTGTTGTGTGAGTGTGTGGCATTCATTCATATCATGTAGACATGTGCATCGCATTGCTTTGTGTTGTCGGTTGCATCCGGTTCCGCGCGTTCCTTCCCGTTGTCCGTTTCGCGTTCCGGAGCTCCCTCACGTGTTCGTGACGTCCCGTAGGCCTACTTTGGCGTTTGGCCATGTAACGTTACCGGTTTGGCGCGAGACTTGTCGTGTGTTGTTGTTTTGGTGTGTGTAACCCGCCTGTCAAATCTCGCCGCGTTTCGAGTCCGTTTGCTCCTCCAACAGTTGTTCTCGTGGGCTCAAAGTGCCTCCACTTTGAGGCCCAAAACACCCCCTCCAACAGCCCACTAACCACTCCTAGTCACTTCTATCATCTAGGCCATCAAATTCTGATCCGGTGGCCGAAAACCGCACTCCATTTGGAGTCTCCTAGCTCCCTCTACCTATAAAAGTGTGTCCACCCCCGAATTTTGCGGATCCAACCCTAGCTTCTCCCTCCTCCAGTCGCCGGACACGTCCGGACGGACCGGACGCGTCCGCCCGCCGCCGCCCGACCTACCGCAGGCTGCCACGTGTCCGACCCCGGGCAGCCGGATCCACCGCGCCGCCGCGGCCCGCGGGGCCCGAGGCCGGCCCGCGCGAGCCCGCGCGCCTTCGCTGCCCGAAGCGTCGCCTTCCCCGCCGCCGGCGCCCGCCTCGCCGCCGCCGGGCGCACCGCGCCACCTCACCTCGCCGGCGTCCGCCCGCTGCTGAGACCTCGCCTCCCCGCCGCCGCGGCCGGGCTTCCGCCGCCCCGGCCGGCGCCCCCGTCGCCGCCCCGACCGGAGCCGCCGTCCTCCTCCTCCGGTGGCTCCCCGCCACCGCGGAGCTCCCGCCGGCCGCCGCCGTCCGCCACCGCGGAGCTCCCGCCGGCCGCCGCCGTCCGCCGCCGCGGGTCTCCCATCGGCCGTCGCCGTCGCTCGATCGTGGGGATCGAGGGATCCCCCGATCCGATCTGGATCGGCCGCCCCTGACCTAACGGGTCCGGCCCGGAGCCGGCTAGCCGCCGGATCCGCGGGTCCGGCCCGATCCGCCTCTGCCTCCGGCCCGTTTGACCCACCGCCTCTGTTGACTTTGACCGTTGACCCGGAGGTAGCCCAAATTCCTCTAAGTCCCCTGTGATTTGTGTGCTGATGCCTTTTGTAAACATGCATAACTTTTTGCCTGATGCTCCGTTTTGCGCGTGTAATATGTCCAGACGTTCGTGGAGACTTGCTCTACGTTTTATCTGTTGTTGTCATGCATGTTAGAGATCATCTAGGTGCTTGTTTTGCTGTTGCAAGAGTGCATCATGATATAAACTGCTGCTATGTGATGTTTTTATGCCACCTTTGCCATGTGATATCTTTTAGCTCGTTTGTCCGAATGATGCAAATGACATGTCCACATGTTCGTCTTGCCACGAACTACGTGTTGCTTGTGATAGGTTGCATGGTAGATTTATTATTGCCTTGTTATCTTCGTTGCAAAGTGCCATGTGGCTGTGATGTGCTTTCACTTGTTATGAAATGTCATCTTGTTGAGCTCGTTGTGATCGTTGTGTTCACCTCTTTGAAGCATGCTTGTGTGTTTCGGGATCACCTTCATGTGCACTTTGATGAGGTGCTAACCCTTTGCCATGTTTAGTTTCGAGGTGACTTAAACATGCTCTTTTATATGCCATGATGATATTGCTGTTTTAGGACTTAGTGGATTTTCACTAAGTCTGAAATCTGTAACGTTCCGATGCCATGTTCGTGTGATGTTCTAGGACAAAGCATGTTAGTTTTGGAGTGGATTTTGATTGTTCCTTGTAGTATATATTGTTGTCTTTCCATTCATGTCCTCACATGTCCATTTATGTGGCTGTAGCATGTTTATCTTTTGCTCCAAAGTTTCAATAAAATTCTGCTGCCAGAATTTTATTGCCAAGTTCAATATGTCCAAGATCATTGCTATTGATCCGTGATTCCGTTGGGGTGCACCTTTGGACTTAGTTGCTATACTATATGTCTAGTTTGTGTTCATGCCTTTTGCCATGTTATTTAAATGCTGTAGCTCAATTATTTTGAGCTCCGAAGATGCTATGTTGCTGTAATTTTCAGCTTTCGCTCAAATCTTGTTTCGGGCATAACTTTTAGCCCGTAACTCCGATTTCAGCGAATCTTATATCAAACTTGATTGTTTTTCTGTGTAGATTAATAATATCAGATTGTTATCTTGTTTTGAGGTGATTTGCTTGAGTGATGTTTTACGTGCTCCGTGTGCATCCTTAGTGCATCCATCATGCATTCATCCTTTCCGAGTGCGCATTGCATCTTGTTGATTGGTGCTTGGTGTGATTATTTTGTTTAGAGCCGGAAGCTGAGACCGAGTACGAGGTTGAGCACGAGGTTACCAACGAGGTTGAGCACGAGGACCCTTCTTACGATCCGAACGACTTCTCTTCAGGCAAGATGACCGAACCCCGATAACATTACTATCTTTGCCTATTGCTAGTAGTCTCGATCTATAGTTTTGCCTCGATGCCCATGATCTTCTTGTCAGCCTCCTACTTGTAACCAATTGCCATGTTTAACCAACCTACCTATGCAAACCATTGCTTGGCTAAGTACGCTTCGCTCAGCCCTTCTTATAGCATTGCTAGTTGCAGGTGAAGATCGAAGATGCTTGCTGCATGTTGAAGTTTGGTTGGGTTATATCACACTATATAAATGCTTAAAATGAAATCATATATATATTGGCAAGGGTGGAAGGCTAAGCCTTTTGCTTGGTGATTTGTTCCACTCATGCCGTTAGGATCCGTATAAGCCGGTTTTATGTTCCTTGATTATGCGTTCCTAACACGGTTGGGGTGTATGGGACCCCCTCGATAAACCGCTAAGTGCTAAGTCTTTTCCAGCAAGTCCCAACATTGGTACTATTTGCCTAATAACAAACTAAACTTGCATAGGGAGTAATTAACCCTCTTTCTTAATCAACAACCCCGGGCCAGTGCTCCACATGAGTGTTGGTCCGAAACGGGGGTTCTGCGGGGCCGCCTTGGGGCAACCCGAGGTATCTGGTATACACCCATAGAATCGCCCATCCGGCCGTGTCCTGAGACTTAGATACGCGCGGCTACTATCAGGGTGTCGACACGCCGGGAGGATTTGCTGGATTAGCCTTACCTTAGCTTGGTATATCTTGAGCACGGGATTCCGAGGATACTCGGGTCTTCCCACTTTGGAGTTGCGACTCCGCGGATCGTGGGCTTGTAATGGGTCAAGTTGGAACACCCCTGCAGGGTTTGAACTTTCGAAAGCCGTGCCCGCGGTTATGTGGCAGATGGGAGCTTGTTAATTCCGGTTGTAGATAACTTGACACAATGTTTTCTAATACACTACCAGCGTGTGTCCCGTGACTGTCAATTTCCGAATAGGGATTCGGGAGTTGAACACGGAGGGGTTATGATTGTGGAGCTTGTAGCTAGGATCACTTCGTGATCACTTCTCGCCGAGGCTTTCTCTTCTCGCTCTCTCTCACGTAAGCTAGTTGCTAGTTGCTGCTGCAGACACTTATTCTTTTCTTCAGCCTTTTCCTCACCCAAAGGCTTTGATAGTCTTGTTACCCGGAGACGGGATTGCTGAGTCCTCTGTGGCTCACAGTTACTTCACACACCAGATGCAGGTCCAGCTGTGAGCTATCCAGGTGATGGCACCGAGCTGGATTGGGAGTACGACGAGGAGCGTAGTCGGTACTATGTGCGCTACCCGGACGATCAGTAGTGGAGACTCTTACTAGGATTCGATCCGCCTGTGGTTTATTTATCTAAGTTTGGTACTTTGACATTTGGCTTTTGCCCTTAGAGGGTTGTGATGTTCTTAATGTATGATGTTTGAGACTTGTACTGTAATTCTGTGACGTGGCGAGTGTAAGCCAACTATTTTTCTGTTTACTATCCCCTCTTTTACATGAGTTGTGCAAGATTACCGAACTTGAGATCATTCTAGGATGGATTTATGCCTTTAAGTCGTGCCTCGACACGTAGGAGGTATAACTCCATCCTGGGCATTACAAGTTGGTATTCAGAGCCTTCTCCGACCTAGGAGCCCCCACTGTTTGATCGAATCGTTGACGGTCGAGTCTAGGCACACACTGAAAACTTTTTGAGTCCTATATTATATCGGAGAGTAGGATTTCTTTGCTTCTCATCCCCTTTCTCTCTGGTGAGGACTCCTGACGACTACTCTTGTCTCTCCTATCTTCAAAATTGCACAATTTTTTTTTTAGGAATCCCGCGAGTATTCTGGGATTGTTTCAATGTTCTTGTGACAAGGATATTGTTCTCGATGCCTCCTGTTACCGAGGAGTTGAGCTTCGGGGTATCATTGTAACAAGCATATCGCGGCAGTACTAAATACTTAAGACGGCCGACATCGAAAATCTCCCCTATACGGCCAGTGGCAAGATAACCCCGACATCACCCAGTACTGGGGAGGTAGTTCGGGAGTATTGCCATAGCTTGTTATAGTGGATGCTTTTCGAAGGTCCGAGGTACACAGTTTCCGAGAAAGATTGGTTATGTGTTGAAGGATGGATACACCTGGATGTAGGTTAGAGTTGATTGCGCGGTGCTTCCCGTGTATCCCCAACACCTGATTGCATAACTGGAATCTTTCGGAAATCTATAGGTGGGTTTTATCCAGTAGATCGTAGGCATTCTTCCAACGAATGCAGGTTAGTGAGTTCGGGGTTCGACATTGAGTGAAGGGGTTATATGACCGATGTTACTATCAGGAGTTGCATCTTAAAGGGTCCTTGGCTATGCTGATCCGGGGATTGCAAAACCTTTTCGTAACGCGTTCATATGCTTTCAGCACAAAGATGTTAGAACGAAACTCCTCTCTTGTGTTTGTTCCAGTCTGTACCTTGTTGTTTTTCTTATTTTATCCTTTTGATCCCTATGTGGCTTCTCGTGAAGACTGATGTTATCATTTAACTGGGAATATCATTCGTTCCTCTTGTTCGGATGATTTCATTCGTTCTTATTGTTCGAATGATTATTGTGAAGACTTGTTGCAATTCATTCCATTGATTCAGCTTATGCCTTTTGTCAATCAATTGCTGATTCATGGCCATCTCTTTCAGGATGGCTCCGAAAAAGGTTCCCAACGCTAACCCAGAGGTGGAAGAGGTTCCAGAACATCCTCCTTCCCCTCCTCCTCCGCCTGAGGCTTGGAGAGCAATTATGCAGACTACTGCTCAGAACACTCAGTTGATGATGCAGATGATGCAGACGATGCAAGCTAATCAAGCTAATCAGGGTGTTCCAGTGAATCAAGGCAACTTCTTCCAGCAGCACCATGCTACCCTCAACCAGTTCTTGGCAAACAATCCTAAAGCTTTCAGTTACTGTGTCGACCCTCTTGATGCTGAGGATTGGTTGACCGACATAAAGAAGCATTTCGAGTGCAGTAACGTGAAGGAAGAGGATTATGTGAAGTTTGCAGCCTTCCAACTGAAAGATCAAGCAGCTGACTGGTGGCAGCAGTACAAAGACTCAAGGCCGGGTCAAGTGATCTCTTGGGAGAATTTCTGCAACGATTTCCACTCGCACCACATTCCTACAAGTGTCATCGAGGGTATGCGTGAGCAATTCCGCAACCTCAAGCAGGGCTCCATGACAGTCTATCAGTATAATGTCAAGTTCCAAAACCTCGCTCGCTATGCTAAGCAAGACATTCCTGATGCCAAGAGTAAAATCTATCAGTTCCGTGGAGGTCTCAAAGATGAACTTCAGCTTGCTCTCACTTTGTTCGAGCCCGATGAATTCGACAAGTTCTATAACATGGCTTTGAAACAAGAAGCAGCTCAGCTTAAGATGGAGGCTTCTAAGAAGAGAATTCGAGATGCTGTTCACTCTTCCTCATCATCTCAGTTGGCTGCGAAACAACAGAAATTCTGGCTTCCTCCTCCTCCAGTGATTCGAGCTCCATACAACAACTCCAACAACTTCAACAACTCCAACAACAAGAACTCTAGTGGTCGTGGTTTCTCCCACCCACCCAACCCGAGCAACCAGTCGAAGAAGCAGTTTCAGTCTCAAGGCTCCAAGTCAAGTGGCTCTCATTTCCGTCCTCTCTCTGAAGTGGTGTGCAACAAGTGTGGCCAGAAGGGTCATTATGCCAACAGATGTCCGAATCCGAAGCATCTTCCTCCTCCTCCACCTGTGAGTTCAGCTATTGTCAGGCATGATCCAAAGGCAGCAAGGGTCAATCTGATGAATGCAGCACAAGCGGAGGCTTCTTCTGATGTCATTTTGGGTAACCTTCCAGTTAACTCTTTTCCAGCTAAAGTGTTATTTGATTCGGGTGCTTCACATTCTTTCATGTCATACCCGTTTGCATCCAAGCATAGTGTGACCACAACAGCTTTACCGAGACAATTGGCAGTTTCTTCTCCAGGAAAGCAGATGCATTCCAGTATATATGCTCCGAATGTTTCTATTCGCATGGGTGATTATCGATTCTTGGCTTCTCCGGTGATTCTCGGCAATTCTGACATCGACCTCATCCTCGGAATGATTGGCTTTCTCAGCATGATGCTCACATTGATTGTGCTCAAAAGGAAGTCAAGTTGACTCATTCTGATGAAGATGTGATTATCTTCGCCTCCAGGGATAACACTATCCGGCTTTTCTCCCTTAATGATAAGGGCGAAATTAATGCCATAAATCAAATTCCGGTGGTGAACGAATATCAAGACGTCTTTCCTGAAGAACTTCCAAGCATGCCTCCACACCGTCAGGTGGAGTTTGTCATTGAACTCGAGCCGGGTACTGAGCCTGCATGCCGGCGTCCGTACAAGCTCTCTCCGGATGAATTGAAGGAATTGAAGAAGCAGCTTGATAAGCAGGAGAGTATGGGTCTCATCAGACCGAGTACATCTCCATGGGGCTGTGGTGCCTTATTTGTCAAGAAGAAAGATGGCACGGAGCGTCTCTGTGTTGACTACCGGCCATTGAACAAGAAGACGATTAAGAACAAATATCCGCTCCCCAACATCAACGAACTCTTTGAGCAGCTCAAAGGAGCTAAAGTGTTCTCTAAGCTTGACCTCCGAATGGGCTATCATCAAATTCGCATTCGCGAGGAAGACATTCCCAAGACGGCCTTCAGAACGAGCTACGGTTCATACGAGTATACCGTCGTGTCCTTCGGTCTCGCCAATGCTCCTCCTACCTTTTCAAGGATGATGCATTACATCTTCAACCCCTATACTGGAGAGTTTGTGCTCGTGTATCTGGATGATATTCTGGTGTTTTCCAAGAATGAAGAAGATCACGAAAAGCACTTGCGTCTGGTTCTTGATCGACTCCGAGAGCATAAATTCTATGCCAAGTTCTCCAAGTGCGAGTTTTGGCTCGATAAGGTTTTGTACCTGGGCCACATCATCTCAGCTGACGGTATTGCGGTTAATCCCGAGAAAGTTGAAGCAATTGTCAACTGGGAAGCTCCTCAGAACGTCAAGCAGCTCCGTAGTTTTCTGGGTCTTGCCAGCTATTGCAGAAGGTTTGTGGAGAACTTCTCCAAGATTGCCAAGCCTCTTTCCAACCTGCTTCAGAAGAATGTCAAATACTTTTGGTCTCCCGAATGTGAAGTGGCATTCAAAACTCTCAAAGAGAAGCTTGTCTCTGCTCCAGTTCTGACTCCTCCAGATGAATCCAAGCCCTATGAAGTTTTCTGTGATGCTTCTCTTCAAGGTCTTGGTGGTGTGCTTATGCAAGATAAGAGAATTGTGGCATACACTTCTCGTCAGCTAAAGCCAAGTGAGAAGAACTATCCCACACATGATCTCGAGCTAGCAGCTGTGGTACATGCTCTGATTACGTGGAGACATCTGTTGTTGGGCAGAAAGGTCGACATCTTCACCGATCACAAGAGCTTGAAGTACATCTTCACACAGCCGCATCTGAACCTCCGCCAGACTCGTTGGGTTGAAATGATCCAAGAGTACAATCCCAGCATTGAATACACTCCTGGCAAGGCGAATGTGATTGCAGATGCTTTGAGCAGAAAGGCATATTGCAACAGCCTTCTTATCAAGCCGTATCAGCCTGAGCTTTGTGAAGCTTTCAGGAAGCTCAACCTCCAAGTTGTTCCGCAGGGTTTTCTTGCAAATCTCCAAATTGCTCCTACCTTGGAAGATCAAGTCCGTGAGGCCCAGCTCAGTGATACCATGGTGAAGAAAGTGAAACATGGGATTGCAAAGGGCACTCCAAAATACAAGTGCTTCCGTGTTGATGAGAGAGATACCTTGTTCTTCGAGGACAGACTCGTTGTTCCCAAAGGTGATCTCAGGAAGCTCATAATGGAAGAAGCTCATGATTCTCTCCTTTCCATTCATCCTGGCAGTTCCAAGATGTACCAAGACCTCAAGCAGTCTTACTGGTGGACACGCATGAAAAGGGAGATTGCCCAATTCGTGAACGAATGTGATGTATGCAGAAGAGTGAAAGCAGAACATCAACGTCCAGCCGGTCTTCTCCAACCTCTTCCTATTCCCGAGTGGAAGTTCGACCACATTGAAATGGACTTCGTCACTGGCTTTCCTAAATCCAAGCGAGGAAATGATGATATCTTTGTGGTGATTGACAAGCTTACCAAAGTCGCTCACTTTCTTCCAGTCAAAGAATCAATCAATGCAGCTCAACTTGCAGAGCTGTACACTTCCAGAATTGTGTCCCTACATGGCATTCCTCAAGTGATATCCTCAGACCGTGGAAGCTTGTTCACATCAAGGTTCTGGGACTCCTTTCAGTCCGCCATGGGCACTAAGATCAGGTTCAGCACTGCCTTTCACCCTCAGACTAGTGGTCAAGTCGAGCGTGTGAATCAGATCCTAGAAGATATGCTCAGAGCCTGTGTCATCTCCTTCGGCATGAAATGGGAAGACTGCCTTCCATTTGCCGAGTTCTCTTACAACAATAGCTTTCAAGCAAGTGCAGGCAAAGCACCGTTTGAAATTCTCTATGGCAGAAAGTGCCGTACCCCTCTCAACTGGTCTGAAACAGGCGAACGCCAACTTCTTGGCAATGACTTGATCTCAGAAGCCGAAGAAATGTGCAAAGTCATACGTGAGAATCTCAAGGCCGCTCAGTCGCGTCAGAAGAGCTACTATGACGGAAAGCATCGTGATTTGGCTTTCGACATCGGTGATCATGTCTATCTCCGAGTTTCTCCGATGAAAGGCACCCAAAGATTCGGTATCAAAGGAAAACTTGCTCCTAGATACGTCGGGCCTTTCAAGATTCTTGGCAAAAGAGGCGATCTAGCCTATCAACTTGAGCTCCCTTCAAACTTTGCAAATGTTCATGATGTCTTCCATGTGTCTCAACTTCGCAAATGCTTCAAGGCACCTGAGAGCATGATTCCGTTTGAGGAGATTGATCTTCAACAAGACCTATCCTACCGAGAGCATCCAGTTGCAATTCTCGAAGAAACCGAACGCAAGACCCGCAACAAGTCCATCAAGTTTCTGAAAGTCAAGTGGTCACATCACACCGACCGAGAAGCTACCTGGGAACGGGAAGATCATCTTCGTTCCGAGTACCCTTCCTTTTTCCAGTCCTAGATCTCGGGACGAGATCTTTTTGTAGTAGAGGAGAGTTTGTAATGCCCCGGATGTAATACTTTCCCTTTTGGGCTTATAATATATCTCCGGCTTCATCTATTTCCATTCCGGGTTCTTTGTCTTTCGGGTTTTTCGTCGTTTTGTTGTCTGAGTGTGTGGCATTCATTCATATCATGTAGACATGTGCATCGCATTGCGTTGTGTTGTCGGTTGCATCCGGTTCCGCGCGTTCCTTCCCGTTGTCCGTTTCGCGTTCCGGAGCTCCCTCACGTGTTCGTGACGTCCCGTAGGCCTACTTTGGCGTTTGGCCGTGTAACGTTACCCGTTTGGCGCGAGACTTGTCGTGTGTTGTTGTTTTGGTGTGTGTAACCCGCCTATCAAATCTCGCCGCGTTTCGAGTCCGTTTGCTCCTCCAACAGTTGTTCTCGTGGGCTCAAAGTGCCTCCACTTTGAGGCCCAAAACACCCCCTCCAACAGCCCACTAACCACTCCTAGTCACTTCTATCATCTAGGCCATCAAATTCTGATCCGGTGGCCGAAAACCGCACTCCATTTGGAGTCTCCTAGCTCCCTCTACCTATAAAAGTGTGTCCACCCCCGAATTTTGCGGATCCAACCCTAGGTTCTCCCTCCTCCAGCCGCCGGACACGTCCGGACGGACCGGACGCGTCCGCCCGCCGCCGCCCGACCTACCGCAGGCTGCCACGTGTCCGACCCCGGGCAGCCGGATCCACCGCGCCGCCGCGGCCCGCGGGGCCCGAGGCCGGCCCGCGCGAGCCCGCGCGCCTTCGCTGCCCGAAGCGTCGCCTTCCCCGCCGCCGGCGCCCGCCTCGCCGCCGCCGGGCGCACCGCGCCACCTCACCTCGCCGGCGTCCGCCCGCCGCCGAGACCTCGCCTCCCCGCCGCCGCGGCCGGGCTTCCGCCGCCCCGGCCGGCGCCCCCGTCGCCGCCCCGACCGGAGCCGCCGTCCTCCTCCTCCGGTGGCTCCCCGCCACCGCGGAGCTCCCGCCGGCCGCCGCCGTCCGCCACCGCGGAGCTCCCGCCGGCCGCCGCCGTCCGCCGCCGCGGGTCTCCCGTCGGCCGCCGCCGTCGCCCGATCGTGGGGATCGAGGGATCCCCCGATCCGATCTGGATCGGCCGCCCCTGACCTAACGGGTCCGGCCCGGAGCCCGCTAGCCGCCGGATCCGCGGGTCCGGCCCGATCCGCCTCTGCCTCCGGCCCGTTTGACCCGCCGCCTCTGTTGACTTTGACCGTTGACCCGGAGGTAGCCCAAATTCCTCTAAGTCCCCTGTGATTTGTGTGCTGATGCCTTTTGTAAACATGCATAACTTTTTGCCTGATGCTCCGTTTTGCGCGTGTAATATGTCCAGACGTTCGTGGAGACTTGCTCTACGTTTTATCTGTTGTTGTCATGCATGTTAGAGATCATCTAGGTGCTTGTTTTGCTGTTGCAAGAGTGCATCATGATATAAACTGCTGCTATGTGATGTTTTTATGCCACCTTTGCCATGTGATATCTTTTAGCTCGTTTGTCCGAATGATGCAAATGACATGTCCACGTGTTCGTCTTGCCACGAACTACGTGTTGCTTGTGATAGGTTGCATGGTAGATTTATTATTGCCTTGTTATCTTCGTTGCAAAGTGCCATGTGGTTGTGATGTGCTTTCACTTGTTATGAAATGTCATCTTGTTGAGCTCGTTGTGATCGTTGTGTTCACCTCTTTGAAGCATGCTTGTGTGTTTCGGGATCACCTTCATGTGCACTTTGATGAGGTGCTTACCCTTTGCCATGTTTAGTTTCGAGGTGACTTAAACATGCTCTTTTATATGCCATGATGATATTGCTGTTTTAGGACTTAGTGGATTTTCACTAAGTCTGAAATCTGTAACGTTCCGATGCCATGTTCGTGTGATGTTCTAGGACAAAGCATGTTAGTTTTGGAGTGGATTTTGATTGTTCCTTGTAGTATATATTGTTGTCTTTCCATTCATGTCCTCACATGTCCATTTATGTGGCTGTAGCATGTTTATCTTTTGCTCCAAAGTTTCAATAAAATTCTGCTGCCAGAATTTTATTGCCAAGTTCAATATGTCCAAGATCATTGCTATTGATCCGTGACTCCGTTGGGGTGCACCTTTGGACTTAGTTGCTGTACTATATGTCTAGTTTGTGTTCATGCCTTTTGCCATGTTATTTAAATGCTGTAGCTCAATTATTTTGAGCTCCGAAGATGCTATGTTGCTGTAATTTTCAGCTTTCGCTCAAATCTTGTTTCGGGCATAACTTTTAGCCCGTAACTCCGATTTCAGCGAATCTTATATCAAACTTGATTGTTTTTCTGTGTAGATTAATAATATCAGATTGTTATCTTGTTTTGAGGTGATTTTCTTGAGTGATGTTTTACGTGCTCCGTGTGCATCCTTAGTGCATCCATCATGCATTCATCCTTTCCGAGTGCGCATTGCATCTTGTTGATTGGTGCTTGGTGTGATTATTTTGTTTAGAGCCGGAAGCTGAGACCGAGTACGAGGTTGAGCACGAGGTTACCAACGAGGTTGAGCACGAGGACCCTTCTTACGATCCGAACGACTTCTCTTCAGGCAAGATGACCGAACCCCGATAACATTACTATCTTTGCCTATTGCTAGTAGTCTCGATCTATAGTTTTGCCTCGATGCCCATGATCTTCTTGTCAGCCTCCTACTTGTAACCAATTGCCATGTTTAACCAACCTACCTATGCAAATCGTTGCTTAGCTAAGTACGCTTCGCTCAGCCCTTCTTATAGCATTGCTAGTTGCAGGTGAAGATCGAAGATGCTTGCTGTATGTTGAAGTTTGGTTGGGTTATATCACACTATATAAATGCTTAAAATGAAATCATCTATATATTGGCAAGGGTGGAAGGCTAAGCCTTTTGCTTGGTGATTTGTTCCACTCATGCCGTTAGGATCCGTATAAGCCGGTTTTATGTTCCTTGATTATGCGTTCCTAACACGGTTGGGGTGTATGGGACCCCCTCGATAAACCGCTAAGTGCTAAGTCTTTTCCAGCAAGTCCCAACATTGGTACTATTTGCCTAATAACAAACTAAACTTGCATAGGGAGTAATTAACCCTCTTTCTTAATCAACAACCCCGGGCCAGTGCTCCACATGAGTGTTGGTCCGAAACGGGGGTTCTGCGGGGCCGCCTTGGGGCAACCCGAGGTATCTGGTATACACCCGTAGAATCGCCCATCCGACCGTGTCCTGAGACTTAGATACGCGCGGCTACTATCAGGGTGTCGACACGCCGGGAGGATTTGCTGGGTTAGCCTTACCTTAGCTTGGTATATCTTGAGCACGGGATTCCGAGGATACTCGGGTCTTCCCACTTTGGAGTTGCGACTCCGCGGATCGTGGGCTTGTAATGGGTCAAGTTGGAACACCCCTGCAGGGTTTGAACTTTCGAAAGCCGTGCCCGCGGTTATGTGGCAGATGGGAGCTTGTTAATTCCGGTTGTAGATAACTTGACACAATGTTTTCTAATACACTACCAGCGTGTGTCCCGTGACTGTCAATTTCCGAATAGGGATTCGGGAGTTGAACACGGAGGGGTTATGATTGTGGAGCTTGTAGCTAGGATCACTTCGTGATCACTTCTCGCCGAGGCTTTCTCTTCTCGCTCTCTCTCACGTAAGCTAGTTGCTAGTTGCTGCTGCAGACACTTATTCTTTTCTTCAGCCTTTTCCTCACCCAAAGGCTTTGATAGTCTTGTTACCCGGAGACGGGATTGCTGAGTCCTCTGTGGCTCACAGTTACTTCACACACCAGATGCAGGTCCAGCTGTGAGCTATCCAGGTGATGGCACCGAGCTGGATTGGGAGTACGACGAGGAGCGTAGTCGGTACTATGTGCGCTACCCGGACGATCAGTAGTGGAGACTCTTACTAGGATTCGATCCGCCTGTGGTTTATTTATCTAAGTTTGGTACTTTGACATTTGGCTTTTTCCCTTAGAGGGTTGTGATGTTCTTAATGTATGATGTTTGAGACTTGTACTGTAATTCTGTGACGTGGCGAGTGTAAGCCAACTATTTTTCTGTTTACTATCCCCTCTTTTACATGAGTTGTGCAAGATTACCGAACTTGAGATCATTCTAGGATGGATTTATGCCTTTAAGTCGTGCCTCGACACGTAGGAGGTATAACTCCATCCTGGGCATTACAACGGGGGCATCCCCAAGCTTGAGCGCTTGACACTCCTGAATCTTTTTATCATCTTCCCTCGCACACTTGAAAACTCCCTTCATACATAACTCATCATAATCTGATTAGCGAGGTTAGTACCCTTAATAAAATAATTTTTCCTTGCTGGAAATAAAGATATTCTTGAAGTTCTACTGTTTCTCAAGATTGCCAAAAGGTTTTTGCAAAGAAAAAGCAAGCTCTTGGTTTGCAAAACGAAGGAAAGGCAAAACAGGACAGAATCTGTGAAAAACAGAACAGCAGGTAGTAATTGATTTGTTCGGGGTACTTCTGCAACTCAAATCAAAAAACTCAGAACAGATGCACGAAACACAATTATATAGAGAACGCTGTCGAAACAATTCAGACCAAAAAGATGATCTGGTGATTTTATACGAATTTTTCTATCCAAGGACAGAATCTGTTTCCTGGACAGCACCTCACAACTTTTGAACTTTCTAGCAATCAGAGGCTATACTTGGCACAAATATGAAAAGCAAAGATACAATGATGATGCTACTGTAGTAAACAACATCAAGACACAACAAAAGCAAAATATAAAAATTTATTCATGTGGCTGCCTCCCAAAAGTGCTTTCTTTTATGCCTTTAAGCTAGGCATAATGCATATAGATCAAGTTTTATCAAGAGTAAAAGAATAGCTAGCCCGCACAACGGACTCAAAAGGTAACTTGATCTTCTTTCGAGGGAAGTGTTCCATCCCTTTCTTGAGAGGAAACTGAAATTTCATATTACCCTCATTCATGTCAATGATAGCACCAATGGTGCGTAAAAAGGGGCGTCCCAAAATAATTGGACATGAAGGATCACATTCAATATCCATAATAGTGAAATCAACGGGAACGTAATTATCATTAACAACGATAAGAACATCGTCGATCCTCCCCAAAGGTTTCTTTATGGAAGAATCAACGAGACGAACACCAAAAGAACAAGAATCATAAGGTTTCAATTTAAGCATATCATATATTCTTTTGGGCATAACAGAGGTACTATCTCCAACATCACATAATGCATAGCAAGAGAAGTCATTCAATTTAATTTTTATCATAGGATCCCAACCATCTTCTAGCTTTCTAGGTATGGAGGCTTCTACTCTAAGTTTCTCCTCCCTAGCTTTGATGAGAGCATTAGTGATATGCTCCGTGAAGGAAAGGTTAAGTGTGCTAGTGCGGGGATATCTAGACATCTTGTGAAGGAAATAAATAACTTCGGTAAGAGTGCAATTATCAAAATCAAGGTCACGAGCATCTAGTAAAGTGGTAGTGGTGTCCTTTAGGTTCACTTGTTTGGTAGTTTCTATAGTCATAGCATCACCATTAATAGGTCCATTGGAACCAGGAGTACATTGGGTGCTAAGAGTTTGGGTATCCTCAACAACTTGGATAGTAGCAACAATGTGGTGGGTAGGAAGGCTCTTAATTCTATCCTCTTCCTCCCTTAGGGATGCAACCACTTCGGGTTTAGCTGCCATTTGGTTTATCAAAGTGGCTTGTGTGTGGGACATATTGGAAACTTGGGTCTCAGTGATAGTGAGTCTAGTCTGGAGGTTAGAAATCTCAATATTTATGTTCTCTAATCGTCTACTAATGTCTTGCAAGATAGCAGTATGCTCATTTAATTGCCTCGAGAAGGTTTTGTTTTGTTCATATTGGGTGTGCATGTAATTCTTAGTGGCCTTCTCTATTTCTAGCAGTTTCTCGTAACCATGCAAATCTCTATCTTTTTGGATGGAGTTCTTGGTGCTAGGATAAGCATTGTTGTTCACATAGGAATTAGAGGGGAACGGTCTAGGATTACTACCAAAGTTACTCCTATAAGCATCAGCAATCACAGAATCTAAAGGATCATAACGAGGATCAACAGAAGATTGCTTCGAAAGTAGAGACATGATCAAGTCAACTTTTTCATTTAGGGAGGAAATCTCCTCAGAGTTTACCTTCCTACCTGTTGGAGCGCGTTCGGTGTGCCATTGGGAATAGTTGGTCATCATCTCATCGAGAAGCTTTGTGGCAGCACCAAGTGTAGTTGACATAAAAGTTCCTCCCGCTGCCGAATCTAACAAGTTGCGCGAGGTAAAGTTCAAGCCTGCATAAAAATTTGGATAACCATCCAAGTAGTCAAACCATGAGTAGGGCAGTTCTTGATAAGAGATTTCATACGTTCCCAAGCTTGGGCAACGTGTTCATTATCCAATTGTTTAAAATTCATTATGTTACTTCTAAGTTGGATAATTTTAGCAGGTGGATAGTATTTTCCGATAAAAGCATCTTTGCACTTGTCCCATGAATCTATGCTATTTCTAGGCAAAGACTGAAACCAAATTTTAGCTCCTCCTCTCAAGGAGAAAGGAAAAAGCTTAAGCTTAACAATATTACCATCTATTTCGTGGTACTTTTGCATATCACAAAGTTCAACAAAGTTGTTTAAGTGTAAAGCAGCATCATCTCCAGCACCGGAGAATTGATCTTTCATGACTAAGTTCAGTAAAGCAGGTTTAATTTCATACGAAGGTGCTGAAGTGGCAGGTGTAGTGATAGGTGTGCTGATAAAGTCATCGTTGTTGTGACTAGTGAAGTCACACAACTTGGTGTTCTCGGTGGAACCCATAGTAGCAAGCAAGCAAGATAACTATTTTTGTGATTTTCGATAAAAGGTACTAAAGCAAAAACTGAAAGGTAAACTAACAAGACTAAAAAGCAAAGGTAAAAGATAGCGTGCAACTCCCCTATCCTGAAGAGTGGAGTCCCCGGCAACGGCGCCAGAAAAACTCCTTGATGGGCCTCTAACCCCTCGTTGGTTACCCCAAGTGGAAGGTGTGAGATGAAGTGTTGTGGAAGTTTTTCCCTTAGCAAAGATGCCAAGGATCGAATCCCCAGAGACTCCTAGGTTCAACAAGTAGGTGTCAACTGCTAACGGCGCCAGATATTAGCAATCAACGTGGACCTGCACACAGATACAAATAACTTTGCTCCTAACGAGTACAGAGAGGTTGTCAATCCCTCCGGCCTTGTAGTTCACAAAGGATTAAACGCAAATGATAGTAGTGATAGATATAATTGCAATAGTAAGTAATAGCGAAAAGTAAATAGCGGATGTGATCAATGATGGTAATATGGACCGGAGTCTCATGATGTTCACTAGTGATGTCTCTCTCCCAAAAGACGATAAAACAGCTATGTGAGGTAAACGAATTACAGCTGGGCAATTGACAGGACCACAAACACAAACCAATGCTGACTACATTGCAAGAAAGGTTGAGGTTCAAAGCATGGGCGGTACGCCAAAGTAAGTAGACCGAAATCCATCAATATCTACTACTAATCATCCACCTTGAGATATCTATCCAGAACATCTCGCTGGTATTAAGTTGCGAGCCCCACCCATAGTGTAAACTCAAAGCAACAGACAACTGCATTAATAGAACTTTGCGTAAAGTAAACAATCCTTGCACCCGCGGGCACAAGCACCGTTGTTTTCCCCCTTGTGGCAACAGCACATCCCCTAGACTCATGTTTCTGTCACTCAAGCTAGTCATCGAGGGGCATGAACCCACAATCGAGCATAACGTTCCCTCTTGGAGTCACTACGTATTACTTGGCCAAAGCAATAAATAACAACGGAGAACATGCAAGAATTACTTATGAACATAATTATAAAAGAGGTAGATCAAATATATTACTCAATCACAATCTGAACATAATCTCATAATCCATCGGATCCCAGCAAACTCATCATAGCAACGGCATAAGGATTACATATGTGCCTTGATCATGTAGGGCAGCTCACGAGGACTAATTAGTGAAGCACAAGAACGGGAGGAGAACATCACATAGCTACTGGTCATGGACTCATGGTCCAAGGGAGACTAATCACAACTCATCCGGGAGGCGTCCATGGTGGTGGAGAGGCTCCCGATGATGATCCTCCCCTCCGGCAGGGTGCCGGGAAGAGTTCTCCTGGTGCTCCCGATCTTGGAAGCGGCGGCGGCGGCGGAACAGAGATGAGATCGCGAAAAAGAGTTTTCGTCCCGAGGGTTTCGAAGGACGCTCTAAATATATGCCAAAGGGGGGCACCAGACGGGGCTCGGGGGGCCCAGGCGCCCCCCCGGCGCGGCCCAGGGGGGGGCGCCGCCAGGGCGCCTGGGGCCCTAGTGCCCCCCCCCCGGCTGTACTTCGGGCGCAAGGTAGGTTCTGGAACGCTGATTTTTTATATAATTTTTCTGGATTTTTTCTGACAGTTCTCGTAATGTGAAAACCTAAAATACAAAAACAGCCGAAAACAGAAACTGGCACTGGGGTGCACTGGATTAGTAGGTTAGTCCAAATATGATCAAAAGTGTATGGAAGTGTATAAATATCATAGCAATATCACCCAAAGTGGCATGGAGCAAGCAGAAATTATAGATACGTTTTGGACGTATCAATGACCTATTTAACCTAGGATTGCTCTAAAATGACCTATACTTAGGATCTTTTCCTCCAAAATGACTTAATAATATGCTTAAGAAATGACATAGTTTAGCTCCTAAATGACTTCACATGCTTAGCTAGCTCCAAAATGACATAATAACCTTACTTAGCTCTAAAATGACATATTTAACCTAGGCTAGCTCTAAAATGACCTATACTTAGCATTTTTTCCTCCTAAATGACTCAATATGCTTAGCTAGCTCAATAATTACATAATAAGCTTAATTAGCTCCAAAATGACCTATTTAACTTAGGATAGCTCTAAAATGACCTATACTTAGCATTTTTTTCCTCCAAAATGACTTAATATGCTTAGCTAGCTTAAAAATGACCTATTTAACCTAGGATAGCTCTAAAATGACCTATACTTAGCATCTTTTCCTCCAAAATGACTTAATATGCTTAGCTAATTCTAAAATGACATAATATGCTTAAGAAATGACATATTTTAGGTCCTGAATGACTTCATATGCTTAGCTAGCTCCAAAATGACATAATAACCTTACTTACTCCAAAATGACCTATTTAACCTAGGCTAGCTCTAAAATGACCTATACTTAGCATTTTTTCCTCCTAAATGACTCAATATGCTTAGCTAGCTCAAAAATGACATAATAAGCTTGATTAGCTCCAAAATGACCTATTTAACCTAGGATAGCTCTAAAATGACCTATACTTAGCTTTTTTTTCCTCCAAAATGACTTAATATGCTTAGCTAGCTTTAAAATGACCTATTTAACCTAGGATAGCTCTAAAATGACCTATACTTAGCATCTTTTCCTCCAAAATCACTTAATATGCTTAACTGGCTCTAAAATGACATAATATGCTTAAGAAATGACATATTTTAGCTCCTAAATGACTTCATATGCTTAGCTAGCTCCAAAATGACATAATGACCTTACTTAGTGTAACACTCCAAATTTTTGGATTTGTTTTCATCAAACTTTTTGGTCTTTTGAAGGGGGATATTTGATCTTTTCTTAAAACCCTTTCTAAAAACTTTTCTGACAAAAGTTTGTGTGTTCTTCTCAACCTTGATTCTGGTCTTGAAGATTTTATACTTGTGTTAACTCAACACAAGTTATTTTCAAAAGGGTTTTGTTCGACAATTTTCCCTTCATGGAAAACCTTCATTTATAAAAAACCATGGACTTGTCTTCCCCATTCAACTTTTTCTCTTACCATGACACCAAATGAAAGTCTTTCTCTCCAAAACCTCCTTTCCACCTTGAAACAAGTCTCTCATCAAATTCCAGTAGGTTTCAACCTCGTTGGGATTTTTCTTCTATTTTTTTATCCCAAAAACAATTTCTATCTTTCAAATTGAGCCTTGGTGATTTGCAAAGGAACCACTAGTTTCCTTTTGGTTTTTGATTCCAAACCAACTCCCCTGGCTAGTCCTTAGTACCCACAACCTAGGTCCATCTTGTTTCACTGGTCCACAGTTCAAAATTTTCAAATTTCACTTGCTGCAAGTTTGGACTAGATTTGCTGTTTTTGGTGAAATTCATATTTTTTTTCTCTTCCTAAAAATCTATGAAAATTCAGGCAGCCTATGGATGCATCAAGAGACCACCTCACCAAATATCTGCTCCAGAAAGATTTTCCACATGCCAAAAACATTTCATCAAACACCTGGCGTGCACTGTTTCTGTCAAAGTTCAGAAAAGTTAACTGAAGAATGCAGTCGACAGTGCAGTTTCGTCACTTTCGTTAGAACCTATCGTCAATCTCACCAGTGACGCCTTGGCTCCTAGCTGCACTGCTCCTCGCGCTTATCCTGAGCGTCGCACGCTCGCTTGGCTCGTTGCGAGCGTCGGTGGCACCGTGGCTCGCCTACGCCGTCGTCTTCCGCGGCGGCAGAGCCACCCGTGGCGGCCGACAGGGTGCACACTGCAACGCAATGCCGTTCGGCACCGCCCCAGCCACCTGGAAGCTCCGCGTAGCCGTCTCCTTGCCTACGCACGCTGCAGCACCATCGCCGTGGCCTGAGATGCGCAGAGCGCGCTCTCTGCCACCGACGTGCCCGCACGGCCGTTCCGTTGGGGACATGCCGTAAGCGCCCCTGCCTTGCTAAGTTCTGCACCGGAATGGAATCAGTACACCGTCTAGTCGATGCTCAAGCACTTAAACCACCCGTCCAGCCACAGCACCGCCGTAATCGCTCGCCGGACTTATCCCGTTCGCGGCAACCGCCTCGGGCCGGCTATAAATAGCACCCCCCCCAAGCTCGCTCTCGACCCCGCACAACTCCACCTCCTCACCAAACCCCGCCCAGCCACTGGAAGAGACTCGAGGGGCCCTTCTTCCCCAACTCCGGCCGCCCCGATCCGCTTCGGGCCCCAGCAGCTTCCTTTTTGGTGAGAGCTCCTCCACCGCCCTAGACTTGCCACTAGTCTCCTGACACCCCTAGGCGACTAACCCCCACTCCAATTTGCCCCCAGCAGCTCTCCCCGACGAGACCCACGACCACCCAAACCGCCGTCCGCCGGAGATAGAGTCGCCGTCGACGTGGTGCTCGCCGACGTCCAACTCCACCACCCACCGACGCGGAAGAGCACCAGGAACACGTAGGTACCACCCATTCCCTCTACTTCACCGTGGATCGGCGCCGGCGACCACCGCAGCCCTCTGGCGCCGGCGCGACTCTATTTTCTGTTTCGATTTTCAAACCTGACGAGCGGGACCCCCTCGTCAGTCTCTCAATCTCATTCGAATCGTTTTTCTGGAAGGCGTCGTCGGGCAAAATACGTTTTCCCTATTCGGCTGGCGTACTGCTTACCGAATCGTTTTCTGTTTTTATATTCTTGCCCCTGGAAACTTTCTGTTTCATTACAGACAAGTCCCTGGATAGAAACTTTAATAACTTTTAAATAAAAGATGATTTGAGTTGATTCTTTTTCTGTCCTCTTCAGTTTTCTGTCTAGTTTTTTACCATATTTATTTGAAAAATATTTGGGACAACTTTTATACACGCGCGGTATTTATGTTAGTACCCGTTTTATTTGTATACGTAGCTACCGAAGGAAGTGACGGAGCCGCGAACTTCACTGAGTTAGACTCCGACTACTCCGAACCAGGCAAGCATGTTTGAACCTTTGATATGATGAGTGTGTTGCATGTTTGCTTGAGTAGTTCTTCTTCATAGCATGGTTATGTAAGCATTTGTGGATGTTATATCTCATGCAAGCAAGCTTCGGGTGAGCCCCGAAAGATGATGATGGACTAACCTGATCATGTGGTGACATGAGGGGTTGTGAGCTGGTATTGTTGGAGCATGCCAGTCAACTGTTAACTCTAGTATCAATGTGGATCAAGTCATGATCCCGTTCGTCTCCTTTTTGGTACTGTCACATGTCTTCTGTAAAGATTACGGTTAGTCAGTTGCAAACATCTTTCCGTGTACACACCAAATAGAGGGGACGGCATGAGGGTTCCATGGCCCTAGATTAAAGCCCGTCATCCGATCAGGGGGCATGTGTCAGGGATATGATTAATAGGTATAAACCGGATATTGTAAACCGGCTTAGTTATATCGTATTTGGTTTATTATTAGAAGAGATTACGGCCCATAAGATTTCAAGGCCCATGTATAGAAATATGGTTTGTAAACCGCCAAAAAGATGTAACTTGGGAAATAAGAAAGGAAGAGCAGAAACCGAGGCGGACACGATTATGAGCCGGCCTCGGGACTCTGTAAACCGGACCAGGCGTCACCTCTATATAAAGGGACGACCCGGCACCGGTTCAGGGACAGGCAACAATCGATCCGTCGAGACGCAGGCAAGCGATTCCGCTCCCTGTAAACCGACGCCCAAGCAATACCAAACCAACTAGACGTAGGCTTTTACCTTCTCAAAGGGGCCGAACTAGTATAAAATCCTTTGTGTCCTTTGTGTGCCATGAACCCTTTCAAGCTAACCCGTGCGATGGTTCCATCATCAAGTCCGTTAAACCGGACATCTGCCGTGTTATTTCCACGACAGTTGGCGCCCACCGTGGGGCCCGCGCACGACGGTTTCGAGTTCTTGAAAGGCGGCTTCGAAGGGTTGAAGGGTTACGCAGTCGGCCGGATGACCAAGAGTCGTCGTGGCCGGTTCTACATCGACGACGCGGGTTGGGGACCGGAGGCCGATTCGATTGAATACGGGTACCGGGTCCCCTTCGGCAGCATCCAAGTCTTCATCGGCAAAATTGGCGAACCGGGACCTGAGCCGGACACCTTCCCCAACATCGTCGAGCCGGCTCAGCGTACGGGATCGGCCCGGATTCAGCCTGCCATGAAGCATGTGTTTGTTGGAGCAATTCACGGAAGCCAAGCCGAGGACGGATCGGAATCTGATGGTGCGACCGTTGTCTGCTCTGATGACGAATCTTCGTCCGGGGAAACTGAGTCTCTGTATCAGTTGCGGGACGGCCAGTCTGAGGGTGAGTCCGATGGGAACAGTATTCCGGGCCCCTTTGGCCCGCCAAACCGGGTGGCGGTCTTCATGGCCGGTTCACAACCCCCGACGAACGGAACCACCGCAGGAGCCGGTGCAGGGGGAAGCGGTTCTAATCCCCCCCTTACTACAGTTCTATCCACCTTGATCGAGGAGTTCGCAGCTAAAGCAGTCGAGGTTGTAGCTCCAGCAGACAAGGCGCAACATGATGCAGTACTTCTTCAGTTAAAAGCCCGGATCGATCAGCTGAAAGAGGATTTAAGGGCAGAAGGGGAGATGTTAGCGGCAAGACAAGCGGAGCTGGATGATCAAGCTTTTCACTTAAGGATGGAGCAGGCTTCCATGGACGGAGTAAGGGGGCGAAAATATCAATCCCGCATACCGCCGGGTTTCGAATCTGCTGATTTGTTCAGAACACCTGGGGTTGGGGCCAGTAATAACCCGGCTTTAAACCGGAGGAGCTCCCCAGCTCGGGATGAGCCGGTTCAGCAGCCCACGGCGGAACGGGAGCGACGGATTACATCGGCGCCTTATGTCCCTATCCCTCCGGGACATTACTCAAACCCTCTGGATAACATTGCTGCGGCGGCAGCACGGTTGGCCGCTTTACCTGCGGAAGAAACATCACCAGTGGCGATAGAGGCGCGCAGGGCCCATAGGCTACTCAATACGGCGCTAATACAGCAGCAAGCGTACTCTCATAGCAAGGAAAGGTTACATTCAACACCCCGTCCCAATCGGAGCTACTCTAGACATTGGGAGGAGCCCGAAGTGTCTAGCAGTGAACGGAGGAGACATCAGCACCGGCAACATAATCCGGCGAGGGCAGAGATGCCAGCCCCGGATCAAAACCGGCCTAGATCGGAGGCCAGGGAGGAAGTTCGTCAGTCAACGCCGGTTCACACAGGCGCCACGGGAACAAGAGCGACAGCGAGCGGCTTTGGGATACAGTGTCTCGTCCCCGCTCTACGGAGCGTTAAGTTGCCCAAGGATTTCAAAGGACCTCGCAAGGTGCCTAATTACACAGCCGATTTACCGCCCGAAGCTTGGGTGGAAAGTTACGAGATGGCCATGGAGATGCTGGACGTAGATGAATCGGCTTGTGCCAAATATTTCACTATGATGCTTGAAGGTACGGCCCGGACTTGGCTGAAGGCGCTACCCCCGAATTCCATCGGATCATGGGGGGAGCTGCGCAGTCAGTTCATCAAAAATTTCAAGGATACGTGCAAACAACCGATGTCAATAATAGACTTGGCGGCCTGTGTGCAAGGCGAACAGGAGTCTACGGCAGCCTGGGTACGCAGAGTGGCAGAGATATTGCACTCCTCAAACAGCATCAACCCTAGCACAGCAATTGTAACTTTGGAGAACAACTGCCGATTTGAGTCGTTAAGGTTGAAACTCGGACGGCTTAAAAGGGAATGCAATGACATGGGGACCTTGATGAGTGCCCTGGTAAAGTATGGAGACTCAGATAATACAAAGTATCCAGAAGCTGAAGGAGATAAAGCGGGAAAAGCCAGCAAGACTGGCAAACCGGCACCGGTTAATCCGGTTACTTCAAGTCTGTTGGGCAAACGGAAGCTGGAAACCAGCTCCGATTTTGTGGCTAACACGCAGGTTCAAGGTGGTTTTCAGGGAAGTCAGCAAGGTCCCACTCGCCAAACCGGTGGAGGAAACCCGGGTTGGGAGCAGGATTTGGATCAACCCTGTATAAAGCATAGCGGAAGAAAGGGTCCGGCAAAGCACACCGCAAGAGAATGCATGAGCCCAGGAAATAGCCGTTTTAATCCTCCTAGCCGGCCCCCAAACAACGGTCCAGGGCCCGGGTTTTACGGTCCGGGTTACCAAGGGAATAACTCCGGTTCAGGATATAGGGGAAACAGCGGTTATCAAGGGAATAACGGCGGTTATCAATCCCGGCCAGGCGGCCCGGGCGGTCAAGGAAACTATAATGGTCAAGGAAGCCAATCACATTATCAAGGTGGTTATCAGAATCAGGGAAATCAGCCGTATCATCAAGGTGGTTACAACAATCAGAATAATCAGCAGCAGGGCCAAGGGAGTCACAATAACCAAGGAAATCAGCAGCAGCAGCGTCCGCAGCAACAACAGCAATCCGGATACCAGAGTAATCCGAAGGAGTTGAGCAGCGGTCAGTATCATGTCTTCACCACGAGTTTATGCAAGAGAGACCAGAAGGTTTTAAAGCGGGCTGTTAATGCGGTAGAACCAGCGACGCCACAGTTTCTACGATGGTCAGAGCAGCCCATTGTTTGGAGCAGAGAGGACCACCCGTTACGAGTAGATAATCCGGGACATTTAGCCTTGGTGGTGGCACCTCAGGTGGGAGGATACCGGTTTACTAAAGTACTCATGGATGGGGGTAGCAGCATCAATATATTATACTATGAGACTTTTCGTCGTATGGGTCTGACAGATAAACAATTAAGGACATCGAACACAGTGTTTCACGGGGTGGTCCCAGGTAAGTCAGCTTATCCAGTTGGTAAGATTGACTTAGAAGTTACCTTTGGAGATGAGCATGATTCCAGATCGGAGATGATCACCTTTGAAGTTGTCAAAATTAAAAGCCCATATCATGCTTTGTTTGGGAGGACGGTTTATGCTAAATTTATGGCTAGGCCATGTTATGTTTATCTGCAGCTCAAGATGCCGGGTCATAAAGGCACCATCACGGTGCACGGCAGTCGTAAGATAGCAGTGGAATGTGAGGAAGGAGATGCAGCTTATGCAGAAGCGGTGTGTGCCACAGAAGAGTTAAAGTTTTATAAAGATAATGTTGATCCGGCAGATATGACTCCGCTGAAGAAACCGACGACCGAGCATGATCCGGCATTGAAATTTAAATCGGCAGAGGAGACCAAGCAAGTTGATTTTGTGCCAGGAGATTCGTCCAAGCAGTTCACTATCAGCGCTAACCTTGACCCCAAATAGGAAGGCGCGCTCATCGAGTTCATCCGTGAGAACCGGGATATCTTTGCATGGAAACCTTCTGACATGCCAGGTATACCGAGGGAACTCGCTGAGCACAAGTTGAATATTGATCCGAACTTTAAACCGGTAAAACAGTATCTGCGCCGCTTTAACGAAGAGAGGCGCAAGGCTATAGGAGAAGAAGTGGCCAAGCTTTTGGCAGCAGGGTTTATAGTGGAAGTTTTTCATCCGGAGTGGTTGGCTAATCCGGTGCTGGTTTTAAAGAAGAACGGGAAGTGGAGGATGTGTGTGGATTACACAGACCTCAATAAAGCTTGCCCAACTGATCCTTTTGCTCTGCCTCGCATTGATCAGATTATTGATGCCACAGCGGGATGTGAGCGGCTGAGTTTTCTGGATGCGTATTCAGGTTATCACCAGATCAAGATGGCAGTTGAAGATCAAGAGAAGACAGCTTTCATAACTCCTTTTGGTGCTTTTTGCTATGTATCCATGCCTTTCGGGCTCAAGTGTGCACAGGCAACTTATCAGCGTTGTGTTCAGAATTGTTTGAAGGGACAGATAGGAAGGAATGTACATGCTTATGTGGATGACATTGTGGTTAAATCAAAAGAAGAAAGAACAATGATAGAGGACCTCAGAGAAACCTTTGATAATCTTCGGGCGTACAAAATGATGCTTAATCCGGAGAAATGTGCCTTTGGGGTCCCAGCTGGTAAACTTTTGGGTTTCCTGGTCTCGAACAGGGGAATTGAAGCCAACCCGGAGAAGATCAAGGCCATCACATCTTTGACAAAGCCGGCTTGCATCAATGATGTTCAGCGCATAGCTGGCCGGATCACAGCATTGAGCCGGTTTATCAGCCGTTTAGGAGAAAAGGCGATTCCGCTTTATCAAATGTTGAAGAAAACGGACCGATTCATTTGGAGTGATGAGGCAAATACAGCGTTTGAGGATCTGAAACAGCAACTAGCGAAACCGCCGGTTTTAGCTGCTCCCATTGATAAGGAGCCGTTGCTGTTATATGTTGCTGCAAACACACGAGCAGTTAGCGTTGCAATCGTGGTTGAGCGCAAGGAAGCAGGGAAGGAGCATCCGGTTCAGCGCCCGGTTTACTATGTAAGTGAAGTACTCATCGAGTCTAAGCAAAGATACCCGCACTGGCAGAAATTGGTATATGGGGTGTTTATGGCGAACCGGAAACTGAAGCATTATTTCCAAGGGCATCCGATAACTGTGGTTAGTTCAGCCCCGTTGGGAGACATAATCCAGAATAGAGAAGCTACAGGCAGAATAGCCAAATGGGCCATTGAGCTCAGTCCACATGAGTTGAAGTATGTGCCACGTACTGCCATAAAATCTCAAGCTTTGGTCGACTTCATCAATGATTGGACAGAATTGCAGACTCCTGAGGAGAAGCCGGATCTTACTTATTGGACGATTCACTTCGACGGTTCAAAGCAGTTGGAAGGCTCGGGGGCTGGAGTTGTTTTAACTTCCCCCAGAGGTGATAAACTTTGTTATGTCCTCCGGTTATTATTTCCTTGTACTAATAATGCAGCAGAATATGAGGCGCTACTTCATGGTTTACGGCTGGCAAAAGAGATGAACTTGAGCCGGGTTAAGTGCCTGGGCGATTCTGACTTGGTGGCGCAGCAAGTCTCAGGCAAGTGGGATTCAAGGGATCCCCTGATGGCAGCTTATCGACGAGAGGTTGAAGCGGTTGCAGGACATTTCAAAGGGTATCAGGTGGAGCATATAGACCGGCGGAGGAACGAAGCAGCTGACGCTTTGAGCCGGCTAGGATCGCAACGTAAACCGGTACCCCCAAACACCTTTCTGGATGAACTGCATAATCCTTCGGTTCAAGTATTGTCAGAGGACGATTTAGCGGTTCCAGACCCGGAGGCACAGTTGGTTGCAGCAACCCATGTCATTCCGGATTGGACGTTACCCTATTTGACGTATTTAAGCCGAGGAGAGCTACCAGAGGATGAAGATGAAGCACGGCAGATAATCCGGCGTTCCAAATCAATGACAATTGCAAACGGGGAGCTGCATCATCGCAGCACTTCCGGAGTTTTTCAGCGATGTGTTTCAGCGGAGGAAGGTTGTGAGATTCTAAGGGAGATTCATGAAGGGGATTGTAGCCATCATGCCGGATCAAAATCTTTAGTGGCCAAAGCTTTCCGACATGGCTTTTATTGGTTGACTGCACATGCAGATGCAGCAGACCTGGTTCGCAAGTGTGACGCTTGTCAGAAGTTTTCGAGACGTGCTCTTGTTCCAGCACAGGAACTCCGGATGATACCAATAACTTGGCCTTTTGCAACTTGGGGGCTTGATATGGTTGGTCCTTTCAAGAGATCCCAAGATCAGAAAACTCATCTACTAGTGGCAGTGGACAAGTTTACAAAGTGGGTTGAAGCAGAACCTATAAGCAAGTGTGATGCGGCCACAGCGGTTAAGTTCATCAAAAAAGTAATATTCCGGTTTGGTTTTCCACACAGCATCATCACAGATAATGGCACCAACCTATCTCAGGGTGAGATGGAAGAGTTCTGTCAACGAGAGCATATTCGTTTGGACGTATCTTCTGTGGCTCACCCCCAATCCAATGGTCAGGCAGAAAGGGCAAATCAGGAGATTTTGCGAGGAATCAAACCCCGGCTTATGACACCTTTGCAGAGAACCCCAGGGTGTTGGGTGGAAGAGTTACCGTCTGTCCTTTGGAGTATTAACACTACACCAAACCGGTCTACAGGTTATACACCTTTCTTCATGGTTTACGGTGCAGAAGCAGTTCTTCCAAGTGACATACGCCATGATTCCCCAAGGGTGGCGGCCTATGTAGAGGCCATCAACGAAGAGTCCAGACAGGATAGTTTGGATCGGCTGGATGAAGAGCGTGACATAGCTGCAGCACGGTCGGCGATTTATCAGCAAGACCTGCGCAGATATCACAGCCGCCGGATCAAAACCAGGACATTCCAGGAGGGTGACTTGGTGCTCCGGCTTATCCAAGATCAAACGGACATGCACAAGCTATCCCCGCCATGGGAAGGGCCCTTTGTAATCAGCAAAAATTTACGCAACGGGTCATACTATTTGGTGGACATTCGAGAGCACAAAGATTCACGGACATCAGAAGAGGAGACGAAAAGGCCATGGAACATTGCTCATCTACGGCCATATTACACTTGAGCCATAGGCTCCATGTATCCTATGTATATATTATGAATAATGAATAAACCGGCACCCTTGGTAAACCGGGGGCTCAGCCTTTCTTCCACATATATGAAATTTTGCGGCAAGTATCCATGTCAATTCATTATCAAAAATCATATTTCAGTATTGGCCGCTTTTTAGAAACTAACCTTTGCAGGGAGTGTAAAGGAGCGATAGAGCTCGCAGAAACAAGAGATTGTGTCCGGTTCTAGAAGAGAGGAGCCACATAAAAGACAAAGGAAAAAACCTGCAGAGTCAGGAAGAACGTTAGCGGCCCCTGGGGACAGCGTATCGCCCGCACACCCCATGATGGCTATGTTATGAAATTTTGGGTTCCCTGAACAAGTTGGTATCAATCCACGTTCAAATGATGGCCCGGCCCCTGGGGACAGCGTATCGCCCGCACACCCCATGATGGTTATGTTATGAATTTTTGGGTTCCCTGAACAAGTTGGTATCAATCCACGTTCAAATGATGGCCCGGCCCCTGGGGACAGCGTATCGCCCGCACACCCCATGATGGCTATGTTATGAATTTTTGGGTTCCCTGAACAAGTTGGTATCAATCCACGTTCAAATGATGGCCCGGCCCTTGGGGACAGCGTATCGCCCGCACACCCCATGATGGCTATGTTATGAATTTTTTGGTTTCCCTGAATAGTGGTATCGCCCACGTTCAAATGATGACCCGGTTCTCTGAACAGTTTTTGAGCCTGGCAGCTCTTTGAAAAAGCCTCGACTGCATAGTTTGATTTACAATAATTATGTGTTTCTTGATGATTTCTGTGTTTCATAACCTTTCTAACCAAGGGAAACAGCTCTAGAAGTTGACCGTATATCTAGTGTTATAAGTCTGGATCATGAACACCAGAAAAAGTTAAACCGGCGTTCATCGTAACCCGGTTCGACTTCGTGATGAGCTGACAATTGGCAGCACGAGGTCAGATACAAGTTACAAATTGCTGAATCAAGAAGAGAAAAATTCATGGACAAGTTAAGACTGAAGAGTTTCAAGGGCTTATTAGAATAAATGAAGGCTGATTAAGGTAATTTTAACAACATCTTGCCGGTTTAAGGTATTTTGTCAACATGCAATTAAGGTATCACATTTATTTATCAAAGATATGCTTGTTTATTATACCAAGAGAGCAAGTTAATCCGTCCAGTGGTCAAACCACTAGGACATATTTTTCATCTTTTTATGAACAGAGCAAGTAGTCCGCATCAATCAGCAAGTCAGAAAACGAGTACTTCATAAAGATCAAAAGCCGGATCACAGTGCATTAAATTTCAGCTAAACCTATTACAAGGCATGAAAGCCGAATAGTTGGAAGCATTGTTTACGGAATAACAATTATGGTTACAGCAATAAACATTCAAGATTCAGCTTCTCCTTGCCGGGATGATTGGCCACCATCTTGTTCCGGAACATCTTCCTCCTCGTGAAGCGGCGGGAAATCTGGTGCACGCCAATCGATCTTGGCCAAGGCACGGAAGTATACTTCATTGTTAATCAATTCAGCAGGATCAATGTCAGGAGCAAAAGTGTGAGGACGAACCGGCGGAGTTAAATTTGCAAAGTCATAAACCGGTCGTTCCACCCGATCGTTTTGTAAGTCATATGCTGGATGGTATCGAGACAAGTCAGCTTCCACCGCAATCTTGCTAGCAAGTGGACGCATTTCCTTTGTCAGAACGTACAGATCCTTTTCACCAAAGGCTGAACCATCTTCCTTGGTGTCAGGAAATCCGGTTAACACTTCCGCCGGATCAATATCTGGAACCCAAGCTTTTGCCCTTGTAAGAGCCAGAAGAGCACCTCCTCGAGCAGCCGATTTCTTCACCTCTTCAAGACGAGCTGGCAGAATGGACAAACTGTTCAAAGTAGTCTTGATGGTCGAAGGAGCCGGTTTACCATAGGAGGTAGCACTGATAATCCTTTGCGCTCCAGAATATAGTTGCTCCACCAAGGAATAGCAGGCCTTCAGTTTCTTCCGTACATCATCCCCAAGATGGGAGACACGGCGTCCTGCATATAACAAGAAAAGTTAAAACCGGCACAAATAACAGGTTGCAAAGATAACAGACAAGAATTCAGGTTTTGCTTACCAAAGATAGCAGAGGTCATCAAATCAATCTGGCTTTTTAACCCGGTCAATTCTTCAGTAACCGGGTTAAGTGCCCCTTCGGCATCTTGAATACGTTTTTCAAGATCCTTCTTCTGGACTTCAAAAGCAGTCCGTTCCTCATCAAAGAACTTCTTCAAGTCCTCAGCAGTTTTCAAACTTACTTGAAGGTCTTTCTTCGCCTTTAAAGCGGCTTTTTCAGTTTCGATAAGCCGGCTTCGAAGTTCACTATTCTCCACAGCATTCCGGTTCAGCTCAGCCTGTAAACAAAGTTCAAACACAAGGTTAGAAATTACAAGTCTCAAGCACACAACCAAGTTGTCTACTTGACACTTGGGGGCTAATGGCAGTTGAAGCAACACAATAAAGACAATTTTACAAAGTCTCAAGCACACAACTAAGTTGTCTACTTGACACTTGGGGGCTAATGGCAGTTGAAGTAATGCATCAGAGATAATTTTGAAACTACAAGTATCAAACACATAACCAAGTTATCTACTTGATACTTGGGGGCTAATGCATGGGTCAGCGGTTCAAACCTACGAAGTTCCGGATCACCTCCTATAAAGCAGATAAACCGGAACTTGGGGGCTGCTATAAGGTAAAGATGCAGTGAAAAGCAAAATCAGAACAGGAAAGTGTACCTCGTATTTCTCTCTCATGAGGTTCACCAGGCTGGCTTCATAGTCACGGCTGCTGTGGAGCCGGTTCAGATATCCGGAATAAATGTCCTGGGCACTCATGCTCGAAAGGCTGGATATATCCACGCTTAATTTCTCCTTTTCCTGAGTTACTTTCTCCGCTTTGGCAGTGTGTTTTGCTAAAACGGTGGGTTTGGCTGGCGCAACGTAAGCAGCGCCAGTAACCACAACGTCAGGGGAAGAAGGTGCATTGGGAGGAGCAATCTCAGCTTGAGCCGGATCAGGAGACCCCGGGTTAACTTGAGGAGAACTAACCCGGGCCGGACTTGGTGGATCTTGGGCAGCATCAGTAGCAGGAGTATCAAGAACAGGCTCTTGAACCGGATTGACAGGAGTACCTTCAGGAGGGATAGCTGTTGACGGCTCAATTACTGGTTCGTCAGTAGAAGGATCAGCAACAGGCTTCTTACCCTTAGCTCTTTTGCTGGGTTTCGGTTTGCTGGAAAAACAAGCAAAATGAGTTAGCATTATAAAAGGAAGGAACGTCATAAACCGGAGTGGTGAAGAGAATTACCCCGGGACGGTCTTCAGAGGGGGCAGCTGCGTAGCGGTTGATTCGCCGGACGAGGACAGTGGAGTTTCCTGATAATCAGGATCAGTCGGTTTAAGTGGTTTTCGGATAAGACCGGCCTTGGGATGAAGAAGTGTTGGAGAGAGTATCACCTCAGCGCGGCGTTTCCGAGCCGGAGTTAAGGAGATTCCAGAGGATTCCACTGCTAAGCCGGAATGGCGAGTAGTCCGGCGCAAGGCTTCGTGCTGTTGCTTCTTCAAATCAAAATTAGGATCCAACTTAGCATAAGGATGAGAAAACTGATATTTTCTAACAGTCCGACGGCTTTTCTGAGGAGGAGGTTCTGAATCAGAAGAAATAAGGGTTACCTCAATCTCAGCCGGGTTATCACCTTCCAGGGGATCCTGTGAGAGGGTATCATTAGATATGTTAACAAGTACATAATGGTAAAATATAAACCGGAGCAAGGTGTACCTCGGACTCCGGATCATCGTCCTCAGAAGGAGAACTGGCGTCAACGGCTGCCTTCCTTTTCTTATTTGCAGGAGTTTTACGGCGAGTTTGCTTTGCCGGTTTTTCCGCAAGTTTTCTCCTCCAGAAGGGGTTATCAGCCTAAATGGAAAAGCAAAGACAAATGAAAGACGGTTCAAAATGGACGGTTTATAAGGTACGGGTTAAGGAAAACTTACGTCAGGCTGTTTGTTCTTCTTAAAGTATGGGGCCAAGCCAACCTTGGAGCAGTCTGTTAAGGCGGGGTTGACGATCTTTTTGGCAGACTCTATCACCTCCGATTCAGAGAGTTCAGCTTTAGTAAACCTCTGAGGATCTTCCGGTTTACCGGAATAATTGCACATCAAATCAGAGCGCCGGCTTAAGGGGAGAATGCTCCATGATAACCAGCAGCGAAGGAAATCGGTTCCAAGCAGTCCATTAGCTATGAAAGCTCTCAGCTTGGAAAGTTGAGGTGAAAATTGGATCCGTTCAGTAGCACTTAACCGTTGCGGCAGAGGATGATTTGCCGGGATACGAGTCTCACGATAACCCGGCAACGGATTTTCACCTTCAGGAGATGTGTCTATACAATAAAACCAAGACTTGTTCCAGTCCTTGGGGTGAGTGTGTAAAGAGGCGTGCGGAAAAACTGCATCCCTCCTTTTCTGAATACTGATACCGCCAAGTTCTTGGTGAGGCCCACTAGTGAACTCAGTGCGCCGGTTCGCATGGAAGAAATCCCGGAATAGATCAACTGAAGGCTCTTCTTGCAGATACACTTCAGAAAAAACTTGAAAGTCACAAATATTGGAAACGGAGTTTGGCCCGATGTCTTGTGGATGCAGTTGGAAGGTGGCAAGGACGTCCCGGAAAAATTTTGAACCGGGGGGAGAGAAACCCCTGGAGATATGATCCAGAAATACTATAACCTCTCCGGACCTGGGAGCAGGAGGGCATTCATTACCCGGAGCGCGCCATTTCAATTCGGCCCGAGGACCTAACGTACCAATGCTCGACAGCTTGACTAGGTCTTCCTCAGTCACGACGGAACGGACCCAGTCGCATGAAACATACTGCTTGGCAGTCATTTTGAACAAAGTGCTGAAGAAGAGAAGGTACAGAACAAATTATGAACATACAAATGATCTGGGACCTATATATATTGTGCAAGGAAGGGAGTTAAGAACTATCTGGCAAAGTTAAACCGGCAATCATAAATACAAGATGTATCATTTCCGGTTTACAAATGGCAGTTGAAGAGGAATAATTAAGTCATTACATCGGTCTGCATCGTTTCCGGTTTATGACACGACGATCTAAACCGGAGCATACTTAGCAGATCTATTGAAGAGAAAAACAGGTTTTCAATACGTTGCTAAGGAAGAATAGCTCTGAGCATAATGAGATAAAGAAATGAAAATTACACGGGAAATCTACAGAGGTCCAATTCAGAGCAGATGAGTTTACAGGATGTGCATAAAAAGGAGACCTAAAGCAGGCAACAGCAGAAATACAAACGGCAAGATCTAAAGTACCTGACGCATTTACAGCAAGATCAGAAAGGTAAAGATATTACGGAGTTGCAGGTTTCAGAGAAAGAACAGTATGAAGCTCACGGAGAGCTCTAATGGCGGAATGAATAAAACTACAAGGTCACTATGACGAAGATCTAATCTGATGCTAAGCAAGAGACCTACGGACTAGGGCTTAAAAGGTTACTAAATTTCTGTAAGAAAGATATCTACAAGGAGACGAAGCTTCATCAGAAGCTCTAATGGCGGAAGAACACCAGCAAGGCAATGGCGAATACAGATCTACAATGAGGAGAATAAACATACCAGGGACGGCAGGAATCGGTGGCGGGGAGGATCTGGACGAGTCAGGTTGATGCAGCGGCCTGAGGAGCTCTTGATGCGACGAAATGATGGCGGCGCTCCGAGCTCGGGATCTAATGGAGTTTTCGCAGGTCAGGTAGCGGAAGGAGGAAGAAGACGCGAGAGAAGATAATGAATGGAGCAGGGCGGTATTTATAGCCAAAGGTCAGGTCTGAAACGGCAGGCGCGAAAACCGAGGAGACAGAAATCGGATAAAGATCCGTTGAACGCCTCGATTCTCGGGATAGCCATTAAAAACAAACTACAATACAGCTCGCAGCGTTAAATGTGGAGATGATGTCATTGTCAGACTTTAATGATTTCAGAGGATGACGTCAAAGCCGGTTTACATAAGATGAAGACAAAAGAAAAAACTGCAGGAGACGATGGAGACTGATATGAACAAGTTCAAATCATTCTGGGGCCTAATGTCAGGGATATGGTTAATAGGTATAAACCGGATATTGTAAACCGGCTTAGTTATATCGTATTTGGTTTATTATTAGAAGAGATTACGGCCCATAAGATTTCAAGGCCCATGTATAGAAATATGGTTTGTAAACCGCCAAAAAGATGTAACTTGGGAAATAAGAAAGGAAGAGCAGAAACCGAGGCGGACACGATTATGAGCCGGCCTCGGGACTCTGTAAACCGGACCAGGCGTCACCTCTATATAAAGGGACGACCCGGCACCGGTTCAGGGACAGGCAACAATCGATCCGTCGAGACGCAGGCAAGCGATTCCGCTCCCTGTAAACCGACGCCCAAGCAATACCAAACCAACTAGACGTAGGCTTTTACCTTCTCAAAGGGGCCGAACTAGTATAAAATCCTTTGTGTCCTTTGTGTGCCATGAACCCTTTCAAGCTAACCCGTGCGATGGTTCCATCATCAAGTCCGTTAAACCGGACATCTGCCGTGTTATTTCCACGACAGCATGGGTGTTTCCGGTTGGGACCGAGAGGGGGGCACCCCTTAGAGCGCGCGATATAAATTTGATCCCATGCTATTCGAGGTTGTAGCCTGTAATGCCCAGGATGGAGTTATACCTCCTACGTGTCGAGGCACGACTTAAAGGCATAAGTCCATCCTAGAATGATCTCAAGTTTGGTAATCTTTGCACAACTCATGTAAAAGAGGGATAGTAAACTGAAAATAGTTGGCTTACAATCGCCACGTCACAGAATCACAGTACAAGTCTCAAACATCATACATTAAGATCACTACAACCCTCTAAGGGCAAAAGCCAAATGTCAAAGTACCAAACTCAGATAAATAAAACAACCACAGGCGGATCGAATCCTAGTAAGAGACTCCACTACTGATCGTCCGGGTAGCGCACGTAGTACCGACTACGCTCTTCGTCGTACTCCCAATCCAGCTCGGTGCCATCACCTGGATAGCTCACAGCTGGACCTGCATCTGGTGTGTGAAGTAACTGTGAGCCACAGAGGACTCAGCAATCCCGTCTCCGGGTAACAGAACTATCAAAGCCTTTGGGTGAGGAAAGGCTGAAGAAAGAACAAGTCGGCAGCAGCAACTAGCATCTATCTTACGCAAGTGAGAGCGAGAAGAGAAGGCATCGGCGAGAAGTGATCACGAAGTGATCCTAGCTACAAGCTCACAAACATAACCCCTCCATGTTCAACTCCCGAATCCCTATTCGGAAATTGACAGTCACGGAACACACGCTGGTAGTGTATTAGTATCATTGTGTCAAGTTTTCTACAACCGGAATTAACAAGCTCCCATCTGCCACATAACCGCGGGCACGGCTTTCGAAAGTTCAAACCCTGCAGGGGTGTTCCAACTTGACCCATTACAAGCCCACGATCCGCGGAGTCGCAACTCCAAAGTGGGAAGACCCGAGTATCCTCGGAATCCCGTGCTCAAGTTAAACCGAACTAAGGTAAGGCTAATCCAGCAAATCCTCCCGGCGTGTCGACACCCTGATCGTAGCCGCGCGTATCTAGGTCTCAGGACACGACCGGATGGGTGATGCTACAGGTGTATGCCAGATACCTCGGGTTGCCCCAAGGCGGCCCTGCAGGACCCCCGTTTCGGACCAACACTCATGTGGAGCACTGGCCCGGGGTTGTTGATTAAGAAAGAGGGTTAATTACTCCCTATGCATGTTTAGTTTGTTATTAGGCAAATAGTACCAATGTTGGGATTTGCTGGAAAAGACTTAGCACTTAGCGGTTTATCGAGGGGGTCCCATACACCCCAACCGTGTTAGGAACGCATAATCAAGGAACATAAAACCGGCTTATACGGATCCTAACGGCATGAGTGGAACAAAACACCAAGCAAAAGGCTTAGCCTTCCACCCTTGCCAATATATAGGTGATTTCATTTAAAGCATTTATATAGTGTGATATAACCCAACCAAACTTCAACATGGAGCAAGCATCTTCGATCTTCACCTGCAACTAGCAACGCTATAAGAAGGGCTGAGCGAAGCGTACTTAGCCAAGCAACGGTTTGCATAGGTAGGTTGGTTAAACATGGCAATTGGTTACAAGTAGGAGGCTGACAAGAAGAACATGGGCATCGAGGCAAAACTATAGATCGAGACTACTAGCAATAGGCAAAGATAGTAATGTTATCGGGGTTCGGTCATCTTGCCTGAAGAGAAGTCGTTCGGATCGTAAGAAGGATCCTCGTGCTCAACCTCGTTGGAAACCTCGTGCTCAACTTCGAACTCGTTCTCAGCTTCCGGCTCTAAACAAAACAATCACACCAAGCACCAATCAACAAGATGCAATGCGCACTCGAAAAACATGAATGCATGATGGATGCACTAAAGATGCACATGGAGCACGTAAAACATCACTCAAGCAAAACACCTCAAACCAAGATAACAACCTGATATTATTAATCTACACAGAAAATCACCCAAGTTTGATATAAGATTCGCTGAAATCGGAGTTACGGGCTAAAAGTTATGCCCGAAACAAGATTTGAGCGAAAGCTGAAAATTACAGCAACATAGCAACTTGGGAGCTCAAATAATTAAACTCCAGCACCCAAAAAGCATGGCAATGAACATGAACACAAACTAGACATATAGTACAGCAACTAGGTCCAAAGTGCACCCCCAACGGAGTCACGGATCAATAGCAATGATCTTGGACATATTGAACTTTGAAATAAAATTCTGGCAGCAGAATTTTATTGAAACTTTAGAGCAAAAGATAAACATGCTACAGCCACTCAAATGGACATGTGAGGACATGGATGGAAAGACAACAATATATACTACAAGGAACAAACAAAAACCACCCCAAAACTATCATGCTTTGTCCTAGAACATCACACGAACATGGCATCGGAACATAACAGATTTCAGACTTAGTGAAAAATCACTAAGTCCTAAAACAGCAACATCATCATAGCATCAAAAAGAGCATGTTTAAGACACCTCGAAACTAAACATGGCAAAGGGTAAGCACCTCATCAAAATACATATGACGGTGATCCCGAAACACACAAGCATGCTTCATAGAGGTGAACACACCGATTGCAACGAGCTCAACAAGATGGCATTTCATAACAAGTGAAAACACAACATGTGAACATGGCACTTTGCAACGATGATAACAAGGAAACAAATAAATCTACCATGCAACCTATCACACACAACACGTAGTTCGTGGCAAGACGAACACGTGGACATGTCATTTGCATCGTTTGGACAAACGAGCTAAAAGTTATCACATGTCAAAGGTGGCATGAAAATAACACATAGCAGCAGTTTATAACATCATACACTCTTGCAACAGCAAAACAAGTGTCAAGATGACATCTAACATGCATGACTACAACAGGTAAAACGTAGAGGACATCTCCACGAACATCTGGACATGCTACACGCGCAAAACGGAGCAGCAGGTAAAAAGTTAGGGCAGGTCAAAGTAAGCATTTCAGATCAGGAAACAGGGACTTAGGAGAAAAAAAACAACCTCTCCAGATCTGAGATCCGGAGGAACAGTAGCGGGCCCGCGCGGGGAACTGGGCCGGCGCGGATCTGGGCGGCTACTGGGCCGTTCGGCTGGAGGTGAGGCGGCGGCCCAGATCTGGCTGCGGGAGGCGCGGAGCGGAGGCCCACCGCGGTGCGGCGGCGGAGGCAGCAACTGGGCCCGGCGCGGCGGGGCGGATAGGCGGGCGAGGCGGCCCGCGCAGCTGGCGAAGGGGCGAGGCCGCTCGGGCCGGCGGCGCGAGGCCTGCTCGGTGCGGTGGCCCGCTCGGGGGCTGGCGAAGGACCGAGCGCGGGGGCGATGCGGCCCGCAGCGCGCGGAGGCCGGTGGAGCGGCGCGGTACTGGGCCGGTCGGCCTGGTGCGGAACACCTGCGGGGAAGTGGTCCCCCAGGGGCGACGGGCCGGCGCGGTACTGGCGGTGTACGGGCCGGGGAGGGCGAAGCGATGCGACGCCACGGGGGACGGCCCGGTCGGTCGACGCGCGGGAGGAATCGCAGGGATCCGGCGGGGCGACCTCCTGGCGTTGACTCCGAACGCCCTCGAGGGGATCTGGCGATCGGCTGCTACTGGTTTGGATCGAAGGATCCTTCGGTGGATCCAGATGAACAGTGGAATGGATCTGAGAAGATTTTCGGATCTGGAGTAAAATGGAAAAATAAAAAGAGGGGAGAGAGGAGGAAGAAGAAGGGGACATGCCAAATAGACTAGGGGTCTATAAGTAGCAGTTTTAGACTAGGGTTTGGAGACTAGGGGTGTTTAGGAGCCCTCCGATCGCGATCCGACGGATCCGATCGCGGGGATAGAATAAAAGGGCCTAAACGGAGATAAAAGACTGCAGCAGGTATGTTTTCGGGACACGAAGTGAAGGCACATCGGACCCACACGGACAACGGAGGGAAAAGTCAACGGAGTCCAAACGAGACGAGATTTGAGAGGCGGGTTGCACACAACAAAACAACAACACACAACACAACCTCGCGGCACACCGGTAACGGAAAACGCCCGAACAACAAAGTAGGCCTACGGGACGTCACGGACACGTGAGGGAGCTCCGGAACGCGAAACGGACAACGGGAAGGAACGCCACGAACCGGATGCAACCCACAATACAAATGCAATGCAATGCACATGTCTACATGATATGAATGAATGCCACACACTCACACAACAAAACGACGAAAGCCCGAAAGACAAAGAACCCGAAATGGAAATAGATGAAGCCGGAGATTTATTATATACCCAAAAGGGAAAGTATTACATCCGGGGCATTACAAACTCTCCTCTACTACAAAAAGATCTCGTCCCGAGATCTAGGACTGGAAAAAGGAAGGGTACTCGGAACGAAGATGATCTTCTCGTTCCCAGGTAGCTTCTCGGTCTGTGTGATGTGACCACTTGACTTTCAGAAACTTGATGGACTTGTTGCGAGTCTTGCGTTCAGTTTCTTCGAGAATTGCAACTGGATGCTCTCGGTAGGAAAGGTCTTGTTGAAGATCAATCTCCTCAAACGGAATCATACGCTCAGGTGCCTTGAAGCATTTGCGAAGCTGAGACACATGGAAGACATCATGAACATTTGCAAAGTTGGAAGGGAGCTCGAGCTGATAGGCTAGATCGCCTCTTTTGCCAAGAATCTTGAAAGGCCCGACGTATCTAGGAGCAAGCTTTCCTTTGATACCGAATCTTTGGGTTCCTTTCATCGGAGACACTCGGAGATAGACATGATCACCGATGTCGAAAGCCAAATCACGATGCTTTCCATCATAGTAGCTCTTCTGACGCGACTGAGCGGCCTTGAGATTCTCACGTATGACTTTGCACATTTCTTCGGCTTCAGAGATCAAATCATTGCCAAGAAGTTGGCGTTCACCTGTTTCAGACCAGTTGAGAGGGGTACGGCACTTTCTGCCATAGAGAATTTCAAACGGTGCTTTGCCTGCACTTGCTTGAAAGCTGTTGTTGTAAGAGAACTCGGCAAATGGAAGACAGTCTTCCCATTTCATGCCGAAGGAGATGACACAGGCTCTGAGCATATCTTCAAGGATCTGATTCACACGCTCGACTTGACCACTAGTCTGAGGGTGAAAAGCAGTGCTGAACCTGATCTTCGTGCCCATGGCGGACTGAAAGGAGTCCCAGAACCTTGATGTGAACAAGCTGCCACGGTCTGAGGATATCACTTGAGGAATGCCATGTAGGGACACAATTCTGGAAGTGTACAGCTCTGCAAGTTGAGCTGCATTGATTGATTCTTTGACTGGAAGAAAGTGAGCGACTTTGGTAAGCTTGTCAATCACCACAAAGATAGCATCATTGCCTCGCTTGGATCTTGGAAAGCCAGTGACGAAGTCCATTTCAATGTGGTCGAACTTCCACTCAGGAATAGGAAGAGGTTGGAGAAGACCGGCTGGACGTTGATGTTCTGCTTTCACTCTTCTGCATACATCACATTCATTCACGAATTGGGCAATTTCCCTTTTCATGCGTGTCCACCAGTAAGATTGCTTGAGGTCTTGATACATCTTGGAACTGCCAGGATGAATGGAAAGGAGAGAGTCATGAGCTTCTTCCATTATGAGCTTCCTGAGATCACCTTTGGGAACAACGAGTCTGTCCTCGAAGAATAAGGTATCTCTCTCATCAACACGGAAGCACTTGTATTTTGGAGTGCCCTTTGCAATCCCATGTTTCACCTTCTTCACCATGGTATCACTGAGCTGGGCCTCACGGACTTGATCTTCCAAGGTAGGAGCAATTTGGAGATTTGCAAGAAAACCCTGCGGAACAACCTGAAGGTTTAGCTTCCTGAAAGCTTCACAAAGCTCAGGCTGATATGGCTTGATAAGAAGGCTGTTGCAATATGCCTTTCTGCTCAAAGCATCTGCAATCACATTCGCCTTGCCTGGAGTGTACTCAATGCTGGGGTTGTACTCTTGGATCATCTCGACCCAACGAGTCTGGCGGAGGTTCAGATGCGGCTGCGTGAAGATGTACTTCAAGCTCTTGTGATCAGTGAAGACGTCGACCTTTCTGCCCAACAACAGATGTCTCCACGTAATCAGAGCATGTACCACAGCTGCTAGCTCGAGATCATGTGTGGGATAGTTCTTCTCAGCTGGCTTTAGCTGACGTGAAGTGTATGCCACAATTCTCTTATCTTGCATCAGCACACCACCAAGGCCTTGAAGAGAAGCGTCACAGAACACTTCATAGGGCTTGGAATCATCTGGAGGAATCAGAACTGGAGCGGAAACAAGCTTCTCTTTGAGGGTTTTGAAAGCGACTTCACACTCGGGAGACCAAAAGTATTTGACATTCTTCTGAAGGAGGTTGGAAAGAGGCTTGGCAATCTTGGAGAAGTTCTCCACAAACCTTCTGCAATAGCTGGCAAGACCCAGAAAACTGCGGAGCTGCTTGACGTTCTGAGGAGCTTCCCAGTTGACAATTGCTTCAACTTTCTCGGGATTAACCGCAATACCGTCAGCTGAGATAATGTGGCCCAGGTACAAAACCTTATCGAGCCAGAACTCGCACTTTGAGAACTTGGCATAGAATTTATGCTCTCTGAGTCGATCAAGAACCAGACGCAAGTGCTTTTCGTGATCTTCTTCATTCTTGGAAAACACCAGAATATCATCCAGATACACAAGCACGAATTCGCCAGTATAGGGGTTGAAGATGTAATGCATCATCCTTGAAAAGGTAGGAGGAGCATTGGCGAGACCGAAGGACATGACGGTATACTCATATGAACCGTAGCTCGTTCTGAAGGCCGTCTTGGGAATGTCTTCCTCGCGAATGCGAATTTGATGGTAGCCCATTCGGAGGTCAAGCTTAGAGAACACTTTAGCTCCTTTGAGCTGCTCAAAGAGTTCGTTGATGTTGGGGAGCGGATACTTGTTCTTAATCGTCTTCTTGTTCAGTGGACGGTAGTCAACACAGAGACGCTCCGTGCCATCTTTCTTCTTGACAAATAAGACACCACAGCCCCACGGAGATGTACTCGGTCTGATGAGACCCATACGCTCCTGTTCATCCAACTGTTTCTTCAATTCCTTCAATTCATCTGAAGAGAGCTTATATGGACGCCGGCAAACAGGTTCGGTGCCCGGCTCGAGTTCAATGACAAACTCCACCTGACGGTGTGGAGGCATGCCTGGAAGTTCTTCTGGAAAGACGTCTTGATATTCGTTCACCACTGGAATTTGCTCTATGGCATTAATTTCACCCTTATCATTAAGAGAGAAAAGCCGAATAGTATTATCCCTGGAGGCGAAGATAATCACATCTTCATCAGAATGAGTCAACTTGACTTCCTTTTGAGCACAATCAATGTGAGCATCATGCTGAGAAAGCCAATCCATTCCGAGAATGAGGTCGATGTCAGAATGACCAAGAATCACCGGTGAAGCCAAAAATCGATAATCGCCCATGCGAATAGAAACATCCGGAGCATATATGCTGGAATGCATTCGTCTCCCCGGAGAAATAACTGATAACTCCCTTGGCAAGCTTTTGAAGTCAACATTATACTTGGATGCAAATGGTTGAGACATGAAAGAGCATGATGCACCCGAATCAAATAACACTTTAGCTGGAAAAGAGTTAACTGGAAGGTTACCCAGAATGACATCAGAAGAAGCCTCTGCTTGTGCTGCATTCATCAGATTAACCCTTGCAGCCTTTGGATCATGCTTGACCATAGCGGTACCGACAGGAGGAGGAGGAGGAAGACGCTTCGGATTCGGACATCTGTTGGCATAATGACCCTTCTGGCCACACTTGTTGCACACCACTTCAGAGAGAGGACGGAAATGAGAGCCACTGGACTTAGAGCCTTGAGACTGAAACTGCTTCTTCGACTGGTTGCTTGGGTTGGGTGGGTGGGAGAAACCACGACCACTAGAGTTCTTGTTGTTGGAGTTGTTGAAGTTGTTGGAGTTGTTGTATGGAGCTCGAATCATTGGAGGAGGAGGAAGCCAGAATTTCTGTTGTTTCGCAGCCAACTGAGACGATGAGGTAGAGTGAACAGCATCTCGAATTCTCTTCTTAGAAGCCTCCATCTTAAGCTGAGCTGCTTCTTGTTTCAAAGCCATGTTATAGAACTTATCGAATTCGTCTGGCTCGAACAGAGTGAGAGCAAGCTGAAGTTCATCTTTGAGACCTCCACGGAACTGATAGATTTTACTCTTTGCATCAGGAATGTCTTGCTTTGCATAGCGAGCGAGGTTTTGGAACTTGACATTATACTAATAGACTGTCATGGAGCCCTGCTTGAGGTTGCGGAATTGCTCACGCATACCCTCAATGACACTTGTAGGAATGTGATGCGAGCGGAAATCCTTGCAGAAATTCTCCCAAGAGATCACTTGACCCGGCCTTGAGTCTTTGTATTGCTGCCACCAGTCAGCTGCTTGATCTTTCAGTTGGAAGGCTGCAAACTTCACATAGTCATCTTGTTTCACGTTACTGCACTCAAAATGCTTCTTTATGTCGGTCAACCAATCCTCAGCATCAAGAGGGTCGACACAGTAACTGAAAGCTTTAGGATTGTTAGCCAGGAACTGGTTGAGAGTAGCATGGTGCTGCTGGAAGAAGTTGCCTTGGTTCATTGGAACACCCTGATTAGCTTGATTAGCTTGATTAGCTTGCATCATCTGCATCATCTGCATCATCAACTGAGTGTTCTGAGCTGTAGTCTGCATAATTGCTCTCCAAGCCTCAGGCGGAGGAGGAGGAGAAGGAGGACGTTCTGGGACCTCTTCACCCTCTGGGTTGGCATTCGGAACCCTTTTCGGAGCCATCCTGTTGGAGATGACCACGAATCAGCAATTGATTGACAAAAGGAATAAGCTGAATCAATGGAATGAATTGCAACAAGTCTTCACAATAATCATTCGAACAATAAGAACGAATGAAATCATCCGAACAAGAGGAACGAATGAATTTCTCAGTTAATTGATAACATCAGTCTTCACGAGAAGCCACATAGGGATCAAAAGGATAAAATAATAAAAACAACAAGGTACAGACGGGAACAAACACAAGAGAGGAGTTTCGTTCTAACATCTTTGTGCTGAAAGCATATGAACGCGTTACGAAAAGGTTTTGCAATCCCCGGATCAGCATAGCCAAGGACCCTTTAAGATGCAACTCCTGATAGTAACCTCGATCATATAACTCCTTCACTCAATGTCGAACCCCGAACTCACTAACCTGCATTCGTTGGAAGAATGCCTACGATCTACTGGATAAAACCCACCTATAGTTTTCCGAAAGATTCCAGTTATGCAATCAGGTGTTGGGGATACACGGGAAGCACCGCGCAATCAACTCTAACCTACATCCAGGTGTATCCATCCTTCAACACATAACCAGTCTTTCTCGGAAACTGTGTACCTCGGACCTTCGAAAAGCATCCACTATAACAAGCTATGGCAATACTCCCGAACTACCTCCCCAGTACTGGGTGATGTCGGGGTTATCGTGCCACTGGCCGTATAGGGGAGATTTTCGATGTCGGCCGTCTTAAGTATTTAGTACTGTCGCGATATGCTTGTTACAATGATACCCCGAAGCTCAACTCCTCGGTAACAGGAGGCATCAGGAACAATATCCTTGTCACAAGAACATCGAAACAATCCCAGAATACTCGCGGGATTCCTAAAAAAAAATTTGTGCAAATTTTGAAGATAGGAGAGACAAGAGTAGACGTCAGGAGTCCTCACCAGAGAGAAAGGGGATGAGAAGCAAAGAAATCCTACTCTCCGATATAATATAGGACTCAAAAGTTTTCAGTGTGTGCCTAGACTCAACCGTCAACGGTTCGATCAAACAGTGGGGGCTCCTAGGTCGGAGAAGGCTCTGAATACCAACTTGTAATGCCCAGGATGGAGTTATACCTCCTACGTGTCGAGGCACGACTTAAAGGCATAAGTCCATCCTAGAATGATCTCAAGTTTGGTAATCTTTGCACAACTCATGTAAAAGAGGGATAGTAAACTGAAAATAGTTGGCTTACAATCGCCACGTCACAGAATTACAGTACAAGTCTCAAACATCATACATTAAGAGCACTACAACCCTCTAAGGGCAAAAGCCAAATGTCAAAGTACCAAACTCAGATAAATAAACCACAGGCAGATCGAATCCTAGTAAGAGACTCCACTACTGATCGTCCGGGTAGCGCACGTAGTAACGACTACGCTCCTCGTCGTACTCCCAATCCAGCTCGGTGCCATCACCTGGATAGCTCACAGCTGGACCTGCATCTGGTGTGTGAAGTAACTGTGAGCCACAGAGGACTCAGCAATCCCGTTCCCGGGTAACAGAACTATTTGAGCCTTTAGGTGAGGGAAGGCTGAAGAAAGAACAAGTCTGCAGCAGCAACTAGCATCTAACTTACGCAAGTGAGAGCGAGAAGAGAAGGCATCGGCGAGAAGTGATCACGAAGTGATCCTAGCTACAAGCTCACAAACATAACCCCTCCGTGTTCAACTCCCGAATCCCATTCGGAAATTGACAGTCACGGAACACACGCTGGTAGTGTATTAGTAACATTGTGTCAAGTTATCTACAACCGGAATTAACAAGCTCCCATCTGCCACATAACCGCGGGCACGGCTTTCGAAAGTTCAAACCCTGCAGGGGTGTTCCAACTTGACCCATTACAAGCCCACGATCCGCGGAGTCGCAACTCCAAAGTGGGAAGACCCGAGTATCCTCGGAATCCCGTGCTCAAGATATACCGAGCTAAGGTAAGGCTAATCCAGCAAATCCTCCCGGCGTGTCGACACCCTGATAGTAGCCGCGCGTATCTAGGTCTCAGGACACGTCCGGATGGGCGATGCTACAGGTGTATGCCAGATACCTCGGGTTGCCCCAAGGCGGCCCTGCAGGACCCCCGTTTCGGACCAACACTCATGTGGAGCACTGGCCCGGGGTTGTTGATTAAGAAAGAGGGTTAATTACTCCCTATGCATGTTTAGTTTGTTATTAGGCAAATAGTACCAATGTTGGGATTTGCTGGAAAAGACTTAGCACTTAGCGGTTTATCGAGGGGGTCCCATACACCCCAACCGTGTTAGGAACGCATAATCAAGGAACATAAAACCGGCTTATACGGATCCTAACGGCATGAGTGGAACAAAACACCAAGCAAAAGGCTTAGCCTTCCACCCTTGCCAATATATAGGTGATTTCATTTAAAGCATTTATATAGTGTGATATAACCCAACCAAACTTCAACATGGAGCAAGCATCTTCGATCTTCACCTGCAACTAGCAACGCTATAAGAAGGGCTGAGCGAAGCGTACTTAGCCAAGCAACGGTTTGCATAGGTAGGTTGGTTAAACATGGCAATTGGTTACAAGTAGGAGGCTGACAAGAAGAACATGGGCATCGAGGCAAAACTATAGATCGAGACTACTAGCAATAGGCAAAGATAGTAATGTTATCGGGGTTCGGTCATCTTGCCTGAAGAGAAGTCGTTCGGATCGTAAGAAGGGTCCTCGTGCTCAACCTCGTTGGAAACCTCATGCTCAACTTCGAACTCGTTCTCAGCTTCCGGCTCTAAACAAAACAATCACACCAAGCACCAATCAACAAGATGCAATGCGCACTCGAAAAACATGAATGCATGATGGATGCACTAAAGATGCACATGGAGCACGTAAAACATCACTCAAGCAAAACACCTCAAACCAAGATAACAACCTGATATTATTAATCTACACAGAAAATCACCCAAGTTTGATATAAGATTCGCTGAAATCGGAGTTACGGGCTAAAAGTTATGCCCGAAACAAGATTTGAGCGAAAGCTAAAAATTACAGCAACATAGCAACTTGGGAGCTCAAATAATTAAACTCCAGCACCCAAAAAGCATGGCAATGAACATGAACACAAACTAGACATATAGTACAGCAACTAGGTCCAAAGTTCACCCCCAACGGAGTCACGGATCAATAGCAATGATCTTGGACATATTGAACTTTGAAATAAAATTCTGGCAGCAGAATTTTATTGAAACTTTAGAGCAAAAGATAAACATGCTACAGCCACTCAAATGGACATGTGAGGAAATGGATGGAAAGACAACAATATATACTACAAGGAACAAACAAAAACCACCCCAAAACTATCATGCTTTGTCCTAGAACATCACACGAACATGGCATCGGAACATAACAGATTTCAGACTTAGTGAAAAATCACTAAGTCCTAAAACAGCAACATCATCATAGCATCAAAAAGAGCATGTTTAAGACACCTCGAAACTAAACATGGCAAAGGGTAAGCACCTCATCAAAATACATATGACGGTGATCCTGAAACACACAAGCATGCTTCATAGAGGTGAACACACCGATTGCAACGAGCTCAACAAGATGGCATTTCATAACAAGTGAAAACACAACATGTGAACATGGCACTTTGCAACGATGATAACAAGGAAACAAATAAATCTACCATGCAACCTATCACACACAACACGTAGTTCGTGGCAAGACGAACACGTGGACATGTCATTTGCATCGTTTGGACAAACGAGCTAAAAGTTATCACATGTCAAAGGTGGCATGAAAATAACACATAGCAGCAGTTTATAACATCATACACTCTTGCAACAGCAAAACAAGTGTCAAGATGACATCTAACATGCATGACTACAACAGGTAAAACGTAGAGGACATCTCCACGAACATCTGGACATGCTACACGCGCAAAACGGAGCAGCAGGTAAAAAGTTAGGGCAGGTCAAAGTAAGCATTTCAGATCAGGAAACAGGGACTTAGGAGAAAAAAAACAACCTCTCCAGATCTGAGATCCGGAGGAACAGTAGCGGGCCCGCGCGGGGAACTGGGCCGGCGCGGATCTGGGCGGCTACTGGGCCGTTCGGCTGGAGGTGAGGCGGCGGCCCAGATCTGGCTGCGGGAGGCGCGGAGCGGAGGCCCACCGCGGTGCGGCGGTGGAGGCAGCAACTGGGCCCGGCGCGGCGGGGCGGATAGGCGGGCGAGGCGGCCCGCGCAGCTGGCGAAGGGGCGAGGCCGCTCGGGCCGGCGGCGCGAGGCCTGCTCGGTGCGGTGGCCCGCTCGGGGGCTGGCGAAGGACCGAGCGCGGGGGCGATGCGGCGCGCAGCGCGCGGAGGCCGGTGGAGCGGCGCGGTACTGGGCCGGTCGGCCTGGTGCGGAACACCTGCGGGGAAGTGGTCCCCCAGGGGCGACGGGCCGGCGCGGTACTGGCGGTGTACGGGCCGGGGAGGGCGAAGCGATGCGACGCCACGGGGGACGGCCCGGTCGGTCGACGCGCGGGAGGAATCGCAGGGATCCGGCGGGGCGACCTCCTGGCGTTGACTCCGAACGCCCTCGAGGGGATCTGGCGATCGGCTGCTACTGGTTTGGATCGAAGGATCCTTCGGTGGATCCAGATGAACAGTGGAATGGATCTGAGAAGATTTTCGGATCTGGAGTAAAATGGAAAAATAAAAAGAGGGGAGAGAGGAGGAAGAAGAAGGGGACATGCCAAATAGACTAGGGGTCTATAAGTAGCAGTTTTAGACTAGGGTTTGGAGACTAGGGGTGTTTAGGAGCCCTCCGATCGCGATCCGACGGATCCGATCGCGGGGATAGAATAAAAGGGCCTAAACGGAGATAAAAGACTGCAGCAGGTATGTTTTCGGGACACGAAGTGAAGGCACATCGGACCCACACGGACAACGGAGGGAAAAGTCAACGGAGTCCAAACGAGACGAGATTTGAGAGGCGGGTTGCACACAACAAAACAACAACACACAACACAACCTCGCGGCACACCGGTAACGGAAAACGCCCGAACAACAAAGTAGGCCTACGGGACGTCACGTGAGGGAGCTCCGGAACGCGAAACGGACAACGGGAAGGAACGCCACGAACCGGATGCAACCCACAATACAAATGCAATGCAATGCACATGTCTACATGATATGAATGAATGCCACACACTCACACAACAAAACGACGAAAGCCCGAAAGACAAAGAACCCGAAATGGAAATAGATGAAGCCGGAGATTTATTATATACCCAAAAGGGAAAGTATTACATCTGGGGCATTACATAGCCTCCCCGTCTTAAAGTTTTCCGTGAGTGTTGTCTCGGGTGATTCCGGGCAGCAGGATGTGAAATGGGTGTGTACTGGTTAGTTGTGTTTCTGCTAAAACACCGTAGACGGAACTAGTCCTTGTGGCTAGTGAAATCCGTTGGCTGTGATTTAAAAGTACAAACTCTGCAGAGTCAAAAATCTTCCGAGTAGCCATGTCCATGGCCTAGTGTCAATCTTTGTATCAACCCCAGTGACCGTCTCGGTTAATTTATGATGAAGATAAGAATGGTGATCTAGTCAAGAGTCATTTTTGGTAGATGAACTAACCAGTTATTTCTGCACTGATTAATCACTTGAAATAAATTACCGTTATACCAAAGATTATATAAGCCCTTTATGCGATGTCGCTCAGACGTCCGACTGTGGTGTTCTTGTTATTTACTTTCGAATATAAGCCCTTTATGTGATGTCGCTCAGACGTCCGACTGTGGCATTCTTTTTTTTTTGCGGGTGACTGTGGCATTCTTGTTATTTACTTTCGAAT
>LR738712.1:35504962-35543176 GCA_902687465.1 Secale cereale
TGATGTCGCTCAGACGTCCGACTGTGGCATTCTTGTTATTTACTTTCGAATATAAGCCCTTTATGTGATGTCGGTCAGATTCCGACTGTGGCATTCTTGTTATTTACATTCGAATATAAGCCCTTTATGTGATGTCGCTCAGACGTCCGACTGTGGTATTCTTGTTATTTACTTTCGAATATAAGCCCTTTATGTGATGTCGCACAGGCATCCAACTGTGGCATGTTTTTATTCATTTTTCCTCACGAGGCGTCGCTCAGACACTCGATTGGTATTCTTTTATTTCTCTTTGGAATTTCGGGAGGACTACCGCCCGACTTCCATTTTTACTTTGCAGCGCAAATCATATTATTCGAGTACATATTGCTAGTTTGCTCATATGCATCATGTTTGCATTTGTTATATCTTATGTCCGAACTGTCTTGCGAGTACATTCAAAGTACTCACCTGGCTTGCTGATTTGGCCAGATGTTGACGAAGGCGATCTCATGGATGAAGAGTTCGATAGCGAGTCCGACGTCTAGTGGAGTCCTAGTCAGTCTCTTGCGATCCTGGAGTTGATCACTGTATTATAACCGCTTCCGCCAACCACTAAATAAAATCATCGGGTCTCACTCCGACACTCGATGAACTGTAAGATATTGGAGTCATGTCACCCACTACACTGTGACATATCCAGCACTTTTATTACGAGTCAGTAGTTATGCCACCCCACCCTTGTGTCATATACGCCCTTATGTATTATATCGGCGCACTTGTAATAAATTGTTGAGCAACCTCAGCTCAACCTTGTATAATATTCAGTACTCTGGAATTCTGTATCAAAGATTTGTCTACCAGTGAGAAGTATTCTTCTATACTGGTCCGATAGAAAGGTCGGTTTCTCAGTAAATGTTTTACTGAAAAATCGGTCCTGACACTTAGCTCCAAAATGACCTATTTTATAGATATAAGTTGCATCATAATAATCTTCATATTTTAGTTGCATCATAATAATCTTCTTCTTCTAGTCTTCTTCTTCTAACTTTCTTCTTTCCCATTTTACAGATTTGCTTAAGATCACGGAAGCTTGGGTTGATGGAGTGCTTGTATTTAGTTTTTGTTTTGACCTTGTGAAACTTGCTACCTATGGATGAAACTGTGTAATATTGATGAAACTATGTATATGTACGGATGAAACTTGCTACTATTGGTAACATGTGTTGCATATATATATATATGTGTTCATGACTATTGGTAATATGTGTTGAATATGCTATATTGTTCATATAAATATATTTGTGTTTGATTTTCTGTGAAAATGAATTGATATAAGAAAAACAAAATTAAATGGGGCAATATGGACACTTTGCCATCTGCTGGCAGATGGCAAAGAGCTTTGCCATCAACTGGCAGATGGCAAAGAGGCCACGTGTCATCCAGAGGTAAAATTTGGGCTGGCCTATTTGGGCTCTTTGCCATCTTCCAGCAGATGGCAAAGCTCTTTGCCATCAGCTGGCAGACGGCAAAGTATGCAGCCTTTGCCATCTGCTGGCAGACGGCAAATTGCCTGCAGCCTTTACCATCTGCTGGCAGACGGCAAAGAGCCTGCAGCCTTTGCCATCTGCGGGCAGATGGCAAAGTATGTCGTTATCCTTCTAACGGGGCTAACCCCGTTAAGAGGCTTTGCCATCTGCCAGCTGATGGCAAAGGCACAGGCTCTTTGCCACCAGCCAGCTGATGGCAAAGAAGCCTTTGCCCACTGGATTTCAGACAAACTGTTTGACATCTGCTGGCTGATGGCAAAGCCTTTGCCATCCTCCGACCATGCCTTTGTCATGGCAGATGGCAAAGTGCCAGATTCCAGTAGTGCATGCCTCCTATGGAGTTGCTCCAATGGAGTTGTTTGATGTATGATATGTCTATTACATGTCCATGATCTTTATATAGTCAGTAGAGTTGATATGCTTGTTGTTTTGTGCCTCCGAAGGCAGCAACGTGATGATGTTTTTGCCTTCCCAGATTTTGGCTAAGTCTGGATAAATTTATTGCAACTTGCCATGCTTGTTTAATTGTGTTCCAGCAAGCTTTTGGGTGTGTTCTAAGTTCATGCTTGTTAAGTATCATGTCTACTTCACATCCATGCCTCTTGTTATGATGTTTGAGTGTTGTAGCATATATTTACCTTGCTCCAAAGTTGCTATGTGGCTGTTAACTTCAGCTTTGCATTGTAACTTGTTTTGCTCATATCTTCTAGCCCGTTGCTCCATTTTGAGCACGTCCTATATGAAACTTGTGTGTTTTTGCATGTAGAATCATAATATCATGTTGTTTTCATGTTTGGAGTGTGTTTGCTTGATGTTTGGGTGCATCTTGCACCGATGCCATGCTTGTCTTGTTTTGCTCATATCTTCTACGCCGTAGCTCCAAATTAAACAAACTTTATATGTAACTTGACTAGAATTTCGTGTAGATCATCATGGTGCATGTTAACTGGCTGTTTAACAACTTTAACTTAAGGTTTGTTCAGATCTGGACCAAATTCAAAGTGTGCATATGAGGACTTCCCGAATTTGTTATATGTAGTTTCCGGCCTCATTTAAACTTGTTGGGTGATGTTGTTCTTGTGTGCTTCATCCCTTGCCATGTATTGCATCATATAGACTTGTCTTGCATCATACTTGGTTGAGCATCTTGTCATGTTCTTGAGTGGTGTGTTTACCGAATTGTGTGCTTCTTCTCGCTAGTTCATTTTCCGTTGCGATCGTGAGGATTCGTTCGGCTACACTTGGTTCGTCTTCAAGGCTTCTTCTTCGTCTTCTTCATGGATTCGTTCTTCTTCCTTGCGGGATCTCAGGCAAGATGACCATCACCTTGGATACTTTTAATATCATTGTCATGCTTAGTTGTCTCGATGCTATTGTTATATGTCGCGCTACCCATCATTATTGTCAGCCCCTCTCCTTGTTGCCATGAAACCTCTAACCTTTGACACCTCTCCCAGCAAACCATTGTTTGTCTATGTTACCCGCTTGCTCAGCCCCTCTTATAGCGTTGCTAGTTGCAGGTGAAGATGAAGATCGTTCCATGTTGGAACTTGTTGTTGGAATATCACAATATCTACTATTATTATTAACACACCTATATACTTGGCAATGGGTGGAAGGCTTGGCCTTTTGCTCGGTGTTTTGTTCCACTCATGCCACCTTAGGAGCCGATAAACCGGCGTTATGTTCCTTGATTTTGCGTTCCTTACACGGTTGGGTATATGGGGACCCCTTGACACTTCGTCTTTGAATAAAACTCCTCCAGCAAGGCCCAACATTGGTTTTAATTTGCCTCATAATAACAACTTAATTAATTAATTAAATTGCATAGGGGGCCGTGTCCCCGAGGATTCTTTCTACATAGTAGGGGGCCAGTGCTGATGGTGTTTGTTCCAAATAGAGTCGTTTGTGGCGCCCCCCCCCCCTTGGAAACTAGGGGTTTGGTTGTTGTACGGTGTGCTCATCCGGTCGTGGCCTGAGACGAGATATACGCGGCTACTATCAGGGTGTCGGCACGCCGGGAGGTCTTGCTGGACTTGTTTTACCATTGTCGAAATGTCTTGTGCACCGGGATTCCGAGCATGATCGGGCCTTCCCTAAGATAAGGGGTATTATTATTATTATCGTTGCTGATCGTGAGAGCTTGTGATGGGCTAAGTTGGAACACCCCTGCAGGGTTATGATCTTTCAAAAGCCGTGCCCGCGGTTATGTGGCAGGTTGGAATTTGTTAATGTCCGGTTGTAGAAAACTTGACAGAGGATCCGAAGTAAAACACACAACTGTGTGAGTAACCGTGACTATCTCTTTTCACTTTGAGAAGAGAACATGGTGGGGTTATGTTTGACTCGTAGGTAGTTCAGGATCTTTAGCGATCACTACTAGTTTGCAACCATTTGCGTAGATGCTCTTCTTATTCTTGTACTCGTAAGTTAGCCACCATATATTGCTTAGCCGATGCTGCAATCTCACCACTTTATCTCTTCCTACCTATTAAGCTTTGCTAGTCTTGTTACCCATGGTTATGGGATTGCTGAGTCCTCGTGGCTCACAGATACTACAACAACAGTTGCAGCCTTGCAGGTGCACGTTTCCGATGACTTGACGTGAGAGCGATGTCCTGTGTGCTGAAGTTCTTTCTTCTTCTTCTTCGTCAGTCTTGGGTTAGGTTCCGGGTCGGCAGCCTGGGATAGCAGATGGATGTCGTTGTGCTTTTCATGTTTGCATCCGTAGTCAGATGTCTTGTATTGATGTTGTTGTATTCATGTGAATTGTATGTATTGTTGAATCCCCCATGTATGTCTGAAATGGTACGATGTAATGATATCCATCTTGCTAAGCGCCCGAAATGCGGTTGTGCCCCAATCACGTAAGTGTCACATGATCAGGATAGAATCGCATCTTGGGCCTGACATTATGCTTTAGAGACTGCCGCATTCACTTTAAATAGGGCACCGTCTAAATCCGTTGAGACGACACCGTATGAACTTTGGTTTGGCAAGAAACCAAAGTTGTCGTTTCTAAAAGTTTGGGGATGCGATGCTTATGTCAAGAAACTTCAACCTGAAAAGCTCGAACCCAAATCAGAAAAATGCGTCTTCATAGGATACCCAAAGGAAACTATTGGGTACACCTTCTACCTCAGATCCGAAGGCAAGGTCTTCGTTGCCAAGAATGGATCCTTTTTGGAGAAAGAGTTTCTCTCGAAAGAAGTGAGTGGGAGGAAAGTGGAACTTGATGAGGTGACAGTCACCCCTCCCGAACCGGAAAGTAGCGCAGCGCAGGAAGATGTTCCTTTGGTGCGTGCACCGACTAGGGAGGAAGTTAATGATAATGAACATGAAGCTTCAGATCAAGTTACTACTGAACTTTGTAGGTCCATAGGACACGTTCCGCACCAGAGTGGTACGGCAACCCTGTCCTGGAAATCATGTTGTTAGACAACGGTGAACCTTCGAACTATGAAGAAGCGATGGCGGGTGATACGTCCAAAACGTATCTATAATTTCTGCCTGCTCCATGCCTCTTTTGGGTGATATTGCTATGTTATTTATACACTTCCATACACTTTTGATCATATTTGGACTAACCTATTAACTCAGTGCACCCCAGTGCCAGTTTCTGTTTTCGGCTGTTTTTGTATTTCAGGTTTTCACATTACGAGAACTGCCAGAAAAAATCCAGAAAAATTATATAAAAATCAGCGTTCCGGAAGCTTCCATGCGGCCAAAGTAGGGCCGGAGGGGACCCAGAGGGGCTCCAGGCGGCCTGCCCACGCGCCCCCCCTGGCCGCGCCGGGGGGGCGCCTGGGCACCCCTGACCCCCTCTGATGCCCCCCTTTGGCATATATTTACACCGTGTCGCGGAAACCCTGATTCCGGACCCCTTTTCTCCAGACGCGATTTCGATCTCCGCCGCCATCGCCATCAAGCTTCGGGGGACCAGAATTCCTGTGCCGGCACCCTGCCGGGACGGGGAAGTGCCCCCGGATTCATCTCCATCGACGTTGCTTCCTTCCTCCATGATGCGGGAGTAGTTCCTCCTCGGGGCTGAGGTTCTAACCAGTAGCTATGTGGTCAATTCTCTCTCCCATGATGTGATCTTCGTTGTGATCATAGGCTATGTTAATCTAGGGTGATCCCATGATGTTTCCCCTTCCTCTATGTATTGGATTGATGTACTCACTTGTCTTTATCTAGTATAATCCCCGAGACCAAGGTGACAGCGGTCTATTGGACATGGATTAGAAAAGTATTTTCATGAGTGATTTCCTCTCTTGTGTGTTGATTGAAGATTGAGAGTCTCTTGGTGCTTGTGTTTGACTATCCTTTAGATATGTTGTGGTGATTGTGGGACTCTCTTTGGATGGTCGCGGTGACATTGGGAAATCCTTAGATTGAGAACTACGAACTTTGAGGTGTGCTTTTGTAGCCCTACATAATTCTCGTCCTCTCTTGACCACGAAGGAATGACCTCCGAGTGCGTCCCCTTTGCATGTTTTATGGGAAATATCATGTGATTCGATTATGTTAATGTTGTTGGGAGTTGCCACTAGTGAAAGTATGATCCCTAGGCCTTGTTTCCACCATTGCAATACCATTTGTGCTCACGTTTACCACTTGTTTGCTTGCTGCACTTTTTATTACAGATTTATATTACTTTGTTTTGCCATCCATATCACTTGCCATTTAACATCTCTTCGCCGAACTAGTGCACCTATACATCTAACAAGTGTATTAGGTGTGTTGGGGACACAAGAGACTTCTTGTATCTTAGTTGCAGGGTTGCTTGAGAGAGACCATCTTCAACCTCTACTTCCCTGAGTTCGATAAACCTTAGGTCATCCACTTGAGGGAAATTGCTGCTGTCCTACAAACCTCTGCGCTTGGAGGCCCAACATAGTCTACAAGAGTAGAAGCGTGTGTAGACATCAAGCTATTTCTGGCTCCGTTGCCGGGGAAGTGAGTGCTCGAAGGTATATCTTTAGATCTTGCAATTAAATCTTTTTGTTTCTTGTTTTTATTTCACTAGTTATGTTTATGGAAAACATTGCTATTGGATCGTTGCTTGCGGGAAGACGCCCCACACCTGTAGTGGTTGCTCCTCCCCCTACTGAAATTGTGCCCTATAAAATACCAGCTGGTATTATCAATTATGTTTTGGCTAATCGTTATGCAGGAGACAGACATCCCGGTGAACACTTGCTATATCTGTCACAATTATGTTCATTATTTAAGCTTGCAGGTGTATCAAGGGAGTTTGTCATGAGGAAATTGTTCGCCATATCACTTATAGATAAAGCTTTAGATTGGTATAAGCTTCTCGATAACTCGCACTTGCTTGATTGGCAAGAGCTTATGTCTCTCTTTTACTCTAAGTTTTATCCTCTTCATGAAGTCCATAAGAATAGGAATTATGTTTATAATTTCTATCCTCATGACGGAGAGAGCATAGCTCAAGCTTGGGGGAGACTGAAAACGTTAATGCTAAAATGTCCTAACCATGGGCTCCCCAAAGATATGATTATTACTAATTTCTATGCGAGGCTCTCTCGACAGGATAAAGATTTGCTCGATGCTTCCTCTATGGGTTCTTTCACAAACGAAAAGGTTGATGCTAAATGGGAACTCCTTGAAAGAATTCAACGCAACACTGAAGATTGGGAGATCGACAAAGGTAAAGAGTCAGGTATAATTTATGAGTATGATTGCATTAAGTCCTTTGTTGAAACTACAAGTTTTAATAAGTTTAGTGCTAAGTTTGGGCTTGATTCTCAACTCCTTGTTGATTTCCTCAAATCTTTTGCTTCACATCTTAATATGCCTAAGGAGGATTGGATCGAGCATCATAAACCTTTTAAAGAGATTTGCAAAGAAAATGAAATTGTTCATGATGATTGCAACATGCATGATCCAATTCCTAAAGATGAAGTTTTATATAAGCATGTTAATTTTTGTGGAGTGGATAGACCTTGTGAAAGGCCTATGATTGAAGAAGAGAAGTATTGTAAGCAACATAAGCATGAAAGAACAATCACTTGGGTCAGAGATTTAAATGAAATTGCTAGGGAATTGTGTGACCTTTATCCTTTTACTTGTGAACTTTGCCATATAGAGGGTCACTTTAATTTTCAATGCATGAACTTTCAAAACATAACTGTTAACCGGTTGTGTGATAACATGATCACCTCTGATCTTTATGATGAGCTTATGTTATTTTTGATGTGTGAAGAGTTAACAGAAAAGACTTCTTGGCTAGATGTTAATGCCATAGGAATAAAAAACACTTTGCAAAATTTCCATCTCTATTGTGTTGTTAATTGCCATGAAAATGATTACATAAGTAAGATTAGAAAGGAGGGAACTTTACCAAAGTATAAAAATGTCTCTTATATTTCTGCTAATAAAAAGGAGAGTATCTCCCAAGTTTCCCCTATTGTTTCTAATGATAAACCAGGATATGCGGAGAAGCTTCATCTCCAACCACTCCCTCCTAAGGTGAGGAAGAAGAAAAAGAAGAGGAGGAGGAAGAGGAGCAAGAAGGAAGAAGAATGGGTATCAACCTGGCCTGAGCATATTCCTCCCATCAACTTTTATCCTAACGGTTGTAAGTTTAAAGAATAAGGTGAAGTTTATTGCCTTTATTATCATCTTGATGATACGTCCGTAGGTACTATTGAAGATGATTTTGATTATGATATGCATGTTACTTATTGTGATTGGGAAAATGATGATAATGCTACTTATGATCTTGAAAATCTTTTTGGTACCAACTCTGAAAGTGATGATATGGGAAGCTCTAAGCTTGGGGATGATAGGGTTGCAAATCCTTTACCCACTAGTGATGTGATAATTGATAATTCTTTTGCTAGTAAGAATAAAGACAACATGATTACAAATATAGTTGCTAGCAATGATAATGCTCTTCTCTACTATGATGATGTTATAACTCCAATCTATACTGATTATAAAGGTACCTATGACATAAGGAGAAATTATCCTTATGAAACTTGTCATAATCATGGAGGGAATTACTCCCTTGTTGAACACCATCTTCCTAATACACAATTAATCTATAGTGTTCAAGTTGTTTATGATAGTCCTACTCCCACTATTACCAATGAGAAAGATTATGCTTATGTGGAGAGTAAGAGTACCTTTTTGCATGTGGATCATGGTAACAATGCTTTATGTGATGCTTATATTGTTGAGTTCATCCATGATGCCACTGAAATTTATAATGAGAGAGGGAGACTTGGTTCTAAATATCTTAATAATAAGAAGTTTCCTCTCTTTATGGTGAATATTTTGAAGTTGCACTTGTTTTGTCTTCCTATGCTTATTGCTTTGTGCTTCAATGAATTATTCTATTGCAATATTCCTATGCATAGGAAGCATGTTAGGCTTAAATGTGTTTGGTATTTGCTTCTTGATGCTCTCTTTTGTTCTTCAACTCTTATTCCTACGAGAGCATCATTAAAGTCTTATGCCTAGCTTAAAGGCATAAAAGAAAGCGCTTTTGGGAGGCAGCCCACATGAATAAAATTTTATTTTGCTTTTGTTGTGTCTTGATGTTGTTACTACAGTAGCATCATCATTGTATCTTTACTTTTCAACTTTGTGCCAAGTGTAGCCTCTGATTGCAAGAAAGTTCAAAAGTTGTGACGTGCTGTCCAGGAAACAGATTCTGTCCTTGGATAGAAAAATTCGTATAAAATCACCAGATCATCTTTTTGGTCTGAATTTCTTCGACAGCGTGCTCTATACAATTGTCTTTCGTGCGTCTGTTCTGAGTTTTTTTATTAGAGTTGCAGAAGTGCCCCGAAAAAATCATTTACTACCTGCTGTTCTGTTTTTCACAGATTCTGTCCTGTTTTGTCTTTCCTTCATTTTGCAAACCTTGAGCTTGCTTTTTCTTTGCAAAAACCTTTTGGCAATCTTGAGAAACAGTAGACCTTCAAGAATATCTTTATTTCCAGCAAGGAACAATTATTTTATTATGGGTACTAACCTCGCTAATCAGATTATGATGAGTTATGTATGAAGGGAGTTTTCAAGTGTGCGAGGGAAGATGATAAAAAGATTCAGGAGTGTCAAACGCTCAAGCTTGGGGATGCCCCCATGCACCCCCAAGAAATATTCAAGAAGACTCAAGCGTCTAAGCTTGGGGATGCCCCCGTGCATCCCCTTCTCCATCAACATTATCAGTTCGTCCTTCGTTCCACTATATTTTTATCACTTCATGTGTTATGTGCTATGCTTGGAGCGTCTTGCTTTTAGTTTTCCTTTTTAGTTTTCTTTAGCTTTTCATAACGAGTCGGAACTCAGCTTTCTTTGTGTGGGAGAGAAACACGCTCCACTCTACCTAGAACATAACATAGAATTTTCATGTCTATCTTTGCTGTGTGTGTTCTTTGTCTTTCAATAGCTACTATCATGCTTAGCTCTTACTCCCTCCGTTCCTAAATATTTGTCTTTCTAGAGATTTCAACAAGTGACTACATACGAAGCAAAATGAATGAATCTATACTTTAAAATACGTCTACATACATCCATATGTTGTGACCATTTGAAATGCCTAGAAAGACAAATATTTAGGAACGGAGGGAGTAGTTTTCATGCTTATCTTTTTAAAGAGCTTTTGTTTAGTTGGTTGCTTGAACTCTCTTTAGTTATCATGCTTATCTTATTAAGAGAGTTTGCTTCTGTTGCATTGGTTGATATGTCTATGATAAAAATGCTACGTGCATAATGGTGCTTAGTAGTTCCTGTTTTCTTATGGTTAGTCTCAAATAGCTGGGGGGTTCCCAATGTGTTATTGGAGTACCAACATGATTTGTTTGCCTATGATGTGGTATGGTTTAGTAATATCTTCCTTCAAGAATTTATTTTGATTGACTTGGCGTATGCTCACGCATATTTAAGACTGTAAAGAAAGTCTGTCAAGCCTTGATGATCTTTTATTTCTGAGTAGTGATATAACTTCCATGCCTGATTCAATGTTGCTTTGTCGCTCTGCATGATTGTGACCGTCATTGCTCTTTTAGTTGGTCGCTCCCAGTCTTTTGCTAACCTCCACCTGTACTAAGCGGACTGACTGCTTGTGCATCCAAAATCCTTTAAACCAGTTATGCCATATGAGTCCACCATACCTTCCTATACATGGTATTTACCTGCCATTCCTAACGAAGACTTTCATGTACCATCTCGAAATTATTCAAAAAAGCATTTCTATTTTGTGCCTCTGTTTTAGCTCATGAGGAAGTAGTAGTTAATTCATGATCTTTTTAAGTTGGACAAGCTTCACCCCGGGATTGCATGTCTAATGTGCAAACCCATAATACGAGAAGGAACTGGCAAAGAGTGTGCCCGGCTCAAAAATAATATAACAAACAAACCCTCCTTCACGCTTTGTTCATGAGAAATCAGAAAACTTTGGCAGTGATAAACAAAGGAGATTAAGAGGATGTGATCGTCCTCATTCGGGAGCCGTTCCTCGAAACTTGTCCATCTCAAGAAGTAATTGAGTTGTCTGCTAGCATTCGTTGATGAAACATGCATATCCAAAAAAATAATTATTACCTCTGTTTTTAAAACCAAGAGCTCTGGTACATGTTTAGTTTTTGTTTCCGACTACGGGTTTTCAACTTTGCCAACAAAAGCCACGGTTCGAGAGTCTCCACCTTCTTTTAAAGCACCAACTACTAAGAGCATGATTGTCATTCTCAGTGTAATGTGCATTGTCCCAAAGTAGCATTGTCTTTTGCATGATTGTGATATCGTTTATTTTGAAACCATTGTATCTAGTCATCACTTAAACCTTGGAGGTGCCCCTGCATTTATGTTTTGCTTCACTAAAGGGGGCAAGCTAGATATCACTTTATCATATTTGCACATCATGTTCATTACAAATCTATTTGATGTTTCAATATCATATTGTAAAACTTTCAGTTCTTTGTGATTTTCTCATGAGGCAACTTAATTACTATAGATTCATTGTCTCATTAAGCTTTTGTCGTATGACTATGAAAAAATCCTATATGGTTAATAGCATGTCACCACAGAAATTATTCTTGTTATTATTTACCTACTCGAGGACGAGCAGGAATTAAGCTTGGGGATGTTGATACGTCCAAAACGTATCTATAATTTCTGCTTGCTCCATGCCTCTTTTGGGTGATATTGCTATGTTATTTATACACTTTCATACACTTTTGATCATATTTGGACTAACCTATTAACTCAGTGCACCCCAGTGCCAGTTTCTGTTTTTGGCTGTTTTTGTATTTCAGGTTTTCACATTACGAGAACTGCCAGAAAAAATCCAGAAAAATTATATAAAAAATCAGCGTTCCGGAAGCTTCCATGCGGCCAAAGTAGGGCCGGAGGGGACCCACAGGGGCTCCAGGCGGCCTGCCCACGCGGCCCCCCCTGGCCGCGCCGGGGGGCGCCTGGGCACCCATGACCCCCTCTGATGCCCCCCTTTGGCATATATTTACACCGTGTCGCGGAAACCCTGATTCCGGACCCCTTTTCTCCAGACGCGATTCCGATCTCCGCCGCCATCGCCATCAAGCTTCGGGGGACCAGAATTCCTGTGCTGGCACCCTGCCGGGACGGGGAAGTGCCCCCGGATTCATCTCCATCGACGTTGCTTCCTTCCTCCATGATGCGGGAGTAGTTCCTCCTCGGGGCTGAGGTTCTTACCAGTAGCTATGTGGTCAATTCTCTCTCCCATGATGTGATCTTTGTTGTGATCATAGGCTATGTTAATCTAGGGTGATCCCATGATGTTTCCCCTTCCTCTATGTATTGGATTGATGTACTCACTTGTCTTTATCTAGTATAATCCCCGAGACCAAGGTGACAGCGGTCTATTGGACATGGATTAGAAAAGTATTTTCATGAGTGATTTCCTCTCTTGTGTGTTGATTGAAGATTGAGAGTCTCTTGGTGCTTGTCTTTGACTATCCTTTAGATATGTTGTGGTGATTGTGGGACTCTCTTTGGATGGCCGCGGTGACATTGGGAAATCCTTAGATTGAGAACTATGAACTTTGAGGTGTGCTTTTGTAGCCCTACATAATTCTCGTCCTCTCTTGACCACGAAGGAATGACCTCCGAGTGCATCCCCTTTGCATGTTTTATGGGAAATAGCATGTGATTCGATTATGTTAATGTTGTTGGGAGTTGCCACTAGTGAAAGTATGATCCCTAGGCCTTGTTTCCACCATTGCAATACCATTTGTGCTCACGTTTACCACTTGTTTGCTTGCTGCACTTTTTATTACAGATTTATATTACTTTGTTTTGCCATCCATATCACTTGCCATTTAACATCTCTTCGCCGAACTAGTGCACCTATACATCTAACAAGTGTATTAGGTGTGTTGGGGACACAAGAGACTTCTTGTATCTTAGTTGCAGGGTTGCTTGAGAGAGACCATCTTCAACCTCTACTTTCCTGAGTTCGATAAACCTTAGGTCATCCACTTGAGGGAAATTGCTGCTGTCCTACAAACCTCTGCACTTGGAGGCCCAACATAGTCTACAAGAGTAGAAGCGTGTGTAGACATCAGCGGGCCCGGATTCCAACAAATGGCTTGAAGCCATGAAATCCGAGATAGGATCCATGTATGATAACAAAGTATGGACTTTGGTGGACTTGCCCGATGATCGGCACACCATAGAAAATAAATGGATCTTTAAGAAGAAGACTGACGCGGATGGTAATGTGACCATCTATAAGGCTCGGCTTGTCGCTAAAGGTTATCGACAAGTTCAAGGGATTGACTACGACGAGACCTTCTCTCCCGTAGCGATGCTGAAGTCCGTCCGAATCATGTTAGCAGTTGCCGCATTCTAGGGAAAAATGATTTTATACCCCTAGTTGTGTCCCCCTCGGCAGGTTTGCCCCTAGTTTCCGAAAACCCTCGTTCTTGCCCAACTCACTTTGGTTCCTTTGTGCTTTTGCCCTCCCGTCACGGTTCCGTCCAGTCAGCGCTGTTTGACCGCTACCGGCGCTAGATTTTGGACATTTTTGCCCCTGTGGCTGCTAACTTCATTACCCCTTCGTCCTCAGCCAGCTTTCACGAAAAACAGAGGAAGGGAAGGCGCGGCCAGATTAGAGGGGGGGAGCGGGAAGCAGGAGAGGAAGGAGCCGCTGCGCATGGCAAGCTCGGGCTCATCCAGCTTCTCGCCAGCGACCGGAGAGGTAAGCAATGTGGTGGGGCCGTGCTTCTCCACCCAACCCGACATTTTGGGGTTCAAAGCTAGGGTTTGTGACATATTTGGGGTAATTTGACTTGTTTTAGGTCGATGGGGTCGGGATTGTGCAGCATTCAGCAGAGTTTTATCTTCCCGATGAGTCTTATTCCGGCTTGGAGTTTCTGTCGAAGCATCGATGCCCCGGTCATAGCCTTGTTCCTGCCCGCCGTGTATCATGGGGTGGTGCAAGAAGTGGCCGCCGTTTTTTAGGTTGCCCATTGGATGTAAGTTCATGTCAATTTGATCCAAATTTGTATTTTTCTCTCTAATTTTTCTTTTCAAATTAGCTTATAATTATGACTCTTGATCTTGATTTAGTTACCAGATCAGTGTAACTGGGTGGTTTGGGTTGACCCAGCTCCTCCATTGCGTGTTGGACTAGCTTTTGAAGACTTGCACGCTGAGGTTGAAGGTAGTTGGATCAAGTGCCACCATTTGAAGATCCCGGAGTTCCGTAATGGTCCGGAGGTAAAGATTTATATATAGGAAGTCCAGTTTCGGCCACCGGGAGAGTTTCGGGGGTCACCGGTATTGTACCGGGACCACCGGAAGGGTCCCGGGGGTCCAACGGGTGGGGCCACCTATCCCCTTGGGCCTCCCCCTGCGCCTAGGGTTGAAAACCCTAGGGGTGGGGGGCGCCCCACTTGGCTTGGGGGGTAAGTTTCCCCCCTTGGTCGCCGCCCCCCTTGGAGATTGGATCTCCTAGGGCCGGCGCCCCTCCCCCCTAGGGGCCCTATATATAGTGGGGGGAGGGAGGGCAGCCGCACCCTAAGCCCTGGCGCCTCCCTCTCCCTCCCGTGACACCCGTTCCTCCTCCCGCAGTGCTTGGCGAAGCCCTACTGGAATCCCGCTGCTTCCACCACCATGCCGTCGTGCTGCTGGATCTCCATCAACCTCTCCTCCCCCCTTGCTGGATCAAGAAGGAGACGTCCCCGCTCCGTACGTGTGTTGAACGCGGAGGTGCCGTCCGTACGACGCTAGGATCATCGGTGATTTGGATCACGACGAGTACGACTCCATCATCCCCGTCCTCTTGAACGCTTCCGCTCGCGATCTACAAGGGTATGTAGATGCACTCCCCTCTCCCACATTGCTAGATGACTCCATAGATTGATCTCAATGATGCGTAGAAAATTTTAAAATTCTGCTACGTTCCCCAACAGTTATCCCCACCAACCAGCCCGCAGCGAACGGTACTACCGCTCTAGGGAGCGGTACTACCGCTGGCTGCCGCGGTACTGCCGCCCGGCCCAGCGGTACTACCGCTGGGACCACGCACAACGCCAACGAGGGAAGAAACATGAGATAGAGCCCCCGAGCGGCACTAGTAGCAGTGGTAGGGCGGTACTACCGCTTATAAGTGGTACTACTATACCTACTACCGCTCCTACTGCCGCCCAACCCGACACGAGAAGCAACGGTCTCGAATCGAGGAGGCACTAGCGCGGAACCGAAGCGGTACCACCGCATATAGCCATGGGCGGTACTACCGCTGTGAACCAGCGGTACTACTGCTCTGTCCCAGCGGTACTACCGGAGGAGCAACAAGAAACCCTGAACTGTCATAACTTCTGCATATGAGCTCCGAATTGAGCAAACTCAAGCTTGTTGGTGATACGTCCAAAACGTATCTATAATTTCTGCTTGCTCCATGCCACTTTTGGGTGATATTGCTATGATATTCATACACTTCCATACACTTTTAATCATATTTGGACTAACTTACTAATCCAGTGCACCCCAGTGCCAGTTTCTGTTTTCGGCTGTTTTTGTATTTCAGGTTTTCACATTTCGAGAACTGCCCAGAAAAATCCAGAAAAATTATATAAAAAATCAGCGATCCGGAAACAACACTGCGTCCGAAGGGCAGCCTGGGGGGGCCACAGGGGCTCCAGGCGCCCTGTGGGCGCCCCCCCCCCCTGGGCCGCGCCGGGGGGGGCGCCTGGGCCCCCCGAGGATCCCCCGGTGCCCTACTTTGGCATATATTTAAAGGACCCTCCGAAACCCTCAGAACAGGAACTCTTTTCGCGATCCCATCTCTGTTCCGCCGCCGCCGCCGCTTCCAAGATCGGGAGCACCAGGAGAACTCTTCCCGGCACCCTGCCGGAGGGGAGGATCACCACCGGGAGCTTCTCCACCACCATGGACGCTTCCCGGATGACTCGTGAGTAGTCTCCCTTGGACCATGAGTCCATGACCAGTAGCTATGTGATGTTCTCCTCCCGTTCGTGTGCTTCACTAATTAGTCCTCGTGAGCTGCCCTACATGATCGAGGCACCTATGTAATCCTTATGCTGTTGCTATGTTGAGTTTGCTGGGATCCGATGGATTATGAGATTATGTTCAGATTGATCTTGAGTAATATATTTGATTCACCTCTTTTATATTTTAGTTCATAAGTAATTCTTGCATGTTCTCCGTTGTTATTTATTGCTTTGGCCGAGTAGTAGGTAGTGACTCCAAGAGGGAACGTTATGCTCGATTGTGGGTTCATGCCCCTCGATGACTAGCTTGAGTGACAGAAACATGAGTCTAGGGGATGTGTTGTTGCCACAAGGGGGAAAACAACGGTGCTTGTGCCCGCGGGTGCAAGGATTGTTTACTTTACGCAAAGTTCTTTTAATGCAGTTGTCTGTTGCATTGAGTTTACACTATGGGTGGGACTCGCAACTTAATACCAGCGAGATGTTCTGGATAGATATCTCAAGGTGGATGATTAGTAGTAGATATTGATGGATTTCGGTCTACTTACTTTGGCGTACCGCCCATTCTTTGAACCTCAACCTTTCTTGCAATGTAGTCAGCATTGGTTTGCGTTCGTGGTCCTGTCAATTGCCCAGCTGTAATTTGTTTACCTCACATAGTTGTTTTATCGTCTTTTGGGAGAGAGACATCACTAGTGAACATCATGAGACTCCGGTCCATATTACCATCATTGATCACATCCACTATTTACTTTTCGCTATTTACCTACTATTGCAAAAACTATCTATCACTACTATCATTGCTTTCAACCCTTTGTGAACTACAAGGCCGGAGGGATTGACAACCTCTCTGTACTCGTTGGGAGCAAAGTTATTTGTATCTGTGTGCAGGTCCACGTTGATTGCTAATTGCGCCGTTAGCAGTTGACACCTACTTGTTGAACCTAGGAGTCTCTGGGGATTCGATCCTTGGCATCTTTGCTAGGGGAAAACACTTCTACTTACTGCATCTTACACCTTCCACTTGGGGTAACCAACGAGGGGTTCGAGGCCCATTAAGGAGTATTTTCTGGCGCCGTTGCCGGGGACTCCACTCTTCAGGATAGGGGAGTTGCATGCTATCTTTTACCTTTGCTTTTTAGTCTTGTTAGTTTACCTTTCATTTTTGCTTTAGTTCCTTTTATCGAAAATCACAAAAATAGTTATCTTGCTTGCTTGCTACTATGGGTTCCACCGAGAACACCAAGTTGTGTGACTTCACTAGTCACAACAACGATGACTTTATCAGCACATCTATCACTATACCTGCCACTTCAGCACCTTCATATGAAATTAAACCTGCTTTACTGAACTTAGTCATGAGAGAACAATTCTCCGGTGCTGGAGATGATGCTGCTTTACACTTGAACAACTTGGTTGAACTTTGTGATATGCAAAAGTACCAAGAAATAGATGGTAATATTGTTAAGCTTAAGCTTTTTCCTTTCTCCTTGAGAGGAGGAGCTAAAATTTGGTTTCAGTCTTTGCCTAGAAATAGCATAGATTCTTGGGACAAGTGCAAAGATGATTTTATTGGAAAATACTATCCACCTGCTAAAATTATCCAACTTAGGAGTAACATCATGAATTTTAAACAATTGGATAATGAACACGTTGCCCAAGCTTGGGAACGTATGAAGTCTCTTATCAAGAACTGCCCTACTCACGGTTTGACTACTTGGATGGTTATCCAAACTTTTTATGCAGGCTTAAACTTTACCTCGCGGAACTTGTTAGATTCGGCCGCGGGAGGAACCTTTATGTCAACTACACTTGGTGCTGCCACAAAGCTTCTCGATGAGATGATGATTAACTATTCCCAATGGCACACCGAACGCGCTCCAACAGGTAGGAAGGTAAACTCTGTCGAGGAGATTTCCTCCCTCAATGAAAAAGTTGACTTGATCATGTCTCTACTTTCGAAGCAATCTACTGTTGATCCTCGTGATGTTCCTTTAAATTCTTTGATTGCTCAAGAACAAGTAGATGTGAACTTTATCTCTAGAAACAATTTTAACAACAATGCTTATAGGAGTAACTTTGGTAACAATTCTAGACCGTTCCCCTCTAACTCTTATGGGAACAACAATGCTTATCCTAGTACCAAGAACTCCAATACTGAACTAGAGACCATGCTTAGAGATTTCATCACTACCCAAAAAGCCTTTAATAAGAATGTAGAAGAGAAACTACATAAACTAGACGATCTTTCTTTTAAAGTAGACCACTTAGCCAATGAGGTAAAATTGCTAAAAATTGAAACTTCTCCTCTTAAGGAGAGGGAAGTCATCCCTATTAATGCTACTCAAGTGCAAATTAATGAAAATATTAGGATGATGGCTAAGCTAAAAGAAAGATGGGCTAGAGAAAGGGAGGAAGAGGAAAGAATTAAGAGCCTTCCTACCCACCACACTGTTGCTACTATCCAAGTTATTGAGGATGTCCACACTCTTAGCACCCAATGTACTCCTGGTCCCAATGGACCCATTAATGGTGATGCTATAGAAACTACCAACCAAGTGAACCTTAAGGACACCACTACCACTTTACTTGATGCTCGTGACCTTGATTTTGATAATTGCACTCTTACAGAAGTTATTGATTTCCTTCACAAGATGTCTAGAGATCCCCGCACTAGCACGCTTAACCTTGCCTTCACAGAGCATATCACTAATGCTCTCATCAAAGCTAGGGAGGAGAAACTCAGAGTAGAAGCCTCCATACCTAGAAAGCTAGAAGATGGTTGGGATCCTATGATAAAAATTTATTTGAATGACTTCTCTTGTTATGCATTATGTGATGTTGGTGCTAGTACCTTTGTTATGCCCAAAAGAATTTATGATATGCTTAAATTGAAACCTTATGATTCTTGTTCTTTTGGTGTTCGTCTCGTTGATTCTTCCATAAAGAAACCTTTGGGGAGGATCGATGATGTTCTTATTGTTGTCAATGATAATTATGTGCCCGTTGATTTCACTATTATGGATATTGAATGTGATCCTTCTTGTCCAATTATTATGGGACGTCCCTTTTTGCGCACCGTTGGTGCTATCATTGACATGAAAGAGGGTAATATAAAATTTCAGTTTCCTCTCAAGAAAGGGATGGAACACTTCCCTCGTAAGAAGGTCAAGTTACCTTTTGAGTCCGTTGTACGGGCTAGCTATTCTTTTACTCTTGATAAAACTTGATCTATGCATTATGCCTAACTTAAAGGCATAAAAGAACGCGCTTTTGGGAGGCAGCCCACATGAATAAATTTTTGCTTTTGTTGTGTCTTGATGTTGTTTACTGCTGTAGCATCATCATTGTATCTTTGCTTTTCATATTTGTGCCAAGTATAGCCTCTGATTGCTAGAAAGTTCAAAAGTTGTGAGGTGCTGTCCAGAAAACAGATTCTGTCCTTGGATAGAAAAATTCGTATAAAATCACCAGATCATCTTTTTGGTCTGAATTTTTTCGACAGCGTTCTCTATATAATTGTTTTTCGTGCGTCAGTTCTGAGTTTTTTTATTTGAGTTGCAGAAGTATCCCGAACAGGTCAATTACTGCCTGTTGTTCTGTTTTTCACAGATTCTGTCCTGTTTTGCCTTACCTTCACTTTGCAAATTAAGAACTTGCTTTTTCTTTGCAAAAACCTTTTGGCAATCTTGAGAAACAGTATAACTTCAATAATATCCTTATTTCCAGCAAGGTATAATTATTTTATTAAGGGTACTAACCTCGCTAATCAGATTATGATGAGTTGTGTATGAAGGGAGTTTTCAAGTGTGCGAGGGAAGATGATAAAAAGATTCAGGAGTGTCAAGCGCTCAAGCTTGGGGATGCCCCCGTGCACCCCCAAGAAATATTCAAGGAGACTCAAGCGTCTAAGCTTGGGGATGCCCCCGTGCATCCCCTTCTCCATCAACATTATCAGTTCGTCTTTCGTTTCGCTATATTTTTATCACTTCATGTGTTATGTGCTATGCTTGGAGCGTCTTGCTTTTAGTTTTCTTTTTAGTTTTTCATAACGAGTCGGAACTCAGCATTCCTTTATGTGGGAGAGAAACACGCTCCATCTCTACCTAAAACATTACATAGAATTTTCATGTCTATCTATGCTGTGTGTGTTCTTTGTCTTTTAATAGCTACTATCGTGCTCTGCTCTTAGTATTCATGCTTATCTTTTCAAGAGCTTTTATTTAGTTGGTTGCTTGAACTCTCTTTAATTACCATGCTCACCTTATTAAGAGAGTTTGCTTCCGTTGCATGGGTTAATGTGTCTATGATAAAGATGCTACTTTCATGATGGTGCTTAGTAGTTCAGGTTTTCTTTTGGTTAATCTCAAATAGCTGGGGGGTTCCCAATGTGTTATTGGAGTACCAACTTGATTTGTTTGCCTATGATGTGGTATGGTTTAGTAATATCTTCCCTCAAGAATTTATTTTGATTGACTTGGCGTATGCTCACGCATATTTAAGACTGTAAAGAAAGTCTGTCAAGCCTTGATGATCTTTTATTTCTGAGTAGTGATATAACTACCATGCCTGATTCAATACTGCTTTGTCGCTCTGCATGATTATGACCGTCATTGCTCTCTTAGTTGGTCGCTCCCAGTCTTCTTGCTAACCTCCACCTGTACTAAGCAAACTAACCATGCAATACATAGCTCATGGGAAAGTAGCCTAAAAACTATTGTGGTAAAGAATATGTTGCTTATGTATCTTATTTCTTATAAGTTGCTTGCTGAGCGGTAACCATGTTTCTGGGGACGCCATCAACTGTCACATTTTTGTTGAATATCATGTGAGTTGCTATGCATGTTCGTCTTGTCTGAAGTAAGGGTGATTTACCGTGGGTTGAATTAATATGCATATTGTTAGAGAAGAACATTGGGCCGCCAACCAAAGCCATGCATCATGGTGGAAGTTTTAGCTTGGACCTTAATCCTCAATCTCTCATGAGAATATGCTTATGCATTAAAGAGGAGTCCATCATCTATTTTCTATGTTGTCCCGATATGGATGTCCTCAAGTTGAGATCTATCAAAAACGAGAAATCAAATGCGATCTATCTCCTTGGACCTTTGTACAGGTGGCATAGAGGTACCCCTTTGTGACACTTGGTTAAAACATATGTAATGCAATGATAACCCATGGGGATCCGAGCTAATTAGGACAAGGAGCGAGCACTATTAGTATACGATGCATGAGGCTTGCAACTTATAGGATGTTTTATACATGACACATATGAAGTACTACTACCGTTGACACAATTGCTTCCATGTTTTCAAAATAAAAAGCTCTAGCACATAACCATTCTTTTACCTTTATGTTGAAGCACCAACTACTGAGAGCATGATTGTCATTCTGAGTGTAATGTGCATTGTCCCAAAGTAGCATTGTCTTTTGCATGATTGTGATATCGTTTATTCTGAAATGATTGTATCTAGTCATCACTTAAACCTTGAAGGTGCCCCTGCATTTATGTTTTGCATCACTAAAGGGGGCAAGCTAGATATCACTTTATCATATTTGCACATCATGTTCATTGCAAATCTTTTTGATGTTTCAGTTTCATGTTGTAAAACTTTCAGTCATTTGTGATTTTCTCTTGAGACAACTTAATTATTATAGAATCATTGTCTCAGTAAGCTTTTGTTATATGACTATGAGAAAGTCCTATATGGTTAATAGCATGTCACCACAGAAATTATTCTTGTTATCATTTACCTACTCGAGGACGAGCAGGAATTAAGCTTGGGGATGTTGATACGTCTAAAACGTATCTATAATTTCTGCTTGCTCCATGCCACTTTTGGGTGATATTGCTATGATATTCATACACTTCCATACACTTTTGATCATATTTGGACTAACTTACTAATCCAGTGCACCCCAGTGCCAGTTTCTGTTTTCGGCTGTTTTTGTATTTCAGGTTTTCACGTTTCGAGAACTGCCCAGAAAAATCCAGAAAAATTATATAAAAAATCAGCGATCCGGAAACAACACTGCGTCCGAAGGGCAGCCTGGGGGGGGCACAGGGGCTCCAGGCGCCCTGTGGGCGCGCCCCCCCTGGGCCGCGCCGGGGGGGCGCCTGGGCCCCCCGAGACTCCCCCGGTGCCCTACTTTGGCATATATTTAAAGGACCCTCCGAAACCCTCAGAACAGGAACTCTTTTCGCGATCCCATCTCTGTTCCGCCGCCGCCGCCGCTTCCAAGATCGGGAGCACCAGGAGAACTCTTCCCGGCACCCTGCCGGAGGGGAGGATCACCACCGGGAGCTTCTCCACCACCATGGACACCTCCCGGATGACTCGTGAGTAGTCTCCCTTGGACCATGAGTCCATGACTAGTAGCTATGTGATGTTCTCCTCCCGTTCTTGTGCTTCACTAATTAGTCCTCGTGAGCTGCCCTACATGATCGAGGCACCTATGTAATCCTTATGCTGTTGCTATGTTGAGTTTGCTGGGATCCGATGGATTATGAGATTATGTTCAGATTGATCTTGAGTAATATATTTGATTCACCTCTTTTATATTTTTGTTCATAAGTAATTCTTGCATGTTCTCCGTTGTTATTTATTGCTTTGGCCGAGTAATAGGTAGTGACTCCAAGAGGGAACGTTATGCTCGATTGTGGGTTCATGCCCCTCGATGACTATCTTGAGTGACAGAAACATGAGTCTAGGGGATGTGCTGTTACCACAAGGGGGAAAACAACGGTGCTTGTGCCCGCGGGTGCAAGGATTATTTACTTTATGCAAAGTTCTTTTAATGCAGTTGTCTGTTGCATTGAGTTTACACTATGGGTGGGACTCGCAACTTAATACCAGCGTGATGTTCTAGATAGATACCTCAAGGTGGATGATTAGTAGTAGATATTGATGGATTTCGGTCTACTTACTTTGGCGTACCGCCCATGCTTTGAACCTCAACCTTTCTTGCAATGTAGTCAGCATTGGTTTGCGTTCGTGGTCCTGTCAATTGCCCAGCTTTAATTTGTTTACCTCACATAGCTGCTTTATCGTCTTTTGGGAGAGAGACATCACTAGTGAACATCATGAGACTCCGGTCCATATTACCATCATTGATCACATCCACTATTTATTTTTCGTTATTATCTACTATTGCAAAACACTATCTATCACTACTATCATTGCTTTTAATCCTTTGTGAACTACAAGGCCGGAGGGATTGACAACCTCTCTGTACTCGTTGGAAGCAATGTTATTTGTATCTGTGTGCAGGTCCACGTTGATTGCTACTAATCTGGCGCCGTAGCAATTGACACCTACTTGTTGAACCTAGGAGTCTCTGGGGATTCGATCCTTGGCATCTTTGCTAAGGGAAAACACTTCTACAATACTGCATCTTACACCTTCCACTTGGGGTAACCAACGAGGGGTTCGAGGCCCATCAAGGAGTATTTTCTGGCGCCGTTGCTGGGGACTCCACTCTTCAGGATAGGGGAGTTGCATGCTATCTTTTACCTTTGCTTTTTAGTCTTGTTAGTTTACCTTTCATTTTTGCTTTAGTTGCTTTTATCAAAAATCAGAAAAATAGTTATCTTGTTCTTTAGTTGTCACTATGTCGGGTCCTTTTTTCTTTGACGAGGCAGAAGTTCTCACCTTTAAACAAAGAGGTGGGGAAAGTTTGAAAGATGCTTGGTATATAATTAATGATTCACAAAAAAGAGCCACCAAGAAGCAACCTACTATATTACTTAGAAATTTTTATGTTGGAATTACTTCTTGGAATAGGTTTATTCTAGATACTGCTATCAATGGGAATTTCCTGGAGGCCCCAGTTTGGGAGTCTCTTAGTATTATTGAAAATCCTGTTGGGAGTCTCCCTGTTGTTAGCATTCAAGAGGACATCACCCTAGCTCACATTATGAAAAAACTTGAAAGGATAGAGCTAGAGATGCCAAGCATTAATAAGATGAATGAGTTGGATCGTAAGATCCAAGGGAATTTGAATAGACTTGATAGCTCCATGCATAAAATTTTCAAAATTTTGGAGACCGTCAAATTCCATGACTTGGACTCTTCTAGGGTAGATAAGATTGAGGAAATATTTCATACTCTAGGAACTACTTTCTCCTCGAGCAAAACCAAAAAGTTAGAAACTCCGGCAAAGCGGGAGCCTAAGTTCGTTCACGTTCCAAAGGCTCCCCGTTCTAAAAGTAATCCATCTATTGCCAAAGGGGTTGAAACTGTAAAGACTTTGGAAGAAACACCTTTATGTGATGAATTTGAATCTTCCCTTGACTTTTATCCTTTTGGTCTTCTACCTAGAAGTATCTCTATGAGACCTTTGTTCGAGAGTCCTCTTAAGACTAGTTGTATTATTGAAGGGCTTTTTGATGATCTTGATGATGGTTCAATTGATACAACTTGATCTATGCATTATGCCTAGCTTAAAGGCATAAAAGAAAGCGCTTTTGGGAGGCAGCCCACATGAATAAATTTTTGCTTTTGTTGTGTCTTGATGTTTTTTACTACTGTAGCATCATCATTGTATCTTTACTTTTCATATTTGTGCCAAGTATAGCCTCTGATTGCTAGAAAGTTCAAAAGTTGTGAGGTGCTGTCCAGGAAACAGATTCTGTCCTTGGATAGAAAAATTCGTATAAAATAACCAGATCATCTTTTTGGTCTGAATTTTTTCGACAGCGTTCTCTATATAATTGTATTTCGTGCTTCTGTTCTGAGTTTTTTGATTTGAGTTGCAGAAGTATCCCGAACAGATCAATTACTACCTGCTGTTCTGTTTTTCACAGATTCTGTCCTGCTTTGCCTTTCCTTCACTTTGCAAATCAAGAACTTGCTTTTTCTTTGCAAAAACCTTTTGGCAATCTTGAGAAACAGTAGGACTTCAAGAATATCCTTATTTCCAGCAAGGTATAATTATTTTATTAAGGGTACTAACCTCGCTAATCAGATTATGATGAGTTATGTATGAAGGGAGTTTTCAAGTGTGCGAGGGAAGATGATAAAAAGATTCAGGAGTGTCAAGCGCTCAAGCTTGGGAATGCCCCCGTGCACCCCCAAGAAATATTCAAGGAGACTCAAGCGTCTAAGCTTGGGGATGCCCCCGTGCATCCCCTTCTCCATCAACATTATCAGTTCGTCTTTCGTTCCGCTATATTTTTATCACTTCATGTGTTATGTGTTATGCTTGGAGCGTCTTACTTTTAGTTTTCTTTTTAGTTTTTCATAACGAGTCGAAACCCAGAATTCCTTTATGTGGGAGAGAAACACGCTCCACTTCTACCTAGAACATAACATAGAATTTTCATGTCTATCTATGCTGTGTGTGTTCTTTGTCTTTTAATAGCTACTATCATGCTCCGCTCTTAGTATTCATGCTTATCTTTTCAAAGAGCTTTTGTTTAGTTGGTTGCTTGAACTCTCTTTAATTACCATGCTCACCTTATTAAGAGCGTTTGCTTCCGTTGCATTGGTTAATGTGTCTATGATAAAGATGCTACTTGCATGATGGTGCTTAGTAGTTCAGGTTTTCTTATGGTTAATCTCAAATAGCTGGGGGGTTCCCAATGTGTTATTGGAGTACCAACATGATTTGTTTGCTTATGATATGGTATGGTTTAGTAATATCTTCCTTTGAGAATTTATTTTGATTGACTTGGCGTATGCTCACGCATATTTAAGACTGTAAAGAAAGTCTGTCAAGCCTTGATGATCTTTTATTTCTGAGTAGCGATATAACTTCCATGCCTAATTCAATATTGCTTTGTCGCTCTGCATGATTATGACCGTCATTGCTCTCTTAGTTGGTCGCTCCCAGTCTTTTGCTAACCTCCACCTGTACTAAGAAAACTAACCATGCAATACATAGCTCATGGGAAAGTAGCCTAAAAACTATTGTGGTAAAGAATATGTTGCTTATGTATCTTATTTCTTATAAGTTGCTTGCTGAGCGGTAACCATGTTTCTGGGGACGCCATCAACTGTCACACTTTTGTTGAATATCATGTGAGTTGCTATGCATGTTCGTCTTGTCTGAAGTAAGGGTGATTTACCGTGGGTTGTATGAATATGCATATTGTTAGAGAAGAACATTGGGCCGCCAACCAAAGCCATGCATCATGGTGGAAGTTTTAGCTTGGACCTTAATCCTCAATCTCTCATGAGAATATGCTTATGCATTAAAGAGGAGTCCATCATCTATTTTCTATGTTGTCCCGGTATGGATGTCCTCAAGTTGAGATCTATCAAAAACGAGAAATCAAATGCGATTTATCTCCTTGGACCTTTGTACAGGTGGCATAGAGGTACCCCTTTGTGACACTTGGTTAAAACATATGTAATGCAATGATAACCCATGGGGATCCGAGCTAATTAGGACAAGGAGCGAGCACTATTGGTATACGATGCATGAGGCTTGCAACTTATAGGATGTTTTATACATGACACATATGAAGTACTACTACCGTTGACACAATTGCTTCTATGTTTTCAAATAAAAAGCTTTAGCACTTAACCTTTCTTTTACCTTTATATTGAAGCACCAACTACTGAGAGCATGATTGTCATTCTGAGTGTAATGTGCATTGTCCCAAAGTAGCATTGTCTTTTGCATGATTGTGATATCGTTTATTCTGAAGTAATTGTATCTAGTCATCACTTAAACCTTGAAGGTGCCCTTGCATTTATGTTTTGCATCACTAAAGGGGGCAAGCTAGATATCACTTTATCATATTTGCACATCATGTTCATTGCAAATCTTTTTGATGTTTCAGTTTCATGTTGTAAAACTTTCAGTCATTCGTGATTTTCTCTTGAGGCAACTTAATTACTATAGAATCATTGTCTCAGTAAGCTTTTGTCATATGACTATGAGAAAGTCCTATATGGTTAATAGCATGTCACCACAGAAATTATTCTTGTTATCATTTACCTACTCGAGGACGAGCAGGAATTAAGCTTGGGGATGTTGATACGTCCAAAACGTATCTATAATTTCTGCTTGCTCCATGCCACTTTTGGGTGATATTGCTATGATATTCATACACTTCCATACACTTTTGATCATATTTGGACTAACATACTAATCCAGTGCACCCCAGTGCCAGTTTCTGTTTTCGGCTGTTTTTGTATTTCAGGTTTTCACGTTTCGAGAACTGCCCAGAAAAATCCAGAAAAATTATATAAAAAATCAGCGATCCGGAAACAACACTGCGTCCGAAGGGCAGCCTGGGGGGCCACAGGGGCTCCAGGCGCCCTGTGGGCGCCCCCCCCCCTGGGCCGCGCCGGGGGGGGCGCCTGGGCCCCCCGAGGCTCCCCCGGTGCCCTACTTTGGCATATATTTAAAGGACCCTCAGAAACCCTCAGAAGAGGAACTCTTTTCGCGATCCCATCTCTGTTCCGCCGCCGCCGCCGCTTCCAAGATCGGGAGCACCAGGAGAACTCTTCCCGGCACCCTGCCGGAGGGGAGGATCACCACCGGGAGCTTCTCCACCACCATGGACGCCTCCCGGATGACTCGTGAGTAGTCTCCCTTGGACCATGAGTCCATGACCAGTAGCTATGTGATGTTCTCCTCCCGTTCTTGTGCTTCACTAATTAGTCCTCGTGAGCTGCCCTACATGATCGAGGCACCTATGTAATCCTTATGCTGTTGCTATGTTGAGTTTGCTGGGATCCGATGGATTATGAGATTATGTTCAGATTGATCTTGAGTAATATATTTGATTCACCTCTTTTATATTTTAGTTCATAAGTAATTCTTGCATGTTCTCCGTTGTTATTTATTGCTTTGGCCGAGTATTAGGTAGTGACTCCAAGAGGGAACGTTATGCTCGATTGTGGGTTCATGCCCCTCGATGACTAGCTTGAGTGACAGAAACATGAGTCTAGGGGATGTGTTGTTGCCACAAGGGGGAAAACAACGGTGCTTGTGCCCGCGGGTGCAAGGATTGTTTACTTTACGCAAAGTTCTTTTAATGCAGTTGTCTGTTGCATTGAGTTTACACTATGGGTGGGACTCGCAACTTAATACCAGCGAGATGTTCTGGATAGATATCTCAAGGTGGATGATTAGTAGTAGATATTGATGCATTTCGGTCTACTTACTTTGGCGTACCGCCCATTCTTTGAACCTCAACCTTTCTTGCAATGTAGTCAGCATTGGTTTGCGTTCGTGGTCCTGTCAATTGCCCAGCTGTAATTTGTTTACCTCACATAGCTGTTTTATCGTCTTTTGGAAGAGAGACATCACTAGTGAACATCATGAGACTCCGGTCCATATTACCATCATTGATCACATCCACTATTTACTTTTCGCTATTTACCTACTATTGCAAAAACTATCTATCACTACTATCATTGCTTTCAACCCTTTGTGAACTACAAGGCCGGAGGGATTGACAACCTCTCTGTACTCGTTGGGAGCAAAGTTATTTGTATCTGTGTGCAGGTCCACGTTGATTGCTAATTGCGCCGTTAGCAGTTGACACCTACTTGTTGAACCTAGGAGTCTCTGGGGATTCGATCCTTGGCATCTTTGCTAGGGGAAAACACTTCTACTTACTGCATCTTACACCTTCCACTTGGGGTAACCAGTTGGATAGAGGAAGACGAGTAGCATCAAAACAGCGACTGGTTATAGTAAGAAGAGGCAGGGAGGTATGCCTAAGATATAGAGGAGTGAACACTCCATCAGAGAAGAACCGGCATAACCTCCAACATCGAAAACATCATAGAAGATGCATGTGAACTCTGTTTTCGATGAACTCGAGCTTGTCATCAAGATGACCGAAAGCTCTAAGACTCACAAAGAGAACCAGCAAAATCCCCCAACATAGAAAACATCATAGAAGATGCATGAGTGAACTGCATTTTCGATGAACTCGAGCTTGTCATCAAGATGACCATAAGCTCAAAAACTCAGAAGGAGAAGAACCAAACAAGAACCAATAAAGATGATGCAAGGATGCAATGGTTTGAGCTCTCTATGAACGATACGATCAAGCTACTCATCGAGAGCACCCCTTGGTAGTACGGCAATCGATCCTATAACGCGGTCTCCCAACTACCACCATGAGACCGGTAAAATAGAAAACCTATCAAGGGCAAACATTTGCCTTGCACATAGTCCACTTGAGCTGGATGATGACGATCTTGACTCCCTCAAGCTAGACCACCTTTCTTGATTGCGCTGGCTTGGTGAAGACTAGTAGATTGCTCCCCCATACTCCATATGGGTGAGCCACTCTTCGGCACAACTTCACAAGTCCATTGCCACCACAATGGACGGCAAGCTTCAAGCATATGATATCTTCATGATGATACACTTGAACTTGCACACCGCAACCTAACCCCACAAAGAACTCTCACGAAGACCATGGGTTGTACACAAAGCGTGATTGACAATGCTTACCGTACCATGGGATTGCTTGATCCCTCTCGGTACATCTTCTACACTTTGTGTGTTGATCAACTTGATTCATTCTTTGACTTAGTCTTGATCAACCTTAAATATTTCCAACTCTCTTCATTTGGATGATGTCTTGAAGGTAAACATGAATGATCACACACTCTTCTTCTTCAAGACATGCTTGAAATAAGCTCAACACCCACAAGACCAATCTTTGGATAATTCCTTAATAGCACCTTGGTCATCACAAACTCTCCTTGAAACCAACAAATGAACTCCAAGAAAAGCCTATGGACAAATCCTTCAAATATAACTCAAGGCAACCATTAGTCCATAGAGATTGTCATTAATAACCAAAACCAAACATGGGGGCACCGCATGACGTCGGCGAGGCGGAGTTGCATTCTCCGATGCCGCGTATGGCGCATCAGTCTGGGCGCCGCAACTGCGTCATGGTGGACGTCCGCGGCTCATCTCGGGATAGATCTGTCATCGATCTGACGTCCGTTGGCATTGTTCGGGTTTCGGGCTTCGACCAGGAAGAGTAGGGCATGGGAGACGACAGTGCCTTGAATCCCATGAGCCGGCTCGTGCCCCATGTCCCTACTCTACCTTGCCGGCGACCAGACCAACATTCTCAGGAGCGCAACCAGCCTCCGGCCATGGTCACGGCAGAGCCGGGCGAGCTCCGCTTAGATCAGGTTTCACATTGCATGTAATAATATGGATTTGAGGTATCCGAATGTGGAATGCATTTTTTGAGGCGTGACCGGTCACTGTCCGCTGACGCGTCCGGGCACGTCCATGTGAGTTTGAGGGGTCGGATTTGCCAAGTCCGGCTGTAGATGCTCTTATCTAAAAAGAACGCCTTCAATAAATCAGTTTTTAAAAAAAAATGTGATGTACGAGCGTAGTTGTCGCCGGACCCGGCCACCAAAGACCAGATCGAAGGTTTTCAGCTCGAAGAGCAAGCCCGAGTAGAACACAGTATGATAGAAGCTGAACATACTATAATTGTACGGACTGTGGAAGGTAGTTTGAAACCGGTTGAGTTTTTGAGGAAGAAGTGTTGCATGCATGCAAGAACATGAATTTGAGGAAGAAGTGTTGCATGCATGCAAGAACATGACATGCACGAATCCTCACAATAGAGTTACCCATGGATGTTTATCCCACGCCCGTTTCTATGACCAAACCGTACGTACGTTCTCCACCCAAAATTTTCTTCGAGAGCGCGCGCGCGCTACATTTGAAATGCGCACCCGGGCCGAAAGCTCGGGACACAGAGGAGCTCGCACCGTCAAGTCGCCCATGTTGAAGCGTATCTTTCCAGCTCGCAAAAGCTCACCCCCGCCCTGGAATCGCAGGCCGATATGTCCGGCCACGAGGGGACTGGAGCCGAAACCGGACAAGACACGCACAGCGCCGCATCACCGCCCCGACGTCATTATCGCCGAGGATAAGCAGATAAGATCGGCCCTAATAACGACGACGCTGCGTCCGCTGCGATGTGCAGTGCACCTCCCCGCCAAGCCAGTAGCCAAGGCGTGCGGACCGCAAACCGGCAACGCGTGGGCTGTCGCTCGCGGGCGGCCGGCCGGCGTCGGCACGGCATGGGCGCGCCCCACCGGGTGGTTAGGCCGTTCTCGGCACAGTCGGCGGGTGGTGGCGCGGGGAAGATCTGCCTCCCCCATCCATCCCCCACCCCCACGTCGCGTGTGCCGCGGCCCATGCCGGTGGGTCGCCGCGGCGGGCGATCGATCGAATCCTCGCGACACGCCGGCATGTGCCCATGTGCCGCCGCTCGGCGCACGCGCCGGTCCGTGGCCTGGACAACGTCCGTGCGCGTGCATGCATGCATGCACGGCACGGCAGGGCGCGCAGGACGCGGCAGGGTTGGACTTTGCACGGGGAAGGGGAAGGACGACGGTCTACAAGCGCCGTCGCGGTCATAGCTAGGCCGACCGGGCGGGTCGGGGTTCAGGCTCAGGTTCAGTGGCGTGCTGGTTGGTTGCTGGAGTAGGCGGGCGGGCTTTCTCGCGCTTCGTGCTGTCAACCGTTGGTGGCTTTGTCGCGCGTGGGTTGGAAGCATTCGGGTGGCCGAGTATGCCTGCCTATGGCCTATAGACCTCAACCTCAAGGACGTACGGGGGCTGTGTGTGTGTGGAACTGTGGGTTAACATTTTTATATGGGTGGGATCATCTGGATGGTGTTCGACCACCGGATGCCAGATTACAACAATCTTGTCGTTTACCCAAATTAACAGTCAGCATTATTTACCGGCTCCATCTTTTACTGCCTGGCTGCCTGCAATGCACTTCTTCTGTTTCATTTTACCTTGCATTCAGACAAATCTAATCTAGACATAGCAGCCAGGAGTTGTTTAGTCTAGAGGTGAGACCTCATGCACTGGCTCTGGTCTAAAATCCTCGTGCATGCATTGCCATGCTGCCTCTAGGTCTCCGAATATTGACTGCATGTATGCGTCTTACACTTTTTTTATGGTGGGTAATTATGTGTCTTACTCAAACAGGCATAAATGTGTAGTATATCATCTCTCTTCAACTATTGTTTAAGGGGTGGCACGCGGAGAAATGCTGAGCTTCCACGTAGACAACTGCATGGTACCACATGTTTATGCATTTTGGGGGGATTAGAATACGATGCAAATGCATGGAGTACAGTGTTGGGTTGGAGTGCTTTCGGGGAGACAAAAAACCACGTTATGGAACCAGCTGGCCGCATTTGTATATCACACGCTCTTTGGTCTCACGGCACAACTTCCAATACGGATTAGTTATTTGCCTATTTTTATACCCTTAATAATTTCCCATCCTAATCTGGGCACTGACTTTTTTGAGCTGGTAATCAGTGCACTCGATCCGAGAGCTAATTATTCAAAGTCTCAGCCACCGGCTCTTTTGTCCCTCTCCACCAAAGTACCAAATTAGGCAAGGTGTTCCATGAGTGCCCTGCCCTACTTAACTCTATACAACCTTGTACCACTCCCGTTAATAGCCATCATGGGTATAATAGAGTGGAGCCGCACGTAGGAATGATAGAGCGGAGTACTACGGAGCATTGTTCTTAGAAATGTAGCAAGCAAAAGGTCCCCACATAAATTAGTTCTTTTGCACACTCAAAAAATAATTACTATTTTTGAGGGGGAGTCCCCACTACAATTACTAAGACTACCCATAATGGGAGTAACATAGGTAGTAACATCACACATATCTAGATAAAAAAGATGATGTGGCAAGCAATAAATGAAGAAAGAGAGGCATGTGGTAACATAGCTAGTTACTACTAGTATGAGTAACATCACACATATCAAGGTAAGATGAGTCTATGGCCTAATAAATGAAGTCTTCCATGTTACCACACATATGTTACTCCCCACTATAGAGGTAGTAACATAGAGTAGTAACATGGGCATGTTACTACTCTATGTTACTACCCATTATGGCTAGTCTAATACTACCGTGGAATGTTCTATTAACAGGTGTGCAAGGGAGGCGGATTAGTTTTTTTTTCAAGAAACATTTCAATCTATTCATCTTCAATCATGGCAGTACAACGAACACTAGAAATAAAAATTACATCTACCCGTAGACCACCTAGCGACGATTACAAGCACTGAAGCGAGCCGAAGGCGCGCCGCCGTCATCACCCCTCCATCGCCGGAGTCAGGCACAACTTGTTGTAGTAGACAGTCGGGAAGTCGTCGTGCTAGGAGCAACTCTAGCAGACCTCGCAAAACGCGTTTGCAGTTCGCGCAAAACCGCTTTTGTGGGCCGGCAAGCGCTAGCACAGATGCAGACCCCCCAAACGGACCCGTAAAAAAGTATATTCGCGGAATATGTTTTTTTACGGGTCGGCTATGCGGGTTTTGCTCGGGCAACAACGCAACGACCCGCAAACAGAAAAATTGCAAATCTGAAATTTGTCATAGGGCTTCGCAAACAAGTTCAAATTCAAATGACATAAACAGTTTGCGCGCGAATAAAAGCGAAGTTCATTACGCAAAAGAGGGCATGCAAAGGTATGCGCCCATGTCCGGCATCATCTTGAGGGCCGATCTTCACTCGGCGCCATGGAGTCCATCGTGAAGTTCATCGGCGCCACCGTAGCCACCTCCGTCGCTTGTTCCAACTCCCGCACCGAAATCATCCACATTGCCACCGTATGGAGCTGAGAAAACATCACCGAAACTGGCAGACGGACCGGCCGAGGCGACCATTCTCCTCTTCAAGATGTCTCTCCTTGCCATATCATGCCATGCTTTGGTGACGTCGTCCATGTCATTGCGGTTCATTGACATGATCTTGTTCTCTTCGGCGAGTAACAATGACAGCGATTTGTTTTCAGAGGCACGTACTTTTCTCTCCTCAATGGCAACTCTACGCAGCCCCTTTTCCTTGAGCATTTGCCATTTTTGTTGCTTCTCATTTGCCTTCTTATCGGCCAACTCTTTCTTGATCTCCAACGACTTCAACAACATTAACTCGTTTGATTGCACCATGGTATCAATCTTCTCCCTCAATCTCGATGCTTCTTGCTCTTTCTTTATTTTCTCTCTAGTCTTTTTGTCGCCATCGGGCTTGTTCAAATTTCTTGGGCCATCATCATCCTCATCTTCATCCATGTTTGTAAGTGAGCCTCTCTTTGGTGGGGACTTTTTGTCGATCAACTTCCACTTGTCGCACTTTTGGAGCAACTCCCAACAATGCTCTAATTTGAAGAATTTGCCTTCCGAAGCTTTCATGTCCTTGTATCTATGTTGTGCAATCTTGTCCTACACAATGCGAACAAGATGTTGCAATCATTTTTCATGATACATAATGATGATGCACAACTTGAACACCGGCAAAGCTAACTCACATAGTCGGACTCCACGGTGCCACTTGGAGGTGCATTGCGTACTTGCTCCAAGCAAGCTGCCCAACGGCTGCGCATAGGCTTGATGTTCTCCCAACGACCTTGAAGCGACCGAAATGTGCGTGTAGTCTTGTTGGGGTAGTTTTTCATAATGCGGAAGTATTGATCTTCGATCCTTTGCCAATATCTCTTGGAGGTTTGATTAGTACCCGTGCATGCATCAAGAGACACCGCACTCCATGCTTTGATCAAAGCTTGATCTTCCAAGATGGTGTAGTTCTTCGATCTTTGGCTTTTCCCAGCTTTTGCTTGTGAATTCTCAAACGCTTCCACTTCGATCTCAGCCAAGTCGTCCGCACAACCATGGTCGTCCACGCCGCACTATGTTTCATTGTAGTTGAAAGATTCGAAGGGGGCTTGATCAATGTCAACCGTGTTCGAGTCCAACAAGTTCACGAACTCGGTTGTTGCATTGTTCGAACCACCGCTGTACCGAATGATAACAAGTCACGAGCTATCGAAAAACAATGGCGAAAATGAAAGAGAATCACCAAAGTCCGAAGAGATATACCTTCCGGCCATTTCGTCGAACACCTCGCTCGGGGGGAGCGGCACCATTGAACGGCATCACCGGAGCACCTCCTTGCGGGGGGGGGGGTGGAGTGAGAGGTTGAAGAAGGTTTGTTCCTTGAAGTCGGAACCTTCCTCCGCTTTGCGCCCGCGGCCTTGCCGGCCTTCTCCGCCGTCGGCCGGGATCGCACAACGGCATTGCCGCCCGGAGCGCTGGCCATCGCGGCGGGGGCAGCCGGATTCCCGCCTTGCACAAGCACCTTGCCCTTCCGCTTGCGGGCAGGCGTGGCGTGTGCTTGGGCGACGCCGACGGGGCCTACATGGCCGGCGACGAGATCCGCCCGAAGGGAAGGGGCGTGCGCGACCTCGACGATGACGGGGGCCAGCATGGGGTCGTCCATGGCGGCGAGGGACGGCCGGGGAGGCGCAGCCAGAGCTTTCGGAGGGGGGGCAATGGTGGCGTGTGACGCCCCCGGCCCGACCGTGCACTAATCATACACGCAAATGCACACGATCAAGCCTAAGGACTCACGTGAAGGAATCACAACACAACTCTAAAACATAAATAAATACATACAAGTTATATATTACAAGCCAGGGGCCTCGAGGGCTCGAATACATAACAAGTGTCATACACAAGGTTAGCGGAAGCGTTAGGTATCTGGGTACAGATACAACACAGAACAGAAATAGGCCTTTGTCAAGGCGGGGCAAAAGAAAAGCTACGATCGAAAAGGCGCAGGCCTCCTGCCTGGGACCTCCGATCCTACTCCTGGTCGTCGTCCGCCGGCTCCTCGTAGAAGTACTCGCCGGCCGGGTAGTAGTAGTAGCCAGCCTCGGGCTGGTAGTAGTAGTCGTCAACGGGGGCTGCAGGCACCATGGCTCCGTCGTCTGGTTTATCAAGCGGGAAGGACAAAAGGGGAAGCAAAGCAACCGTGAGTACTCATCCAAAGTACTCAGCAAGACTTACATCAGATCTATACTAAGCAATGCATTATTTTCAAAGGAGGCTTTATGTGGGTGGACTAGTCTGCAGAAAGCCAGAGTAGAGCGGGAAAAAGCCTAATCCTGACGAAGACTAGCATCTTCAGGGTCTTGCAGCAATTAGAAGGGAATAAGCCTGGTCCTGACGAAGACTAGCATCTTCAGGGTCTTGCAGCAATTAGAAGGGTGCAGATTAGTACATCATAAAGTAAAGTGTTCATAGTAATATCAACCTCGGCCGGGGATCCTTCCTCGACTCCCTGCGAGAAAGCAATCCCAGAGCCCTACCTCATATCTCAAGTCACCAGTTCTAGTTGTACCGAAGTGGATACAACTCCGAGTGTCCGTTACCGTAGGACAGGCTATCGATAGATGTTTTCTTCCCTGCAGGGGTGCACCAACTTACCCACCACGCTCGCTTAACTCCGGCCGGACACACTTGCTGGGTCCTGCCCGGCCTCGGCTAAACAATACGACGCAACCCGACCGGAAACCGCCAGAGAGGATCGAGCACGCCGGACTAAGCCTATGCCCCCGGGGGTCATGGCCCATCGCCCCGGACGCTCCGCACGTTGCGAGGCCGTTCGGTAGCAGACCTAGCAACCCCTTATACAAGCACGCAGTTGCGTCCTGGGTCCAATCCGAACGGGCCGCTCAATCGCTGACGTCGTGACGACTCCGGCTGATGTATACGACGCAGAGCACCCACTCACACCCACGTGGTGGTTAGTGCTATCGGACCCGAAGGCCCCTCGGATCAAATATCCAAATCGCTTAGTGGATTGGGAGCGCGCGGTAACGAGCGTTGCCACCACACCGGTGGCCCCGACGTCCCGTCTCGAAGACTTGTGACAAGGACCTTACAGGACCGGCCACGCTTCGTAGTTATCTCGCGGGTACCCTCACTGGTCACCCGACTCCACAGCTCACGCCTCGAAGGCACTCGCGGGTACCCCTCAGGGTCAACCCGTCTCTATCCAACATGTGTAGTAGTAACTGTAAAGTGTCTTCAGACGCACGATACCTCTGGCCGCACGCCTTTGTTCCTGGCGACGTCCGGCCTCGGGGATCGATACGTCTTTAAACACGGTACGGTAAACCAGGGCATCCGTGTGGTTTCCATGCCGATGAGGAATCCGAGGAATCACCCTCGTTGGACTCCTAAACGACAAGTCCCGTTAAGGTGATACCGGAGGAATCACCCTCGGCGGTAATCACCATAGCGGATGCACGACAAAAGCTAAGTCGAAAGTGGGAAGAGGAATCACCCTCGGTAACCCACAACGAGCTAGCTATACTACAGGGACAACATCGGAAGTGAGTTCGGAGGTATCACCCTCGTCACCCGATGTTAACTCTGCGGAGTCGAGCATATTAGGGGGTGTGCGGTGATGTGAAGAAGGTCAGGGGAAGGGGCTCGATCGCTTGATCGAGGCAAGGGTACTATGCGAGGCAACTACGAGAAAGCGGGACCACAGCAGTGCTACCCAACCTATACTAAGCAGTTTATGAATAAAGACAGGTATCAACAGTATTGCAAAAACAGGCTATGCAACAGTAATAGGAGCAGTAGCAGTAGCAGCAATTCTAATGCAAGAATAAGAGAGAATAGACATAGGCGATATCGGAATGATCAAAGGGGGGGTTGCTTGCCTGGTTGCTCGGTGGCAAAAGCAAGGTCGTCGGAGGGGGAACCAATCACCGGGACGGCGTCGGTCTCTGGAGCGGCGTCAGCGTCGGACTCTACCGAGAGAGAAGTGGGGGGGAAGAAACAGATAAATACACAGAATACAAGCATCACAAAGCGTGCTAGGCTAATGTGCAGTGCAGGGTTGCCTAAAAACATGTCTAAGTCATATTAGTTATTTTTAGGATTTAACTGGAATTATTAACCGGTGTATGTGCACTATTCATCTACCGGAAACGGGCTAAAATTTGCGGGTTCACCTCCGTAGAGGGTCCCGACACGGAAACTGACAGCACGGTTGGCTTCGTCTCGTCGTTCTGAGCAACTTTCATGTAGAAAGTTTTTCCATCCGAGCTACGGATAAAAAGATATGATTTTCTAAAGAATTTAGACTTTTCTGGAATTGTTTTTATCTATTAAATCAACATTATCCAGAACAGTGCCGGTGACATCAGCATGACGCAAGGGTGACGTCAGCAGTCAACAGCCGCACTGGTCAGGTCAAACCTGACCAGTGGGTCCCACCAGTCAGCCTCTGAGGCCTAACAGAATTTTAAACTAATTTAACAGAGGTAAATACAGGGGTGGGCCCCACACGTCAGTGAGACATTAACACTAATTAATTAACTTAATTAATTAACAGTTAAACTAATCCATTTTAATTTATTTAAAAAC
>LR738712.1:35543186-35558547 GCA_902687465.1 Secale cereale
ACGTTTTCGGGCGGGGCCCGCATGTCAGCGCCACGTGGGCGGGTTGACCTGGTCAACTGGGCCCGCAGGGCCCAGCGGTCAGCGACTCAGGTGGTGGGGGCCACCTCGCCACGTCGGATGACGCCGGAACGGCGCCGGAGTTGCTCCGGCGAGCACGCGCGCGGTGGCCGAACGCCGGCGAGACGCGGAAACGCGCTACGGCGAGCCATTTACCCCGCGCGTAGGCTCGTTCGAACGAGAGCCGAGCCGCGCATCCAACGCGGCTGGTCTCCGGGCCGGAGATGGCCGGAATCGACGCCGACGACGAGGGGTGGTGGAGGCGAGGATCGGGCGATGACGAAAACGACGATGCAGTGCGCTAGCGAGCACAGCGAGGGGCCAGTCGAGGCCTACGCAGCGCGGTGAGCATGTTGGGCAACACGGCTTGACCAAAAGGTCACCGGGGCCCTGCCGGCGACGAGCTAAGCGGCGACGAGTTCGGGCACGAATGGCGCCGCGTCTACGGTCATCTAACGTCGAGGAGAAGAGGCCGAGAGGGAGGGAGAGGCTCACAGTGGGGTGTGGCCGTTCGACGCCTGCTCGGAGCAGGCTTGGGGTGGCCGGAATCGTCGACTCCTCGCCGGAGTCCGAGAGGAAGGGGGCGGCGGCGTTCTCCCGCTTCCGTTGCTCCCCGCTCGGGCTCGTAGTCGGGGACGAAGTAGTCGAGGACGGCGCTCCCGCTAGACACGGTGGGAGGACGGTTGAGGCCCGGTGGCCGCGTCGGCGGTGGTCGAACGGCGTCGGGGGCGCTCGGCTCCGCTCGGATCCGAGAGGGAAGAGGGGAGAGAGGCGAGCGAGGAGGTGAGGAGTGACCAGGAGGGCAGGGGGAGCGGCTGGCTTCGGCCTTATCCCCTCCCGAGCCCTGTGGCGGCAGGTGTCGGCGGGGGCGCGGTGGCGAGCGCGGCGACCACGGCGGCGGTGACACGAGGAGGGAGCAGGTGAGGGAAGGCGGGCTGGGCCGGCCTGGGCCACGCCCTGGGCGCCAGGTAAGTTTTCTTCTCTGTTTTCCTTTTGTTTAATTCACAGAGAAGGAAAAGAAATGATAGGGCATCCAAATGACTTTTGCAAAAAGTGTAAGTTGGTCCAAAAATTATCTTGCAATATCCTTTACCACCAAAAATTGGTTTGGGCAAATTTGGAGCACTTTTGAAATTTTCAAAAATGAAAAGGCATTTAATAGTGCTGTTATAACACTGTTTAAATGCTCTAGCCCATTTTTGGGGTTGATGGTGATGTTGTTTTCCTTAACAACATTAGTTTTGGAATATTTGCAATGAGATGAACATTTTTCCAAGATTTTTGGAACAACTTTATTTTGAATTTTGAATTTGCTTTGAATTCAGAGGGTAATTTGAATTGGGAGCTTAACCACTGTGATTAATTAATGCAAATGAAGATGACTTGGCATCATTAGCAGAGTAACACAGTAGTTAATACATAGGGGTGTTACATGGCGGAGGGTGCGAGAAGCGGGAAAGGGGGCGCGGAAATGTCCCTCCCGCCAAATCTCGCGCCGGATGGGGGTTGAGCTTGGGTCGGCCTCCCAGCCCGTGAAGATAGAGGTTGGGGGAGAAGATTTGCCGCGCCCCGCAAAAAAATTTGCCGGCCGTGGCGTTTTGCGGGGTCTGCTCGTGCAGATTTTTCGGCCCCGACCCGCAATTTGGCGGTTATTTTGCGGGCCGGGGCGTTTTGCGGGGTCTGCTAGAGTTGCTCTCAGGCCCCATAGGACCAGCACCCCAGAACAGCAACCGTCATCGATAAAAAATAATGTAGACCGGAAGGATCCAAACCAAAGAAACACGAACGTAGAACAACGACGAGATCCGAACAAATCCACCAAAGATAAATCTGCCGGAGACACACCCCCACACGCCCACCAACGATGCTAGACGCACCGCCGGAACGGGGGCTAAGCGGGGAGACCTTTATTCCATCTTCAGGGAGCCGCCGTCGTCTCGCCTTCCTGAGCAGGACACAAACCCTAGCAATATTGAAAAAAATCAACTAAAAACGAAGCCCTCCCGCCGGCCCTTGCCAGGATCCACCGCGCCTCCATGGCCCTAGGGCCACCGGAGACAACGCAGACCTGCGCCGGCGCTGGCGAGAGGCAGGAACCCTAATTTTATTTTTTGAGGAGGAGGAGGCGGCTGGCGAAAAGGATTAGTTTTTCTTTACAGGTTTGCTATTTCACATCTAGATGTGAGATATTATCTCACATCTAACTCCCTCACCTTTAGAGATAAAAAATAATAATTCACGGGTGACTTTAAAAAAAATCAAGGGTGAGGAAGTCTAAGGGTGATAGAGTTAGATGTGAGATAATATCTCACATCTAGATGTGACATAGACAGACCCTTTTCTTTAACACAGTAATATATACATATGTGCACTCATCTCTCTAAACATGTGCATGCACACCATATCCCTATAAGCATCTTCGAGATACTGAGCCGGCATAAGATGTATTTTATTTTTTGAGGGGGACAACACAAGATGTTAAGATTGACGAAGTCGCCACGACCGCCTTCATAGTCAAACATATTACAAATTCAGAAGATGTGTGGACATGAGAACACACTGTTGAATATCAAAATTTCATCGAAATATAGTTTTATGAGCGATCTGCAAAAAATTGTGAGGAGTGGACGAATTTGTTTGTGTACTGCTGGTACTTGGAATAGTTCCTCCGTTCCAAAATAATTGAGTTCTAGGTTTGTCCAATTTTTCTTTAAGTTTGACCAAATCTGTAGAAAACTATATTAACATCTACAACACTATATTCATCTCATGATATTTTTTATAAGATATACAATACATGCAAAATAAACCATACTACATGTAAGTGGTATTTGAGATCTCCCAAGATACACACGTTTGAGCGACAATTAATATGGATCGTAGGGATTCATGAAGAATCGTGAAGAAACCGGAGATCACCAAATATTCTACTCCTACTAATAATTATTGAACATATCTAGTCATACGATAGATACGGGTGATCGGTCGTGTCTGTCAAACCACGCTTAGCGCAAGAGATTGAAGCACTTAATCACATATGTCCCTTTTTGGATCATGGGGTTAGAGATAATTTGGGTTAGTTGGAAGCTTAAATAACCCAAAAGTATCCAAACAGATAGGGTTAGAGTGGGTTAGTTTCATCTAACCCAACTCTCGCGGTGAAGAGGTGCTTGTTTGAGTTAGAGTGGATTAGAAAATAACTCTAACTCTAACCGTGTTAGAGTATCCAAACAGGGCATAGTCATATGTGATCCGGGTGCATGCATAGTAGAGCGTTTTGAAAACAATGCGCTTTTGTGAAGTTATTACATTTGTTTATGGATCATATGCTTATGTATGCAAAGTGCATGCACATCCTAAATACGACATGGGAAGATACTCCATGTGTGATCGTATCTTGAAAAGATTCTGGCTCAAAACATTGCACCTGCTACCCTCCAAGAGCGCGCACAGAGGAAAGTCAAACAGTGCCCTGTCTGTCCACCCTTTGCTTGCACCAGCATGTACTACTAGCGGTACCCCCTACACCCTAAATACCAGGATCACAAAAAATATTGCAAGAATCAACAACAACACGCGGCAAATCTACCATCTCGACGTGCACCGAACTGCCGAGCCACAACCACATTATGCTTGAGTACCAGCAGTACTTCTTCCACTACATACCCAGCACAAACTTACAGCTCATATTTGAGTCCTCTCGAGCTCCCACGTAGCATGCATAGAGGACCTGCTGCTGCTCAACGGGCCACATAGTTGAAGTAGAGAGAGAGAGAGAGATAGAGGAGAGGAGAAGAGAGAAGAAGAAGAAAGAAGGCAAGAAAGAGGGAGGGAGAAGAGAGCAATGGAGCAGCTGCAGCACCAGCAGGAGCGGGCGAGGGAGGTGTACAGGGAGTGCCTGCGCAACCACGCGGCGAAGCTGGGCACCTACGCCTCCGACGGCTGCTGCGAGTACACCCCCGACGACAGCCAGCCCGCCGCGCTCCTCTGCGCCGCCTGCGGCTGCCACCGCAACTTCCACCGGAAGGCATTCCTCGACGGCACGGCCTCTCCCGGCGCCGCCAGCCACCACGCGCCACTAATGCTGCCCTCTCCCGGCGCCCCGCCGGGCTACATGCACCACCACCTGGCAATGGCCGGCCCCTCCGGGGTCGCCATGGGCGGCGGCGACGGCGGCGGGTCGCACAGCGGCGGGGGCAGGCGGCGGACGCGGACCAAGTTCACGGAGGAGCAGAAGGCGCGGATGCTGCGGTTCGCGGAGCGGCTGGGGTGGCGGATGCCCAAGCGCGAGCCCGGCCGCGCGCCGGGGGACGACGAGGTCGCGCGCTTCTGCCGGGAGATCGGGGTCACCAGGCAGGTGTTCAAGGTCTGGATGCACAACCACAAGGCCGGCGTCGGCGGCAGCGGGGGCACCGGCGCCCAGACGTCGTCGTCGACCACGCGCGGCGGCGGAGGTGGAGGCGCGGGGGGCATGTCGCCGGCGATGGGTGGCGACGGCGAGGACGACGAGGAGGTGAGGGGCAGCGAGATGTGCATGTAGCACTTCTCTTCTTCCTATCCTACGTGTAGTGGGATGGCATGGCTAGGCTCGGATAATTTAACTCTTTCTTTTTCGCTGATTTCTTCGGCATTTTATGCTTCGATCGGCCGGTTGATTCTTGACGATGAGATTAATTGTGTTTAACAGTGATCCTAATGGTGTGTTATTTTGATAATTAATTAATTGATATTGTTGTTACCATCAAAGGAGGCTCGTGTCTTAATTACTTGGTAATACTTGATTGTCCACTTTACCATATCTATCATGATAGCACACTTGAAATGCATATGGACCATGAACTACTCCCTCCGTTCCTAAATATTTGTCTTTATAGAGATTTCAACAAGTGACTACATACGAAGCAAAATGAATGAATCTATAGTTCTATACTTTAAAATATGTCTACATACATCCGTATGTTGTGACCATTTGAAATGCCTAGAAAGACAAATATTTAGGAACGGAGGGAGTACAAATGAGCCATGCATGCTTAATTTCCCTTTGCACATAGTTTAACTTGATCTGGCAAGTACTCATTGAGTTTATTCATGAAAGATGGAGAGTACAGATAAACCTAAACTTGCTTGAGAAGGCTAGCTTGCTCCACACTAGACTCCTCTGAATGGTGGGACTCGCAACAAAAAAAAAGTACTCCCTTCGTATGTACTTCCTCGGTTAAAAAATATAAGAGCGTTTAGATCACTAAAATAGTTATCTAAATATTTTTATATTTCTTTACTGAGAAAGTATCACTCGAATGGATATATGTAGACGTATTTCAGTGCTAGAAACATCCGTTTGAACCACACACACTATGGATCGGAGGGAGTATATGATTTTCCTTTCCTGTGGAGTTTTTGGTTCAGAACAATTTAACTTCCAAAATTCATTACTTTTCTACGTACTAATTCAGATTTTCTTTTACCAAGAGGTCAAACATTTTGGAGAATTTTTGTGCTTCTTAGCGGTGCAATGAAACAACTTTATTGCCTTTTTTTCGGTCCAAGATAGGAAGTACTAAGTCATGGCATTTTATTCATGTGTTCCAAAGAGGCTGAGGGTTCATTATGTTTTAATCCATTCTTATGAGGCAATATATTCCAAACTGCCTGATTTGTGTTGCATAAAGAGTGCAATGTAATCTTTCAAACAGCCAGGGATATCACTTCCTGAATATATTTTCCAGACAGCCACATGCTCCTCTTTTGGTCTCCTATTGCCTTTAATCGATAATATGCCTGCAATTTTTTTACTTATAGGTGTCGCATATTATTGATCATGGTTTATACATATTTTACTTGTAGTTTTGCATTAATAAAAATAAGTTAGAGACATATTAGTCACTCGGTGTAAAAAAACGCTCTATATTATGAGACAGAGCACGGAGGCAGTAGTACTTAAATGGTACTCTTTGGTATATAGACCGGATTCCTCCAACCTCAGATTCGTTCACCATTTCTATTATAGTCTGCGGTAGTATAGTTATAAAATCCTATAACATCACATAAAAGTACATTTAGATGCAAATCTAAACATATACATAGGTTTCAACTCCAAATATCTATAAATATGAGTCAATATTATCAAGGATGGTTGCCTATATATATCTTTAGATTAACCAAGGGCGATATGCACATTACCACAGAGCAAGGCTTACCATGCATTGTGGCCGGTTTGCCGACTACGAAGTCTCCCATAAATAATCATTTACTGATGAAAGATGAAGAGTAACACAAGTACACAACGAACCAACACAAAATAACTAGAGATCGTTCAGTACACCGTAAGGGCTTGAATGCAGCAGGAGCTGTATATCTGGTTTTCGTGCGTACGGCTGTGGGTTTGTCAAACAAAATAACTCACGTAATTCCAAGCGCGCGGAGCCATCTCGATCGATGGTACTCCTACTATTTATGATCATGCAGGGCGTCGCATACTCGCATGTGATTGGGCATGTGAGCTGCAACAGGTGAGGTGATAATACTACATATAGACTGATCTTAGTAGAGTAATGTGTGTGATGGGGTGAAGCTAGAATGGGATCAGCTAACTCGAGTGTGTGTCCGTATGCGATCATGTACTGTAATCTCATGTGGCGACATGCATGGCCGTGAGAGGAATATATAATCTTGGGAGGTATGGCCAGGGATAGATCAGACTGTTTCTAGCTGCTTCCTACCGCTGCATTATACTAGATCGATTAATCAACTGTTTTGTCGGCTAACATTTTATGTTCCATTCGAGAAGATATCGTCTAGTAAAGGGTAAGAATAATGTTCACGAAACCAAGAGTGACTGGATCAAATTCTGGAAAAATCTAACCATATGCTAGTATTCTTGTCATTTTGCAGAAAGACATGCGCAAGAACACGTCCACTACGTACTAGTAACACACAGTAGAACAATTAGTGGATATATTTATATCAGGGTAAACTAACGATCCAAAAAATTCACCCCCGTGATGAATACAGTAGAGTTTAAACCCGTATGAGTGAGACATATGGCGTGGAATATTTCGTAGCTGATTGGATTTTCATTGGCTTCCAGTCACCTTTTTCCTGTATCATTCGATCAGGATCCCATTACCCAAAAATAGGAGGTCTTTGTGAAGGTCTGTCTTGTTTCAGGAATATAGGTACCGAAGAGTTTGTTCGCACAAGAAAGAGAAAGAAGTGCCGGAGGCAGAGCTCCTCTCACTGTTCCGGTCGGTGGAGCTACTCTCGGACGAATTTTCAATGTTTTTGGGGAGCCTGTTGACAATTTGGGTCCTGTAGATAGTAGTGCAACGTTCCCTATTCATAGATCTGCGCAAGGGACAATCCACCCATACAGACAGCATGCGGGGGTTGAAGGAAAGCGAAAAGGAATGACTTTTTCATGTACCAGATCCGAAGAAAGGGCTGGATCAAGAAAAAGGGGGTACTACGAGCCCTCTGCCTCCGACACTAACACTGAGAGACAAAAGTTAGGGGAGCAAATGGGATTAGAGACCCGAGTAGTCCTAGCCGTAAACGGATCAATCCATACGCGACTTGCCTTCTCCCCTTCCCCATAGTAAGCGGAAATGTATATATACTGAAATTAGGAATTGAAAATTCTCGGACTTCCCTTATTCTCTCTTTTCAGTCCTTCTATTCCCTCATCCGGCGAGGCCCTTTGACTTGAGGTATGATCTTACCTCTTAACGGGATTACCGAGTGCCCTTCTTATTCTTCCGTCATCTTCCTCCTCCTACCCCAACGACCCCCACCTCCCTTGACGCCAGCCGAACCGCAGGACCCCGCCACCCGTGTGCTAATTCTATCGCATGTGCCTCACCGCCCCTCGGCCAAGTTGTTGCCACCCCGACCTTCCCCCTGAACCTCACATTGGTCTTAACGTCGGGAACCCCCGCACCCGAACCAGTCAACCTCATCAATCATATCCTTCGACCCCCATAGCAAGCCGTGGCGGCCCTGTCTCTGGCCTGGCCCTGGCTTGGGCTTGTCGGCGACACAACGGTTGACTGTGACGTCTACGTCTCACCGTCGGGACTGCGTGAGCCAAAAAAAGGCGCAAACGTGGAGATACATTCCCATGTCTACCACCCTGCTATTGTAAAGTGGTTCTCACTTGCCAATTATTTTCGAGGGAGCACAACTTAAATCCCCTTCTGAAAATATAACTAGTTTTTTTACATAAGACAACATGTGATGCCCCCCTAGCTGCAGAAAAAAAAAGGGTTGATTCCTCTAAAGAGCCTTTTTCTTCACATGGTTAGCCAAACTTCATCACTTGATCATCGAAAAATACCTTTGAAGAACATACATATAAGGTTTCTATGGATAATGCAAATGAAAATTGTTTGCTAACTCAAGCCTATATGGCCGATGGATCGAAATACTCCCAAGACTCTGCCTTTATACGAGTGTTATGTTGTTAGTAAAATTAAAATGCAGTTCTTATGGCATACTGCTTGGCCTGCTACCAAATAAAGTCGAATTTCAATAAAACTCATTTTAAAATATCAAAAGTAAAAAAAAAACCAGTGCCATGTAACTTGTCCGCTGGTTGTATTTTGAAACCACATATAAATTCCTACAGCTAGGTTTGGGATTTTTTTTTTTTTGTCATGCCTACTTTAGGTTTAGTTCCGCAGTGGAGGCTATACATTAAGTATTGTACTCCCTCGGTCTCAATATAAGTGTCGCCGATTTAGTATAAAGTTAGTACTCCCTCCATTCCACAATGTAGTGCTTCATCTATCCTCGTGCTTCAACTTTGACCGTAAATTTAACCAACGAGACCGTCTGCGGCGGGAGCAAAAGTTATACCAATGAATTCGTATTCAAAAGAAGTTTTCAATCATGTAATTTTTTCTCCCGCCGCAGTCGGTCTCGTGGGTTAAATTTATGGTCAAAGTTGGACCTCGGGAAGCGCGGGCGCACTATATTTCGGAACGGAGGGAGTATAGTTTTTTTATTTTTGAAATACCAAACACATCGTAGTCTTGTAGAGGCATACACACGCACACAAGTGCAAAAATGCGATTGCAAGGAGGACGATAAGACGAGCAACTAAAACTTTCTGCGTATGTATGTACCACATGCCAAAATCGAGGAGACGTTCTCAAGTCGACACGTCATCATCACCGGCTGTTTACTTTGTCCCGACGTGCTTACGGGTCACGTCACTGGCTGCCGCTCTCCGGAACCATGCAGTCATGCAGAGAGGGACCTGGCACTTGGGTGCATCGCACCGGGAGACGCCCAAGTCTGAAGCCTCTGACTGGCCACCTTCCCCCAGACCGGCCCAGTGAACATTACACAATCAATCATAGCAGCGACTACACTCACATCATCATAGGACACGGGTCTGAAGCGTGACAGCCCGGATCGGACCCGCATCGTCACGAACCTGGCCCAAACTCACCTCAGCACTTGTGTACTGCACTGCACTGCACGCATCGTCCAAACGAGCAGTACCTGCGTAACCGGATGCCCCGGTAAAGTAAAGATGACTGCCGCACCGCATGAGGTGGTACGTACGTACGTCGCCACCGCCACGGCCCGCCGTACGCACGCAGCGAGCAGCGACCGTTTCCTGCACTGCGCAGCAGCAACACGACGGCATGCAACCGAACTGATGCAGCGCTGCTGCAAAAGCCGCCGCGCTCCTGCCGCCGCGCTACGTGCTCCGCCGCTAGCCGCCGAGGCCCGGCGCCTACCAACGGCTGGTTTTCGTGTTTCGACTCTTCTGCTAAAGTTTAGCCGCATCTGACTTCATCTAAAAATATTTCGGTATCTTACCATTTTGCTATCGCCATAGTCTCTACCGCCACGGATCTTGGAGGTAAACAATTTATCCACATTAGCGCAGTGCTGGCCTACCGTCAAGCAGGCTGACGATAGCCTGTGTACCCCTACCGCCGATTCGCCCGACGGTAGGTGAGAAAACACGCAGTGTCTAATACTTACAACTTTTTTGCGGAAGAATTTCCAGCCGCTCAGCGCCCCAAAAGTATATTGGCGGTGTCTAATAATGCTAAAGTAAATTGGCGGCAATCTGTTAGAGCATCTTCAGCCGTTCGGCGCCTTCAGGGACAGAAATAGCGCCTCGTGGGGGCAAGCCGGCGATATTTTAGCCGTGGGCGGCCGGGTTCCCAACCACGGCCAAGGTCGGCCCCCCAGACGCCGTTATTTGAATTGAAATTCGGCTGAATTTAGACAAAAAGACACGAATTCGGCTAATATTCGACGGTTTTCATTCATACTTGCATAATAAGGAAAACATAACAAAATATTAAAAAAAACTACGCTGCCCGAGTCTTCTACATGTCGAGGAACTTGTAGAAGTCGGTGTAGTCGCGGTCGCCGCTGTCGTCGTCATCGCCCTGCACACCGCCACCGCCGTCCTTGCTGGACCCCTGGCCTGCGTCGTCGATGCGTGGGGGGTTGGACGGCCCGGACGCCTAGACAACAAGGATGACGATGTCGCCCTCATCGCGGCCGCGGCGTCGAGCGGCGATCTCCTCGAGGGCGCGTTACTGGCGCTCCATCTCTTGCCGGGCATAGTCATCCCGCGCCCATTTGAGGCCGGTCTCCTCATCGGCGGCCATGGCCTCATGCTCCTTCTTCACGGGAAGGAGCTCGGCTCGGTCTTTGGTTTGACGAGGCGGGAGGAGGGAGGAGAAGAGACATGACCGCCCTCGTTGATGACGAGAGCGCTGTCGTGGGTGAAGAAGCCAGCCAGTCGCGACGGTGTCGGAATAGAGGCGCATGGGGGTCGACGGCGGCGGCGGGCGACGCGAATCGATCAAGTATAGATCGGAAGATCAAAAAGATAACGCCAATCAAGATGGCCGGCGGGAGTGAGAAAACCCGGAGCAAGGGCTCGGGAAAGACTCTCTAGGGTAGTCAGTCAACACGACCGGCGGACGAACCCTAGGTACGGGCGGCGCAGCCCACGGCGGCTGTCATGGAGGCCGACCGCCCCGGGGGCGGCGCGTGGGTGCGGAAGAGGCGACGGCGGCTAGGATTTAGAATCGATTAGGCTGATACCATGATAGAAGGGAGAGAGGGATAGATGAAATAATTGATTTATTGCTTGAGCCTCATGGGCATATATATAGGAGTCAATGATCAACTTGGAGTACAAGACGAGCCAGAACAAATCCTAGTCTATCTCGTCTTTTCTAATAATCAACATACTCAACACTACCAACAAAATCGATGATGGTAGGGTATAATAGCGTACCGCCAAGGACCTTAAAGGTAGGCAACTTATCCACGTTAGTGCAGTGCTGGCATACTGTCAAACAGGCTGGCGATAGCCTGTGTACCCTACCACCGATGCGTCCGGCGATAGATGAGTACACACTGTATTTGATACTTAGAATTTTTTCACGATAAGGCGTGCATCTTACATCCAAAGGCCTTGATGGTAGGTTGTTATACCCTACCATCATCGACCCTGACAGTAGAAAAGAGATAAAATCCCATAAACGTTTAGATAAAGGAGTTTAGAGCAACTCCAAAGGGGTGACTCATTTCGTCCGCCCGCGTCTGTTTGGGTCAGCGCACACAGAAAAGTCGGCCCAACACGTCGACCCAAACGGACGTGAGTCCGCTTTCGTCCGCCTGTCGACCCATTCACGGCCCATTTTTGAGCCGGATTTGCGTCGGCACGGACACACGACGGACAGGCGCGCGCTCGCCCTCTCTCCTCCACGGGCCCGCTGGTCGGTGGCACATTGGCCTCTCCACATGCAACAGCACGCCCTCACCCGCCTGCTTCGTCGCCGCGCCGCCGACCAGTATTTTTCGATAAAAAAAAGATACATAGATTAAAGTACACATCTAAAAAAAAAGATCAACTATTCGTCGCTATCCGACTCCGACTCAATAATGTCCTCCTCCAACGTCTGGATGTAGGCGTCAGCCTGATTCTCGTCCACGAAGTCGTGCCATCCTGACGTTTCTCGTAGCTTCAGTTTCATTTGAGCGGTCAGCTTCCGCGCACGCTTGTCCTCCCGATAGGCGGCTCGCTCCGTCCTCCTCGCCTCCCTCTCCGCCCTCCTTTGCCTGTAGAACAGACGCTCGTCGACGATGTCCTGCGAGAAGCGTGCGCGCCACACCACCATGGCCTCAACGTCGTTCTCGACGATGACGAGGCGACGCTGCCGCCTGCGGTGGACACGACGATCCTCGTCGGTGAAAAGTCACGGGAGAGGCACGAGATCATGCGCCCGCTGCCTCGACACGTCGGGATAATTCATCTCCTGGCGAGGCCTCAGGAGGCGCCACGCCGCCGAGTCGTGCGCGCGGGCCGCCTCCTCTGCGATGTCGAAGGTGCCGAGGAATAGGCGTTTCTCGCCAAACATGATCTCGGAGGAGAAGCCGCCGGAGCGGCGCTCGCGGACTCCGCGAAAATCCAAAGCTCCCAGATGTCGCATCGACATGGTGGCACACAGGCGGCGATGCTAGTGAGAGGGGACGAGACGAGTGCGCGACGGACGGAGTGAGAGGTGGCGAGACGAGCGCGCCTTCTTATAACGAGCGTCGGCCACGGCGGCGCGCCAAAACCAACGCGCACTAGGCCGATTTCCCCCACGTGCGAACCTTTCCCGCGTGCTGGAGCGCGCGCGGTCATGAAATGAATCGGCGCGTTGAGCCCGTTGCCGACCCAAATCGAAAAGAGGACGAACACCGAGCAGACGGCCGACCCAAATGGCAAAAAGCAGACAAAAGCGCCGTACGTTTGGGTCGGCCCGTTGGAGTTGCTCTTAGCAAAAGGAACAAAACACCAAAATCAGCCCATACCAACAGATATGGGCGGGGCTCGCAGCCTCCGTGGACGCGGGTGGATTCGGTGGCGCTCGCCGGTCCCGGACGCCGTATCCAGGCCCGGGGCCAGGGCCACGGCGAGGCGATCCGCACGGCGGATTCGCTCCCTGGCGCGACCCGGGCTCGCGGCCAAACAGTACCGGTACAAGAAAAGTACTCTACGCCCGCAGTGCCTCCAATCCAATCCACGTGCGACAGCGGCTCGACAGCGGCAGCAGGGTGCCTGCCCTCAGCCCTGGCCTCGTCTCTTCTCCCGTAGCCGCGGGGGCGGGGCCAATCGAATCGGCCGCGCAGGGCTGCCGGCTACCGTCCGAAACACCTGTGGCGTGGCTCACCGAATCACACCAGTACCGTCCCATAAGATTCCATCGATTTTTCATGTGATCTTCCCTCCCCGTAGGCAGCCATGTCGCGACACGCACAGCACATACTACTAGCTGGTTTTGGCCACCGACGAGATTTTGTAGGAGAATTCCAAGGAGAAATTTAAGAGTTTGTAGTACATCTACAAGTCTAAACACATCCTGATAAGATTCTAATTGTTATTTTCGTTGGTGCTACTTTTCCTGAATTTACTGTTCATCACGAGCCTCTGAGCCTGGGTTCAGACGTAGATTACCGGAAAAAAAAAACACTTAAATCATTTAGGTCCAAACACACGTGATATAAGTTCCCTGATCCCATCAATACATTCGTTCCCCTTCCTCGATTCTTCTTCAGATCGGCCCAAAACTGTTTCTCCAATTCGACTGCGTCGGAACAACCCTAGCAGATTATTTGCAAAAATTCCCACCAAACCATGTGAACTAATAACTACATGAAAAACCTAACCTTCTACTCTTGATGTTACATGAGAAGGAATATTTAGGAACACAATTTGCGTAACGCTTTCGATAGAATTAATGTTACTGGTCACTTACAAACTTTTCTACTCTTTCACCTTAAAGAATGTATATGAAAGAACTATGTTGTTCACCCCGTCCATTTTGGGGTCCGTCTCAAACTCAGGGTCAATGTAGAAGAATACCTGAAAGTTTTCAGGTGCATGTTACAACAAGCAGCAGAGCTACCATTTGCAAAAACGAAAAGGTACTAGCAGAGTTACCATGGGTAGATATTATGATACATTAGTTCAACTTACACAGTTTCAGTTCCTATCATTAGAAGTAATAGACTTGTATCTGGACAATTATAATAAGTCTAATTACCCACCAAAATAAGCAATGTAGAGTAGACCTTTCTCGTTTTGCCTGCATTTATGACAGAACTTCTAGAATTTTTTTCCTTTACAGGATTGTTCTGGGAATATATAGTTTTGCCTTCGGAGCGACAGGTGTGGTGCCCGTGCCCTGAATCTTACTGTTTACGCAAGTTTTTCTGTTTGCCCAGAAATAATGGTGCCAACTAGAAAAGCCATCATTACTGCATAGAATGCAAAATTAAACTCACCGGCATGTCAATCTGCTCCCCTGGAAGAAGTGTTTGCTCCTCAAAGCAGAAACATTGTATTTTATTGAAGTAAATTGCAGCCTGCAGGGTAGGAAAAAAGGGCTTGTAAACTCGAAACATCAGGAGACATGACTTGGCATAGGTAGAATACCCTCAACTTATCTTCAGTGCAGCAACAAACTAGGCTGAAAATTTAAAGTCATCTTAGTGCTTCATGTTAAAAAAAAATAGCCATCACCTTAACAACGGTTTTATATTACAATTTTCTGAAAGCAATTTCATTTTTGACCTCATTCGCAAAAGTCAATCGTGATTCATATTTTTCTCTGGTAGAAATCAAGTTCAGAGCTATTTTACCCAACGTATTGCCATGAAGGCACTAATTATAGGCTAACAAGAAGAAAACATGATGAGAAGTCTACAGTCTGAACACTCTTGACAATCATGCTTACCAGCACATGCCAACAAGGTTAAGGTTTCGAAGTTGTGCTCCATCAAAGACAGGGGTTTGTTTGATTCATAACAATTCCAGCTTATTTGACATCACAAAAGTACATGTGCCTAGTCTTGTTTCTAGGGTAGGGCTTTCGTAACAGGTCGAGTATAATCTTCAAAGAGTAAAAGATATATCTATCAAAATTTACATCTGCAAACAGTAACAAGCCAGTATGATACATGCATTTTCAAGGCTTAACTACAATGTCTCGTGCTCTTATGTATCTTGAAGGTCCTCTATTACTCTCGTGCTCTTATTTTCAAGGATTTTCTGATGTTCTAAGATGCTCTTAAGAAGATGAAAGGAAAATATTGCACCTAACATTTCTTGGCCATCATAACATAGGAAATATTGCCAGAAGGAACCATGCTTTATTGGTTGAACATATTGTCGTACATCATAGCATCTCTAGCAGATGCCTCAAAAGTCATATTTGAGGGGAATTTTTTTGTTTGGGGGGAATTAAGCATCAGCTAGCAGTTCCCTCAAAAAAAA
>LR738712.1:35559092-35589837 GCA_902687465.1 Secale cereale
CCCCCCGCGCGCAGCCATGAAGCCTGTGAGCTTGAGCTCGCAGCGGGACTTGGTGCTGAGCACCACCTCGTGGCCGATGGGGTTGAGGAACTCGGTGATGCCGATGGGACCTCGGGGTGCAGCTGGGCGGCTGGCCAGGGTGGCGCTTGCTCCCGTGGATGACATCCCCACAGGTTGGCTATCGAGCATTCGGACCACACCGGCGCTGGAGCTGCTGGCCTTGGGCTTGGGCACGTGCACCTCCGACAGCTGGGACCGGCACTGCAGCGACTTCTTCAGCACGAACCACATCGTCGGCACCGGCACCGGTGCCGCAACCTTCTCCGCGCTACATGTGCTGCTTGTGTGTGGGGACTGCTTGTGTATGCGTACGATCGTGATGATTGTGGGCTGCGGGCGTGCGTGTTATAGGTGTTTGATAAAATGCATGACCAAATATTTAATACAGGGGATTAAGTTTTAAGGGATCTGCTAGCTGAAGAAAACTTTAATCCCTCAAAAAAATTGACTTTTGGGGATAGGGAGAAGGTTTGAGGGATTAAGTTTAGAGCGTCTGTTAGAGATGCTCTCAGGAACACTATGCAGCAATGAGAACAACGTATTACACAAAGATCCCACAAAATAATAAGACAAGATAACAGATACAGCTATACTGCAACATGCAATTAGGTTCCACGAGGAAACAGCAGGGATATGAAGATTGCGGCATAATAATAAATGAATATGCAAGATTACAGCTTTTATACCTTCATCGGAGCAACATTATACGTTGACACACCAGTAATTGGAGCTGAACTGCGATTTTCAGCAGTATAAAATGCAAGAGCACTTTCACCAGGTTTAACCTTCACCTATAATTGGAATAGATCAACAATAAATACACGCACAAACAAAAATGCTTCTTCATTGGCACTGAAGTTCTGATGGTACCTCTCTCTGCGTAGGAATAAACTTCCATGGCATTCCATCAGCAACATCAGCATTAAATTGGATAACTATCTCTCTGCAAACAAAATGGACGCCTTAACCCAAGGAACAAGGGAAAGTCCCAACATAAGAACTGAAGCACTACTATACTTCCTGCATAACATTACAGGTGAGATGCTATGCCACTTATGTGAATACCAGGAAACTGTGATCAGTTACTTTTTTCTTGTTTGAACTTTGAAGGATGTACAACTAGTTAAAATCAAGCGTTAAAAAGGGATCTATGTCAGCACCTTAACGCTTTTGTCAAGTTCTACAACAGTTAGCTTATGGTTAGTACTGCAGACACGCGATGGTGGTCAACACTGTACCAACTAAACCTTCAAGATAATGTATTCCAGATATCTTCCACCAAATCAGGTATCATATCAGCTTAGTATTGCTGAAAGATAATCAGAAGGATCGTGCTGGGGACATGTAAAAGGAACCTACTTCATGCAACTACCAGCTAGCCAACAACACATGGACTACACAATGTTCGCAAAACTGACTACAGCCAAGTTGCAAGTCACACTAGAAGTGCTAGTCATAAGATATGAACGGCCAAGATGAGAAAGCAAGTTATTCTAAAGAAGTCAGCAAGCACAATGGAGCAGACTGGAACTTCACGACCTCTCAGAGTAAACTCGCGGTGAAGTCCTTTAATGGAATCTTCAGATCAACAATTCTTTCTCTAGAAGTAAAACACACAAAAGCTTCGCGCATCAATGAATAATTAGATTAACATTCAAGGTACAATAAAATGAACTGTGCTAAATAATCTATCAAGAGGAAACTGCTAGGGGAACGTTCAGTGGTTTGGTGTGGGGTTCAAAAAAGATCTAAATGGAAATGGAAGTACCCATTAACTTGGTACTCCATGTTTAACAAGGGTCACCTTGATGGCGTCGTTCCGACTCGAGCATGTCGGGAGATCTTCTCCTCTACACTCTGCAGAGGATCAAACATTGTTATACACCAGGAACACGACACTCCATGTACAAGCACACTGGATGTTCAGTCTTAACGACCTTTTCGACTATTTATCTATTTACCAGCACCAATAAGAGCTGTCTCCATACCAAATTTTAGACTAAGCCTGGCAGTTACCATTTTTCTTCTTCTTCTTTTCAAGATTAGATCAAGATCTTGCATGCAAATCTTTGTCTCGAAATGAACCAGAAATAGTTTGATGGCATTTCAACCGAACATGCACAAATTTCAAGCACACAATTATAGATGGCCATGGATAGAACATACAGAGACCCAGAAGAGGCCGCATTTCCCCATACTATAACCTTCTAACTAGAGAACTGTCACCTCCGCTCCGAATTATAAGATGTTTTGGATATTTCAATATGGACTACATACGGACTGAAATGAGTGAACAAACACACTAAAACACATCTATATACATCCAATTCAGAAAAAAGTTGGAACATCTTATAATTCGGAACGGAGGGAGTATAAAACATTGCATCCACAAGGAGTCTTAACAGCTCCGAAGTCTACACATCCACATTTTAACATTAAGAAAGAGGATCACAAATTATGAACCCCGCTTAACCCAGGAATCATAGCAATTCCCGCACATAGCATGAACAAGAAGCAGATTTTAAATCTAAACCCTACTCAATCATGGATCGGTGTTGTTAGTATCGACCAAATCAAGAACAACCTAATGATGGTGATCCTCGCAAATGCGCCGTCCGTTCCGAGAACCCCAAAGACCCCACTCGCATAAGTAAATCGAACGGGGGGTGGTAGGGGGAGGGGGAGAGGGCAGACCTCGCGGCGCTGGACGGTGCCGCCGTACCCGGTGGCCTGGCAGAACCGGCGGTAGAGCGGGACGGCGGCGTAGGAGGCGCCGACCATGGCGACCGCCACGCCGACAAGGTAACCCAGGGTCTTCCTGGAGCTCTTCTCCCGGCCCGCTGCCGCGGCGGCGGCGGCCGCGGCGGAAGATGCGAGCCCGCGACGGAGGATGACGTCCGCCGCGGGCTGCCACGGATGGCAAGGGGTGAGGCGGCGGGCGAGCGGGACGGAGAGGTGGCGGTGGAGGAGCCTGGGGAGCGGAGGCATCGCGTCGGCGACACCGGCGGCGGCGAGAGGTCGGAGATGAGGCCACGGATGTGTTCGGCTTTATTGCAAAGCCAAATGCAAGGCCTGCTGTACTGCCAGCGCCCAGCGATGCGCAACTACATCGATCGGAGACGTTGGGTCCACATCGGACGGCTCTCAATAAGATGTTCAGGGTCAGTGTTGCGAACCTTGATAGCGTGTGCTCTGATCGAACGAAGGAAATGGAAAAGACGGGGATACACAATGTTTGTGGTATCACATAGAATGTATTCTTAGGTAAATTGTACACCAGATCCTCAAAAAAGAAAAAGGTAAATTGTACATCATGGTGGTCACATTGTCGCATATTCCGTCCGGAAATACTTGTCATCAAAATGAATAAAAGGGGATGTATCTAGATGTATTTTAGTTATAGATACATCTCTTTTTGTCCATTTTGATGACAAGTATTTTCGGACGGAGGGAGTAATATATTGTTTCATCCATTCAGTCTCTATAGGTTGTAAACGATGAGCATTAAATCTACTAATTAATCCTCCAAACCCTCATTGTTAAACATATCGAGTCACTGGACAAGCTAATTCTAGGTTGATACTTCTTAGAACAACATGATTGTAGTATAGAACATAGTATACAACATAAATTGGTCCGAAAAAAGACCTGTTTGAATAAGAAATAAAACCACAATTTACACACTTTGGTATCACATATCGGGTTGTTCCCTCTTTCCTCATGATGGCATGTGGATTTTTTTCATGGACTCCCGATGAAAACTACACTTCCTGTGATTTAGATTGTAGTTGAATCTACAAACATTTGCCTGCAAGCTAAAATCACTATATACTTCATTTAATTCTAAAAGAAGAGGTTATTATAAGTTATAATTTTGTGGTGGAATCTAGGGTGGGCGTACAAAATAAAATCATATGCATTTTGGACACAGACAATTCAACAATGCCGAACAATAAAGTGAGTACAAATATATGGAATGGATCACTATAATGAGGTTACTCACACACTTATAACAAATCAAGTTATCTACCCATGCATTGCAACGTATCATGCATATGCTCCTCTTCACATCTCCAATCTAAGCTTATCACTGCTGACAATTGTGCATCCAGCTCACAATCCCCTCTTGCAGCCCCCCTCACCCCCTAAGAACTCCAAACACATAACTGTGTACCCTTTGTTATATTGCACAACATGCTCTTCTTGGCAATGTGTTCCTGCAGTTTTCAATTTTGTAACTATAAACTTCTCCCGCTCCCCTCCTCAAAAGGTTACCCACACAGGTGGGTTATACTCCCTCCGTCTCGTATTAGTTGTCGCTAAACGGATGTATCTAGACATATGTCAGTGCTAGATACATCTGTTTGTACGACAACTAATATGGGACAGAAGTGGTATTTCACAATGTGCAAGTCTTAGAAAGGCATGCCTACTCGATGAACTTCTCCCTCTCCCTCCCTCCCACACTGCATATATATGAGCAGAGGATGGATACAACAAAAGGAGTTACCTCTACCAGCAAGTGGGCAGCTATTAGGAGGAAGCAAAAAAAAACCTTGAACTCAAGAAATTCTACTCATTTTGCCCACGACAAGAAATTCATAAAATAAGTTACCTCTACCAGGCAGTGGGGAGCTAATAGGAGAACACTCGAGATTGAAGGGATGCTAAACTACCCCCACAACTAGTAAATATATTTTAAAGAAACAAAAAACCTACAATTAATGCTCACCCTATAAACCTTGCAAACTCGAATAAACCTATAAATAAACCTTGCAAATAACCTATAAACCAAAATTACCTCCAAGGTATAGATAAGTAGTGTGCGACACTTGAATAAAAGGGTCTAAGCTCATTCACATGTACGTATGAGCATATTTTCATGTAAAGTAACAGTAGTAGAACGAAACATGAATCAAGTTTATATACATCAGTGCATTCTAGTGGGTTATCAAAGATTAAAAGGTAGCTAGGGGTCTAAATTTGCTACTTTGAAAGAGAGCAGTATGACACAACATGTAAATAGCTAGGGGTAAGAAATGTTACATGAAAACTCAGGTTATTTATCTTGAATTGCCAGACATGTTGTGATGCAATGGTTTGTTGCATCCTGCATGTGAGCAGAAATTTCGCAAACAACAAACATGATGAAGTGGTTAATATTGCGGCTGTGGAATGGAGAGCAGAGTTGAAATATTAGAACCAGACAATCAAAAGTACACATGCATACAACACGGGGCGGGTTATACGTTTTGTTGTTTGTCCGCACAGAAATGATCTGGCTCCATATCAATGAAGATGTATAGCTTCAACTGAGATAGACATCAATAGCTTTAACTGAGACTGAAATGAAAACTTAGTTCAGTTCAGATTATATTGCTACAACTTCAAATTGAGACGAAAAATATAGTCTATACTATTGTTTATGTTTAGTAAAAGAAAAAACACTATATGGAGAATCAATGTAATGCCCCGGATGTAATACTTTCCTTTTTGGGCATATAATATATCTCCGGCTTCATCTATTTCCATTCCGGGTTCTTTGTCTTTCGGGTTTTCGTCGTTTTGTTGTGTGAGTGTGTGGCATTCATTCATATCATGTAGACATGTGCATTGCATTGCATTTGTGTTGTCGGTTGCATCCGGTTCCGCGTGTTTCTTCCCGTTGTCCGTTTCGCGTTCCGGAGCTCCCTCACGTGTCCGTGACGTCCCGTAGGCCTACTTTGTTGTTTGGGCGTGTAACGTTACCGGTGTGCCGCGAGGTTGTTGTGTGTGTTGTTGTTTTGTTGTGTGCAACCCGCCTCTCAAATCTCGTCTCGTTTGGACTCCGTTGGCTATCCCATCCGTTGTTCGTGTGGGTCCAAAGTGCCTTCACTTTGTGTCCCAGAAACACCCCTACAGCAGCCCTCTATCTTCTCCTAGGCCCTTCTAGACTACCCCCGCGATCGGATCCGTCGGATCGCGATCGGAGGGCTCCTAACACCCCTAAATTCCTCCCTAACCCTAAAAACTGCTATATAATAGACCCTAGTCTATTTTTGGGCATTCCCTAGCTTCTTCTCCACTTCTTCCCTAAATTTCAGATCCAACCACCCCCTCCTCTCCACTTGGCAGCTCCTCCCGCAGAGATCTCCTGGGATCGGGCGCTCGACCAGCCCCTTCGATCGATCCACAGGCAGCCAGGTCAACGCCCTCGCCCTCGAGCCTCTCCGCCGGCTCGATCGGTTCCTCCCTCGAGCGCAAGGCCCTGGCGTGGACCACTTCGCCGTGGGCCTTCCCCTCCGCAGCCCAGGCGCCCCCGCTCCCAGGCACCCCGCCGCGAACGCCTCGGCCTCCCGCTCGCCCGAAGGCCTCATCGTCGCGATCGAGCCAGCGCCCCGGACCACATCACCGTCGCTCCTGCCGCGAGGCCCATCGCCACCGCAGGCCGCCTCCTTCCCCTGGGCCGCCAGGTCGCCCACCGCGCCAGCCACCCCGCAGCCAGGTTGCTCCCTCACCGATCCGCACCGCAGCGGAAGCGAGTTGGGCCTCGCCAGCTCCAGCGCCGGGCCGCGCCCTCTCTCCACCCCGGGCGGGCCTTCTCCACCGCACCGGCCCACTCCGTCATTTTTTTTCCCAGATCCAGATCTGCTTGAGGTTGTCTCCCCAATCCTAAGTACCCAGTAATTTTTCTTGTCTGATGCTATTTTCAAACATGCATATCTTTTTGTGTGTTGCTCCGTTTCGCGCGTATAGCATGTCCAGACGTTCGTGGGTTCGTGCTCTACGTTTTACCTGTTGTTGTCATGCATGTTAGAGATCATCTAGGTGCTTGTTTTGCTGTTGCAAGAGTGCATCGTGATATAAACTGCTGCTATGTGATGTTTTTATGCCATCTTTGCCATGTGATATCTTTTAGCTCGTTTGTCCGAATGATGCAAATGACATGTCCACGTGTTCGTCTTGCCATGCTCTACGTGTTGTATGTGCTAGGTAGCATGTTAGATTTATTCTTGCCATGTTTATCATCGTTGCAAAGTGCCATGTGACTGTGATGTGTTTTCACTTGTTACGAAATGCCATCTTGTTGAGCTCGTTGCTATCGTTGTGTTTACCTCAATGATGCATGCTTGTTTGTTTCGGGATCACCTTCATGTGTACTTTGATGAGGTGCTTACCTCTTGCCATGTTTAGTTTCGAGGTGACTTAAACATGCTCTTTTAGATGCCATGATGAAATTGCTGTTTTAGGACTTAGTGGTTTTTCACTAAGTCTGAAATCTGTAACGTTCCGATGCCATGTTCGTGTGATGTTCTAGGACAAACCATGATAGTTTTGGAGTGGATCTTGATTGTTCCTTGTAGTATATATTGTTGTCTTTCCATTCATGTCCTCACATGTCTAGTTGAGTGGCTGTAGCATGTTTATCTTTTGCTCCAAAGTTTCAATAAAATTCTACTGCCAGAATTTTATTGTCAAGTTCAATATGTCCAAGATCATTGCTATTGATCCGTGGCTCCGTTGGGGGTGCACCTTTGGACTTAGTTGCTGTATTATATGTCTAGTTTGTGTTCATGCCCTTTGCCATGTTATTTGAATGCTGTAGCTCAATTATTTTGAGCTCCGAAGTTGCTATGTTGCTGTAATTTTCAGCTTTCGCTCATTTCTTGTTTCGGGCATAACTTTTAGCCCGTAACTCCGATTTCAGCGAATCTTACATCAAACTTGATTGATTTTCTGTGTAGATTCATAATATCAGATTGTTATCATGTTTTGAGGTGTTTTGCTTGAGTGCTATTTTACGTGCTCCGTGTGCATCCTTAGTGCATCCATCATGCATTCATCTTTTCGAGTGCGCATTGCATCTTGTTGATTGGTGCTTGGTGTGATTGTTTTGTTTAGAGCCGGAAGCAGAGTCTGAGTTCGAGTACGAGCATGAGGTTTCCAACGAGGTTGAGCACGAGGACCCTTCTCATGATCCGAACGACTTCTCTTCAGGCAAGATGACCGAACCCCGATAACATTACTATCTTTGCCTATTGCTAGTAGTCTCGATCTATAGTTTTGCCTCGATGCCCATGATCTTCTTGTCAGCCTCCTACTTGTAAACCATTGCCATGTTTAACCATCCTACCTATGCAAACCGTTGCTTGGCTAAGTACGCTTCGCTCAGCCCTTCTTATAGCATTGCTAGTTGCAGGTGAAGATCGAAGATGCTTGCTTCATGTTGAAGTTTGGTTGGGTTTTATCACACTATATAAATGCTTAAATGGAATCATCTATATATTGGCAAGGGTGGAAGGCTAAGTCTTTTGCTTGGTGATTTGTTCCACTCATGCCGTTAGGAACCGTATAAACCGGTGTTATATTCCTTGATTATGCGTTCCTAACACGGTTGGGGTGTATGGGACCCCCTCGATAAACCGCTAAGTGCTAAGTCTTTTCCAGCAAGTCCCAACATTGGTACTATTTGCCTAATAACAAACTAAACTTGCATAGGGAGTTATAAACCCTTTTTTTTCTTAATTCAACAACCCGGGCCAGTGCTCCACATGAGTGTTGGTCCAAACTGGGGGTTACGCGGGGCCACCTCGAGGAAACTCAAGGTCTGGTAAAAACCTGTGGGATCGCCCATCCGGACGTGGCCTGAGACGAGATACGCGCGGCTACTATCAGGGTGTCGGCACGCCGGGAGGATTTGCTGGATTAGCCTTACCTTAGTTCGGTATATCTTGAGCACGGGATTCCGAGGATACTCGGGTCTTCCCACTTTGGAGTTGCGACTCCGCGGATCGTGGGCTTGTAATGGGTCAAGTTGGAACACCCCTGCAGGGTTTGAACTTTCGAAAGCCGTGCCCGCGGTTATGTGGCAGATGGGAGCTTGTTAATTCCGGTTGTAGATAACTTGACACAATGTTTCTAATACACTACCTGCGTATGTTCCGTGACTGTCAATTTCCGAATAGGGATTCGGGAGTTGAACACGGAGGGGTTATGTTTGTGGAGCTTGTAGCTAGGATCACTTCGTGATCACTTCTCGCCGAGGCTTTCTCTTCTCGCTCTCACTCACGTAAGCTAGTTGCTAGTTGCTGCTGCAGACACATATTCTTTTCTTCAGCCTTTATCCTCTCCCAAAGGCTTAAATAGTCTTGTTACCCGGGAACGGGATTGCTGAGTCCTCTGTGGCTCACAGTTACTTCACCACACCAGATGCAGGTCCAGTTGTGAGCTATCCAGGTGATGGCACCGAGCTGGATTGGGAGTACGACGAGGAGCGTAGTCGGTACTATGTGCGATACCTGGATGATCAGTAGTGGAGACTCCTACTAGGATTCGATCCGCCTGTGGTTTATTTATTTCAGTTTGGTATCTTGACATTTGGATTTTGCCCTTAGAGGGATGTGATATTCTTAATGTATGATGATTGAGACTTGAATTGTAATTATGTGACGTGGCGAGTGTAAGCCAACTATTTATGTTTACAATTCCCCTCTTTTACATGAGTTGTGCAAAGATTACCAAACTTGAGATCATTCTAGGATGGATTTATGCCTTTAAGTCGTGCCTCGACACGTAGGAGGTATAACTCCATCCTGGGCATTACAATCAAGGCTGCCATATTAACTAACAAAAATACTAGAGTATCAATTCCACTTGCATAGCCTATTCTCCTATGCAACTTCATAGTAGCACACCACTCCCCTGAAATTTAAACACTCTATTACCTTTTATTGGTCATAGCAGTTTCAACAAAAACACAGAAACTTGATGTGCAAAAAGACAGCAAATGTGAGACATGGTGCGAATAGATAGTAGCAGCACAAACATGCAGGGTATTGTCATGCGAAAAGGTTCAAGAATATTAGAACCAACAGGAAAATAAGATAGTAATACAAAGAGAGCACCCATGTGCGACTCACCTGTGCCCTATAGCATAATCGTTCCCTCACATCATAGATCACACTGGCTAAAGTAATTGGTGTTCCTGCCTCAAACATGGCTATCTGGGAGATTTAAATAATATAGGAGGGGATTGAGTTGACAAGATGCATGCATATTGTAGGGATTCTTCTCATCAGACATGGAGGCCGCTGGGGACACGTGAGATTCCAGTGTAATGAAGGTGGAGATGATGAAGATGAAGACTATATCCTGAAGGTGTTGTATCCGTCTTGACATCATCGACATGGCCGACCTGGCGAGCCTCCTGCCCTCGAGGAAAAATTACGCATTCCCTCGAAGGAGCCGTACTAACGTACGTTTATGGTGATTCCGGCGGTGGTGTGAGTTTGTCTGACCGTCTAGGTTCTTCTGCATTCGCGCCAGCCGAGACCTACTCTTCTTTCGCCGGCTGGTGCGTTCGAAACCAATCCTACACGATGGGAGACGGCGGCGGCGGCGCAGAGGCCTAAGGAGAAGGCATCGCACGCATGGTCGAGTAGCTTGAAGACACCCTCGGTGGCGGCTCAGAGGTTCTTGTCCGATTTGATGAAGATATCGCTTTTGACGACGTCGGCCGTGGAATACCATGTCGAGAAGGCGTGCCAGTAGCCCAAGCGATCGGGCTCCCGGCAGCATGGACGTCGAAGGCGAGCTTGTTCGCTGCGCCGGTGAGCGATGTGAAGAGCCGCTGCTATTAAGGCATCGTATTTGCAGATTTTTTGGAAGGATCTTTGGGACGAATATCCCAGATGGTTTTGCTTTATTTTCTTCGTTTTCTACCTTAATTAGCGGGACAGTAACTACCCTGATCCATGCAACCCTCTCCCGTGTGGTAATTAAGAGGGTGTTTGTTTCCAGAGACTTATTGGTCTAGGGACTTAAATAAGTCCCTATAAGTCCCATCTAAACCAAACAGGAGAGACTTATAGGGACTTAAAGTGGGCATTTGGGACTTATCAAATAAGACTCTCAAGGAGGGACTTATAGGGACTTATAGTTGTAATATGGTCTACTAATCCATGTTAAGTCCGAGGAACCAAACAGGTAGGGACTTTTTAGGGACTTATGACTTATAAGTCGGGACTAAAAAAAGTCCCTGGACTTATGAACCAAACAGGGCCTAAGCTTCCACGGATTGCTCCTCCGCATGCATGGTAGTTATTTACTTTCTCTTTTTCAAATGCCTAATTTATTCTCCATGCGGTGGCTGTTTCCTTGATTAGCGGGAGTAGGATATGAACGGGATGCGGGGTGGAGAGCGTTACAGGCAGAGTTTTCGTCCGCCAGACAAATTGCTAAACACAGTTTTGACAAGGGTTAGCATATAACCTTAACGGTTAGATTAAATTAAGTGACCCTGATCGTACGGCTGTAACTGATTGTGTACGTAAGACTGGGTACACTTAGCGATGAATATGTTTTCTTGTTTAATAGTAGTAGAGATACGTTTATTTTGAACACAGTTTATCAATCTAGCTGCGTCCACATTTCCACACATAGTAGAACTCGATTTATATTTATATCAAGAAATCAATTTTGCACTGGGCATATGTGCTAGTGTATACTAAAATTCAGAAGACGGGCAGTACTCATGTTGTTGCACTGAAGCTTTTTTTTAGTGAATTCCACTTTTTATGCTGGAATTTTATCTACTTTGGGCCAGCCAATAATAATTTCAGAAATTCCTAATAAATTCTAGAGGCCCACTTAGCCCATTCGTGCAAGGCAAGGGATACTACTAAAGTTTAGTCCCACATTGCTAGTTTACAGGGAGTTGGACCTCTTTATAAGGGAGGCTCTTTCTCCACTTGTACGAGCACTAGAACAAGAGGGACATCCACACGCGCTCCTCCACCGCCGCCCGCCGCGCCGCGCCGCGGGTTGAGGGATTGAGCCGATGTCTTATTTTTGCCACACACGACGGGTATACGAAAGGTCACGCGAAAGCTGAATTGTTTTTCTGTAGTGGACACTGAATCCGAACGGCGCGCCTCTTCGGCTGTTGCCTGTTCGGTTCGTCTCCCTCACTCCCTTCAGCTCCCGTCACTGGCTTCTCACCTCCTTCTCTTGCGCCTATATAAGGGAGGTCGCTCCTCCTTAGAGAGACGCACCAGAATATCTCCTTCCTCTCGCCACCGGTTCCATCTCTGAGCTGCTGTTGTCTTCCTCATCCCAGCTTGCGGCGTGCACCGCAGGTCGGGACAGTAGGCCTCCGAAATTGTACCACTTTGGGTCCTGTACGGGAGAAGGGTGATAAGGTTTTTGGGGAGCGCTCGGCGCGACTACTGGCTGTTTCATCACAGATGATTTGGTCGCCGACGACTACTTCCCCAACGACGACTTCTCCCCCCACGTCGACAACCTCTTCAGCGACATGGCCGGTGAGGACATCGCACCCAAGACCGGGGCTTCTGCTGCTGCTTCGTATGTCTCCATGATCTCTCTAGTTTATCATGTTCTATTCTCTGGCCCGTATGCGTTCTTGCTCTTTCTGTTAGAAACACTGTCACTGTTCCTTGTTCTAGTATTTGCTCTAAATATGTTAGGTCCTACTTCATATATGCAACTAGTTTTACTGTCTGTTCCATATATGAAGATGCTATTTACCTTATCTTTGTCAGATCGCATGACTTGCTCTATTACTACTATATTAGTCATGCTTTATCTAGTATTTCTGTTAATAAAATCACTTAGTAAATTGCTCATATTTCCAACAATCCAAAAATCTTATTATAGGCAATTTACCCCAAGTGGTTTTGCTGCTTCCATGAGAACTCCTGTGTTCGAGGGTATCCACTATAAGAGGTGGCGCGTGAGAGCAGTCTTATGGTTTCAAACCATGAGTTGCTATGACGCCACTCTTGGCAAACCTGAAGGAGATTATGATGCTCAACAGGAACAAGCTTTTCTGAAAATGGATACCCTGTTTAGGGCTGCTTTCTTGAGTGTTCGTGGTGAGAACATAGTTGATGCTTATGCGTCAATTGATAATGGAAAAGATATGTGGGACGCACTCGAGGCCAAGTTTGGGTCTCGGATCCCGGCACTGAGTTGTACATCATGGAGCAATTCTATGATTACAGGATGACTGAAGAGCGCTCCGTGGTTGAGCAGGCTCATGAGATACAGTCGTTTGCTAGAGAACTTGAGCACTTCAACTGCATGCTATCGGACAAGTTTGTTGCCGGGGGTATCATCACTAAACTTCCTCCTTCATGGAGGAACTTTGCTACCTTACTAAAGCATAAGAGGCAGGAGTTTTCCGTTCCGGATCTCATTGGTACTCTTGATGTGGAAGAAAAGGCGAGAGCAAATGACACACGTGCTCAAGGTATCGAGGAAGGATCTAGTGCCAATTTGGTACAGAAGAAAAACTTCCAGTCCCACAAGTTCAAGAACAAGGGCAAGTTTGATGGTAAAGCAAAGTTTGATGGGAAGAACAAGGTTGTGCAACACACCAACTTCAAGAAGAAGAATGCAAGAAGAAAGGTGTCTGTCATGTGTGTGGAGATCCTGATCATTGGGCTCCTAGTTGCCCTAATCGCTATGACAAGCGTTATCTTGGGAAAGGCGGCAAGACCGTCAATGTTGTCATTGGAGAAACTGACATGAAGGATGATGGTTATGGTATATTTCCCACTATTCTTTCAGTATGTCCTTCTCCTGATTGGTTGATTGACACGGGTGCTAATGTGCATGTATGCGGTGATATTTCCATGTTTTCGTCTTATCAGACCGTAGGGACTTCAACTGTGCTGATGGGAAACGGTTCAAGTGCTTCTGTTCATGGTGTTGGCACGGTCGATCTGAAGTTTACTTCGGGGAAGATCGTGCGGCTGAATAACGTGCATTATGTCCCCTCCGTCAATAAGAATCTTGTTAGCGGATCTCTGTTATGTAGAGATGGCTACAAGCTTGTCTTTGAGTCGAATAAATTTATAATATCCAAGTATGGAACGTTTGTTGGCAAAGGCTATGAGTCAGGAGGCCTGTTCACCTCAGTCAAATGGGGTGGCCGAAAGAAAGAACCGTACTCTAACTGATTTGGTTAACGCCATGTTAGATACATCGGGTCTATCCAAGGCATGGTGGGGGGAGGCGATATTGACTGCATGTCATGTACTAAACCGAGTTCCCACAAAGAACAAAGAGATAACTCCATTCGAGGAATGGGAGAAGAAAAGGTTAAAACTCTCTTATCTACGAACCTGGGGTTGTTTGGCGAAAGTCAATGTGCCAATCTCAAAGAAGCGCAAACTTGGACCAAAGACTGTGGATTGTGTTTTCCTGGGATATGCTTTTCGAAGCATTGGATATAGATTCTTGGTTGTAAAATCCGAAGTATCTGACATGCATGTCGGTACAATCATGGAGTCGAATGATGCGACTTTCTTTGAAGATATCTTTCCCATGAAGGATATGGCTACCTCATCTACTCAGGAGATGCCTAGTTCATTGAATCAAGAATCAGTTACAATTACTGAACCTACCATTTCGATGGAATACTTTGAAAAAATCGTGGAGGAGAACGATGAAGTTCATACTAGGAGCAAGAGACAGAGGACTGCAAAGTCCTTTGGTGATGATTTCATTGTCTATCTAATAGATGATACTCCCAGTTCTATTTCAGAGGCCTATGCGTCTGAAGATGCTGACTACTGGAAGGAAGCGGTTCGTAGTGAGATGGATTCCATCTTGGCGAATGAAACTTGGGAGATTACTAATCGTCCCTATGGGTGCAAACCTATAGGGTGCAAATGGGTATTCAAGAAGAAGCATAGGCCTGATGGTACTATCGAAAAGTACAAGGCACGGCTCGTGGCTAAGGGTTATACCGAAAAGGAAGGTGAAGACTTCATTGATACTTACTCACCTGTGGCGCGGTTGACCACTATTAGAGTTCTACTTTCACTAGCTACCTCACATGGTCTTCTCGTTCATCAAATGGATGTTGAGACTGCTTTCCTAAATGGAGAGTTGGATGAGGAAATTTATATGGAACAACTAGATGGGTTTGTAATAGATGGTCAGGAAGGAAAAGTGTGCAAGTTGCTGAAGTCTTTGTATGGACTCAAGCAAGCACCCAAACAGTGGCATGAGAAGTTTGAAAGAACTTTAACAGCTGCAAGCTTTGTTGTGAACGAAGCTGACAAATGTGTGTACTATTGCCATGGTGGGGGCGAGGGAGTTATCCTTTGCTTGTATGTTGATGACATACTGATTTTCAGAACAAATTTGAATGTTATTAAGGAGGTCAAGAATTTTCTATCTCGTTGTTTTGAGATGAAGGATTTAGGAGTGGTTGATGTCATTCTGAACATCAAGTTGTTGAGAAACGATGATGGTGGGATTACTTTGCTTCAATCTCACTATGTGGAAAAGATCTTGAGTCGCTTTGGCTATAGTGACTGCAAGCCCTCTCCAACACCATATGATGCTAGCGTGCTACTTCGAAAGAATCAAAGAATTGCTAGAGATCAATTGAAATATTCTCAGATTGTTGGCTCGCTTATGTACTTAGCCAGTGCTACAAGACCTGACATCTCTTTTGCTGTTAGCAAACTAAGTCGGTTTGTCTCAAAACCAGGAGATGTGCATTGGAAAGATCTAGAGAGAGTTTTGCGTTATTTGAGAGGCACTCCAAATTATGGAATTCACTACACCGGGCACCCAAGGGTGCTTGAAGGGTATAGCGACTCAAACTGGATCTCAGATGCTGATGAGATAAAGGCCATGAGCGGATATGTATTCACTCATGGAGGTGGCGCTATTTCTTGGAAGTCTTGCAAGCAGACCATCTTAACGAGGTCAACTATGGAAGCGGAGCTCACAACACTAGATACAACTACGGTCGAAGCGGATTGGCTTCGTCGGCTCTTGAATGACTTGCCGGTAGTTGAGAAACATGTACCGGGTATCCTTATGAACCGCGACAATCAAACTGTGATCACGAAAGTGAGCAGCTCAAAGGATAACATGAAGTCATCAAGACACGTTCAAAGAAGGTTAAAGTCTGCCAGGAAAATGAAAAACTCCAGAGTAATTGCATTGGATTATATCCAAATGTCTAAAAATGTAGCAGATCCATTAACTAAGGGTCTATCACAAAATGTGATAGATAATGCATCGAGGGAGATGGGTATGAGACCCACAATATGAGTTGTTCACAGTGGTAACCTAGTCTTTGTGATCGGAGATCCTGTGAATTAGATGTGGAAGACAAGTTGTTGGTCAACTGAGAGGAGAGTATCCTTACTATCAATACCACTCCATGAAGACGCAATTCTCTCCTAAATCTGCATGGCAGGTTGATGTATATCTTAATGTGCTCTAAGTGGCTCATGTAAGCAGAGACGTTGTCCTGCAGAACATCCTTTGAAGAACACACCTATATGAGTCTGATTGTCAAACGTCGCAATCTATGAGAGTAGGGTTCTCTCTAGTAAACTCATGAAAGGTCACGGAGTATGACGCATAAGCTCCACCCGCGGGGAAGACCCACGGTAGCCAAGTATCGGTCAAGGCTTTGTGTGAAGCTAGATTCGCAGAAAACTTGCAGTTCATGTTGGAAATATGCCCTAGAGGCAATAATAAAATGGTTATTATTATATTTCCTTGTTCATGATAATTGTCTATTGTTCATGCTTTAATTGTATTATCCGGAAACAGTAATACATGTGTGAATACATAGACCACAACATGTCCCTAGTGAGCCTCTAGTTTACTAGCTCGTTGATCAATAGATGGCTACGGTTTCCTGACCATGGACATTGGATGTCATTGATAACGGGGTCACATCATTAGGAGAATGATGTGATGGACAAGACCCAATCCTAAGCCTAGCACAAGGTCATGTAGTTCGTATGCTAAAGCTTTTCTAATGTCAAGTATCCTTTCCTCAGACCATGAGGTTGTGCAACTCCCGGATACCGTATGAATGCTTTGGGTGTGCCAAACGTCACAACGTAACTGGGTCGCTATAAAGGTACACTATGGGTATCCCCGAAAGTATCTGTTGGGTTGGCACGAATCGAGACTGGGATTTGTCACTCCGTATGACGGAGAGGTATCTCTGGGCCCACTCGGTAAGACATCATCGTAATGAGCTCAATGTGACTAAGGGGTTGGTCACGGGATGATGTGTTGCGGAACGAGTAAAGAGACTTGCCGGTAACGAAATTGAACAAGGTATCGCTATACCGACGATCGAATCTCGAGCAAGTACCATACCGATAGACAAAGGGAATCGAATACGGGATTGATTGAATCCTTGACATCGTGGTTCATCCGATGAGATCATCATGGAACATGAGGGAACCAACATGGGTATCCAGATTCCACTGTTGGTTATTGGCCGGAGAGATGTCTCGGTCATGTATGCATGGTTCCCGAACCCGTAGGGTCTACACACTTAAGGTTCGATGACGCTAGGGTTATAGGGAATGTAGTACGTGGTTACCGAATGTTGTTCGGAGTCCCGAATGAGATCCCGGACGTCACGAGGAGTTCCAAAATGGTCCGGAGTTAAAGATTTATATATGGGAAGTCCCGTTTTGGTCACCGGAATGATTTCGGGGGTCACCGGTATTGTACCGGGGCGACCGGAAGGTGCCCGGGGGTCCACCGGGTGGGGCCACCTGCTCGGTGGGCCAAGTGGACCAAGTGAAGCGGGGGGAACCAGCCCCTGGTGGGCTGGTGCGCCCCCCAAGGGCCCAAGGTGCCTAGGGTTTGGGGGAACCCTAAAGGGGGGCCCCTTGCCTTGGGGGGGCAAGGCACCCCCCTGGCCACTGCCCCCTCCTCAGATCCAATCTGAGGGGGCCGCCCCCCCTCTCCCTGGCCCCTATATATATGTGGTGGGTGGGAGGGGAGCCGCACCCAAGCCCTGGCGCAGCCCTCCCCCTCTCCCAACTACTCCTCCTCTCCCGCAGCGCTTGGCGAAGCCCTAGAGGATTGCCACGCTCCTCCATCACCACCACGCCGTCGTGCTGCTGCTGGACGGAGTATTCCCCAACCTATCCCTCTCTCATTGCTGGATCAAGGCGCGGGAGACGTCACCGGGTTGCACGTGTGTTGAACGCGGAGGCACCGTTGTTCGGTGCTTAGATCGGATTCGGTCGCGATCTGAATCCCTTCGTGTACGACTCCACCGACCGCGTTCTTGTAACGGTTCCGCATCACGGTCTTCAAAGGTATGAAGATGCACTCCCCTCTCGTTGCTAGTAGACTCCATAGATAGATCTTGGTGATGCGTAGGATTTTTTTGATTTTCTGCAACGATCCCCAACAGTGGCATCATGAGCTAGGTCTATGCGTAGTTACTATGCACGAGTAGAACACAAGATTGTTGTGGGCGTAGATCATGTCAATTTACTTGCCGCTACTAGTCCTATCTTGATTCGGCGGCATCGTGGGATGAAGCGGCCCGGACCGACCTTACATGTATGCTTACGTGAGACAGGTTCCACCGACTGACAAGCACTAGTTGCATAAGGTGGCTAGCGGGTGTCTGTCTCTCCCACTTTAGTCGGATCGGATTCGATGAAAAGGGTCCTTATGTAGGGTAAATAGTAATTGGCATATCACGTTGTGGTTTTGGCGTAGGTAAGAAACGTTCTTAAACCTATAGCAGCCACGTAAAAACTTGCAACAACAATTAGAGGACGTCTAACTTGTTCTTGCAGCATGTGCCGTGTGATGTGATATGGCCAAAAGGATGTGATGAATGATATATATGTGATGTATGAGATTGATCATGTTCTTGTAATAGGAATCACGACTTGCATGTCGATGAATATGACAACCGGCAGGAGCCATAGGAGTTGTCTTATTTTATTGTATGACCTGCGTGTCATTGAAAACACCATGTAATTACTTTACTTTATTGCTAACCGTTAGCCATAGTAGTAGAAGTAATGTTTGGCGAGACAACTTCACGAATACACGATGATGGAGATCATGGTGTCATGCCGGTGACAATGATGATCATGGAGCCCCTAAGATGAAGATCAAAAGGAGCAAAATGATATTGGCCATATCATGTCACTATTTGATTGCATGTGATGTTTATCATGTTTTACATCTTATTTGCTTAGAACGACGGTAGTGAATAAGATGATCTCTCACTAAAATTTCAAGAATTGTGTTTTCCCTAACTGTGCACCGTTGCTAAGGTTCGTTGTTCCGAAGCACCAGGTGATGATCGGGTGTGATAGGCTCTAACGTTCGCATACAACAGGTGTAAGCCAGATTTACACACGCAATACACTTAGGGTTGACTTGACGAGCCTAGCATGTACAAACATGGCCTCGGAACACGGAAGACCGAAAGGTCGAACATGAGTCATATAGAAGATACGATCAACATGAAGATGTTCACCGTTGTTGACTAGTCCATCTCACGTGATGATCGGACACGGCCTAGTCGATTCGGATCATGTATCACTTAGATGACTAGAGAGATGTCTATCTGAGTGGGAGTTCATTAAATTTGTTTAGATGAACTTTATTGCCATGAACATAGTCTAAAATCTTTACAATATGTCTTGTAGATCCAATGGCCCATGCTAATGTTGCCCTCAACTTCAACGCATTCCTAGAGAAAACCAAGCTGAAAGACGATGGTAGCAACTATACGGATTGGGTCCGTAACATGAGGATCATCCTCATAGCTGCCAAGAAAGCATATGTCCTTGAAGCACCGCTAGGTGATGCACCCGTTTTCCCAGCAACTCAAGACGTTATGAACACCTGGCAGTCACGTAGTGATGATTACTCCCTGGTTCAGTGCGGCATGCTTTACAGCTTAGAATCGAGGCTCCAAAAGCGTTTTGAGCAACACGGAGCATATGGGATGTTCCAAGAGCTGAAAATGGTTTTCCAAGCTCATGCCCGAGTCGAGAGATATGAAGTCTCCGACAAGTTCTACAGTTGTAAGATGGAGGAGAATAGTACTGTCAGCGAGCATATACTCAAAATGTCTGGGTTACACAACCGCTCGTCTCAACTGGGAATTAATCTCCCAGATGACGCGGTTGTTGACAGAATCCTTCAATCGCTCCCACCTAGCTACAAGAGCTTTGTGATGAACTTCAATATGCAAGGGATGGAGAAGTCCATTCCCGAGGTGTATTCAATGCTGAAATCAGCGGAGGTGGAGATCAACAAACAACATCAAGTGTTGATGGTGAATAAAACCACTAAGTTCAAGAAAGGCAAGGGTAAGAAGAACTTCAAGAAGGACGGCAAAGGAGTTGCCGCGCCCGGTAAGCCAGTTGCAGGGAAGAAGCCAAAGAATGGACCCAAGCCTGAGACTGGGTGCTTTTATTGCAAGGGAACGGGTCACTGGAAGCGGAACTGCCCCAAATACTTAGCAGATAAGAAGGCTGGCAACGTCAAAGGTATATGTGATATACATGTTATTGATGTGTACCTTACCAACGCTCGTAGTAGCTCCTGGGTATTTGATACCGGTGCAGTTGCTCACATTTGTAACTCAAAGCAGGAGCTACGGAATAAGCGGAGACTGGCGAAGGACGAGGCGATGATGCGCGTCGGGAATGGTTCCAAGGTCGATGTGATCGCCGTCGGCACGCTACCTCTGCATCTACCTTCGGGATTAGTGTTAAACCTCAATAATTGTTATTTAGTACCAGCTTTGAGCATGAACATTGTATCTGGATCTCGTTTAATGTGAGATGGCTAATCATTTAAATCCGAGAATAATGGTTGTTCTATTTATATGAGAGAAATGTTTTATGGTCATGCCCCCACTGGTCAATGGTTTATTCTTAATGAATCTCGAACGTGATGTTACACATATTCATAGTGTGAATGCCAAAAGGTGTAAGGTTGATAATGATAGTCCCACATACTTGTGGCACTGCCGCCTTGGTCATATTGGTGTCAAACGTATGAAGAAGCTTCATGCAGATGGAATTTTGGAGTCTCTTGATTATGAATCATTTGACATGTGCGAACCATGCCTCTTGGGCAAGATGACCAAGACTCCGTTCTCCGGAACAATGGAGCGAGCAACCAACTTATTGGAAATCATACATACTGATGTGTGCGGTCCAATGAGTGTTGAAGCTCGCGGTGGCTATCGTTATGTTCTCACCCTCACAGATGAATTAAGTAGATATGGGTATGTCTACTTGATGAAACACAAGTCCGAGACCTTTGAAAAGTTCAAGGAATTTCAGAATGAGGTTGAGAATCAACGTGATAGAAAAATAAAGTTCTTAAGATCAGATCGTGGAGGAGAATATTTAAGTCACGAATTTGGCACGCACCTAAGGAACTGTGGAATTGTTTCACAATTGACGCCGCCTGGAACACCTCAACGTAATGGTGTATCCGAACGTCGTAATCGTACTCTGTTGGACATGGTGCGATCTATGATGTCTCTTACCGACTTACCGCTATCATTCTGGGGTTATGCTTTAGAGACTGCCGCATTCACTTTAAATAGGGCACCGTATAAATCCGTTGAGACGACACCGTATGAATTATGGTTTGGGAAGAAACCTAAGTTGTCGTTTCTAAAAGTTTGGGGATGCGATGCTTATGTCAAGAAACTTCAACCTGAAAAGCTCGAACCCAAATCGGAAAAATGCGTCTTCATAGGATACCCTAAGGAAACTATTGGGTATACGTTCTACCTCAGATCCGAAGGCAAGGTCTTTGTTGCCAAGAATGGATCCTTTCTGGAGAAAGAGTTTCTCTCGAAAGAAGTAAGTGGGAGGAAAGTGGAACTTGATGAGGTGATTGTCACCCCTTCCGAACCGGGAAGTAGTGCAGCGCAGGAAGATGTTTATGTGGTGCCTGCACTGACTAGGGGGGAAGTTAATGATAATGATCATGAAACTTTGGATCAAGTTACTGCTGAGCTTCGTAGGTCCACAAGGACACGTTGAGCACCAGAGTGGTACGGCAACCCTGTCATGGAAATCATGTTGTTAGACAACGATGAACCTTCAAACTATGAAGAAGCGATGGTGGGCCCGAATTCCAACAAATGGCTTGAAGCCATGAAATCCGAGATAGGATCCATGTATGATACCAAAGTATGGACTTTGGTTGACTTGCCCGATGATAGGCAGGCCATAGAAAATAAATGGATCTTTAAGAAGAAGACTGACGCGGATGGTAATGTGACCATTTATAAGGCTCGGCTTGTCGCTAAAGGTTATCAACAAGTTCAAGGAATTGACTATGACGAGACTTTCTCTCCCATAGCGATGCTGAAGTCCGTCCGGATCATGTTAGCAATTTCCGCATTCTATGATTATGAGATATGGCAAATGGACGTCAAAACGGCATTCCTTAACGGCTTCCTTAAGGAAGAACTGTATATGATGCAGCCGGAAGGTTTTGTCGATCCTAAGAATGCTAAGAAAGTATGCAAGCTCCAGCGCTCCATCTATGGGCTGGTGCAAGCATCTCGGAGTTGGAACATTCGCTTTTATGAGGTGATCAAAGCGTTTGGGTTTATACAGACTTGGGGAGAAGCCTGTATTTACAAGAAAGTGAGTGGGAGCTCTGTAACATTTCTCATATTATATGTGGATGACATATTGCTGATGGGAAATGATGTAGAACTCTTGGAAAGCATAAAGGCCTACTTGAATAAGTGTTTTTCAATGAAGGACCTTGGAGAAGCTGCTTACATATTAGGCATCAAGATCTATAGAGATAGATCGAGACGCCTCATTGGTCATTCACAAAGCACATACCTTGGCAAGATATTGAAGAAGTTAAATATGGATCAGTCCAAGAAAGGGTTCTTGCCTGTATTGCAAGGTATGAGATTGAGCACAGCTCAATGTCCGGCCTCGGCAGAAGATAGAGAAAAGATGAGTGTCATCCCCTATGCCTCGGCCATAGGTTCTATTATGTATGCCATGCTGTGTACCAGACCTGATGTGAACCTTGCCATAAGTTTGGTGGGGAGGTACCAAAGTAATCCCGATATGGAGAACTGGACAGCGGTCAAGAACATCCCGAAGTACCTGAAAAGGACTAAGGATATGTTTCTCGTTTATGGAGGTGACGAAGAGCTTGTCATAAAGGGTTACGTCGATGCTAGCTTCGACACAGATCTGGATGACTCCAAGTCACAAGCCGGATACGTGTATATTTTGGATGGTGGGGCAGTCAGCTGGTGCAGTTGCAAGCAAAGCGCCGTGGCGGCATCTACATGTGAAGCGGAGTACACAGCTGCTTCCAAAGCAGTGCATGAAGGAGTCTGGATGAAGGAGTTCATCACCGACCTAGGAGTTATTCCAAGCGCGTCGGGCCCGATGACTCTCTTCTGTGACAACACTGGAGCTATTGCCATTGCCAAGGAGCCCAGGTTTCACAAGAAGACCAAGCACATCAAGCGTCGTTTCAACTCCATCCGGAATTATATTCAATATGGGGACATAGATATTTGTAAAGTGCATACGGACCTGAATGTTGCAGATCCATTGACTAAACCTCTTTCACGAGCAAAACATGATCAACACCAAAACTCTATGGGTGTTCGATTCATCACAATGGAACTAGATTATTGACTCTAGTGCAAGTGGGAGACTGTTCGAAATATGCCCTGGAGGCAATAATAAAATGGTTATTATTATAATTGTATTATCCGGAAACATTAATACATGTGTGAATACATAGACCACAACATGTCCCTAGTGAGCCTCTAGTTGACTGCTCGTTGACCAATAGATGGCTACGGTTTCCTGACTATGGACATTGGATGTTGATACGTCCAAAACGTATCTATAATTTCTGCTTGCTCCATGCCTCTTTAGGGTGATATTGCTATGATATTTATACACTTCCATATACTTTTGATCATATTTGGACTAACCTATTAACTCAGTGCACCCCAGTGCCAGTTTCTGTTTTCGGCTGTTTTTCTATTTCAGGTTTTCCCATTACGAGAACTGCCAGAAAAATTCCAGAAAAATTATATAAAAAATCAGCGTTCCGGAAGGTTCCCGGTAGCCAAAGTACAGCCGGGGGGGGGGGGCACCAGGGCTCCAGGCGCCCTGGCGGCGCGCCCCCCCTGGGCCGCGCCGGGGGGGCGCCTGGGCCCCCCGAGCCCCGTCTGGTGCCCCCATTTGGCATATATTTAGACCGTCTCCCAAAACCCTCGAGATGAAAACCCTTTTTCGCGATCTCATCTCTGTTCCGCCGCCGCCGCCGCTTCCAAGATCGGGAGCACCAGGAGAACCCTTCCCGGCACCCTGCCGGAGGGGAGGATCACCACCGGGAGCTTCTCCACCACCATGGACGCCTCCCGGATGAGTTGTGAGTAGTATCCCTTGGACCATGGGTCCATGACCAGTAGCTATGTGATGTTCTCCTCCCGTTCTTGTGCTTCACTAATTAGTCCTCGTGAGCTGCCCTACATGATCGAGGCACATATGTAATCCTTATGCTGTTGCTATGATGAGTTTGCTGGGATCCGATGGATTATGAGATTATGTTCAGATTGTGTTTGAGTAATATATTTGATTCACCTCTTTTATATTTATGTTCGTAAGTAATTCTTGCATGTTCTCCATTGTTATTTATTGCTTTGGCCAAGTAGTAGGTAGTGACTCCAAGAGGGAACGTTATGCTTGATTGTGGGTTCATGCCCCTCGATGACTAGCCTGAGTGACAGAAACATGAGTCTAGGGGATGTGCTGTTGCCACAAGGGGAAAACAACGGTGCTTGTGCCCGCGGGGTGCAAGGATTGTTTACTTTATGCAAAGTTCTTTTAATGCAGTTGTCTGTTGCTTTGAGTTTACACTATGGGTGGGACTCGCAACTTAATACCAGCGAGATGTTCTGGATAGATATCTCAAGGTGGATGATTAGTAGTAGATATTGATGGATTTCGGTCTACTTACCTTGGCGTACCGCCCATGCTTTGAACCTCTACCTTTCTTGCAACTTAGTCAGCATTGGTTTGCGCACATGGTCCTGTCCATTGCCCAGCTGTAATTCGTTTACCTCACATAGCAGTTTTATCGTCTTTTGGGAGAGAGACATCACTAGTGAACATCATGAGACTCCGGTCCATATTACCATCATTGATCACATCCGCTATTTACTTTTCCGCTTTTACTTACTATTGCAATTATACCTATCACTATTATCACTTGCGTTTGATCCTTTGTAAACTACAAGGCCGGAGGGATTGACAACCTCTCTGTACTCGTTGGGAGCAAAGTTATTTTTATCTGTGTGCAGGTCCACGTTGATTGCTAATATCTGGCGCCGTTAGCAGTTGACACCTTCTTGTTGAAACTCGGAGTCTCAGGGAAATCGATCCTTGGTATTGCCAAGGGAAAACTTCCACTACATTGCATCTCAAACCTTCCACTTGGGGTAACCAACGAGGGGCGAGAAGCCATCAAGCAAAGTTTTCTGGCGCCGTTGCCGGGGACTCCACTCTTCAGGATAGGGGAGTTGCACGCTATCTTTTACCTTTGCTTTTCAACAATGGGTGCATATGCACCTAGGAGCCAAAGGCAATTACCGAGTTCCGACTCGTTATGAAAAGCTAAAGAAAACTAAATGGAAAACTAAAACAAGACGCTCCAAGCATAGCACATAACACATGAAGTGATTAAAATATAGTGGAACGAAAGACGAACTGATAATGTTGATGGAGAAGGGGATGCACGGGGGCATCCCCAAGCTTAGACGCTTGAGTCTCCTTGAATATTTCTTGGGGGTGCACGGGGGCATCCCCAAGCTTGAGCGTTTGACACTCCTGAATCTTTTTATCATCTTCCCTCGCACACTTGAAAACTCCCTTCATACATAACTCATCATAATCTGATTAGCGAGGTTAGTACCCATAATAAAATAATTGTTCCTTGCTGGAAATAAAGATATTCTTGAAGTTCTACTGTTTCTCAAGATTGCCAAAAGGTTTTTGCAAAGAAAAAGCAAGCTCTAGGTTTGCAAAATGAAGGAAAGGCAAAACAGGACAGAATCTGTGAAAAACAGAACAGCAGGTATTAAATGATTTTTACGGGGCACTTCTGCAACTCTAATAAAAAAACTTAAAACAGATGCACGAAAGACAATTATTTAGAGCACGCTGTCGAAAAAATTCAGACCAAAAAGATGATCTGGTGATTTTATACGAATTTTTCTATCCAAGGACAGAATCTGTTTCCTGGACAGCACGTCAAAACTTTTGAACTTTCTTGCAATCAGAGGCTATACTTGGCACAAAATTGAAAAGCAAAGATACAATGATGATGCTACAGTAGTAACAACATCAAGACACAACAAAAACAAAATAAAATTTATTCATTGGGCTGCCTCCCAAAAGCGCTTTCTTTTATGCCTTTAAGCTAGGCATAATGCATAGAGATCAAGTTTTATCAAGAGTAAAAGAATAGCTAGCCCGTATAACGGACTCAAAAGGTAACTTAATCTTCTTTCAAGGGAAGTGTTCCATCCCTTTCTTAAGAGGAAACTGAAATTTTATATTCCCCTCTTTCATGTCAATGATAGCACCAACGGTGCGTAGAAAAGGACGCCCCAAAATAATTGGACAAGAAGGTTCACATTCAATATCCATAATAGTAAAATCAACGGGAACATAGTTGTCATTGACAATGATAAGAACATCGTCGATCCTCCCCAAAGGTTTCTTTATGGAAGAATCAACGAGACGAACACCAAAAGAACAAGAATCAAAAGGTTTCAATTTAAGCATATCATATATTCTTTTGGGCATAACAGAGGTACTAGCACCAACATCACATAAAGCATAGCAAGAGAAGTTATTCAACTTAATTTTTATCATAGGATCCCAACCATCTTCTAGCTTTCTAGGTATGGAGGCTTCTACTCTAAGTTTCTCCTCCCTAGCTTTGATAAGAGCATTAGTGATATGCTCTGTAAAGGCAAGGTTAATCGTGCTAGTGCGGGGATCTCTAGACATCTTGTGAAGGAAATCAATAACTTCGGTAAGAGTGCAATTATCAAAATCTAGGTCACTACTATCAAGTAAGGTGGTAGTGGTGTCCTTTAGGTTCACTTGTTTGGTAGTTTCTATAGTCATAGCATCACCATTAATAGGTCCATCGGGACCAGGAGTGCATTGGGTGCTAAGAGTTTGGATATCCTCAACAACTTGGATAGTAGCAACAGTGTGGTGGGTAGGAAGGCTCTTAATTCTATCTTCTTCCTCCCTTTCTCTAGCCCATCTCTCTTTAAGTTTAGCCATCATCCTAATATTCTCATTAATTTGCACTTGAATAGCATTAATAGGAGTGACCTTCCTCTCCTCAAGAGGAGAAGTTCTAATTTTAAGCAATTCTACCTCATTGGCTAAATTGTCTACCTTTGAAGAGAGATCACCTAGTTTGTTTAGTTTTTCTTCTACACTATTATTAAAAGCTTTTTGGGTAGTGATGAAATCTTTAAGCATAATCTCTAGTTCAGTAGTGGAGTTCTTGGTGCTAGGATAAGCATTGTTGTTCCCATAAGAATTAGAGGGGAACGGTCTAGGATTGCTACCAAAATTACTCCTATAAGCATTGTTATTAAAATTGTTTCTAGAGATAAAGTTCACATCTACTTGTTCTTGAGCAATCAAAGAATTTAAAGGAACATCACGAGGATCAACAGAAGATTGCTTCGAAAGTAGAGACATGATCAAATCAACTTTTTCATTTAGGGAGGAAATCTCCTCGACAGAGTTTACCTTCCTTTCTGTTGGAGCGCGTTCGGTGTGCCATTGGGAATAGTTGGTCATCATCTCATTGAGAAGCTTTGTGGTAGCACCGAGTGTAGTTGACATAAAAGTTCCTCCCGCGGCCGAATCTAACAAGTTCCGCGAGGTAAAGTTCAAGCCTGCATAAAAAGTTTGGATAACCATCCAAGTAGTCAAACCATGAGTAGGGCAGTTCTTGATAAGAGATTTCATACGTTCCCAAGCTTGGGCAACGTGTTCATTATCCAATTGTTTAAAATTCATTATGTTACTTCTCAGTTGGATAATTTTAGCAGGTGGATAGTATTTTCCAATAAAAGCATCTTTGCACTTGTCCCATGAATCTATGATGTTTCTTGGCAAAGACTGAAACCAAATTTTAGCTCCTCCTCTCAAGGAGAAAGGAAAAAGCTTAAGCTTAACAATATTACCATCTACTTCTCGGTACTTTTGCATGTCACAAAGTTCAACAAAGTTGTTCAAGTGTAAAGCAGCATCATCTCCAGCACCGGAGAATTGATCTTTCATGACCAAGTTCAGTAAAGCAGGTTTAATTTCATACGAAGGTGCTGAAGTGGCCGGTGTAGTGATAGGTGTGCAGATAAAGTCATCGTTGTTGTGACTAGTGAAGTCACACAACTTGGTGTTCTCGGTGGAACCCATAGTAGCAAGCAAGCAAGATAACTATTTTTGTGATTTTCGATAAAAGACACTAAAGCAAAAACTGAAAGGTAAACTAACACGGTAATTGCCTTTGGCTCCTAGGTGCATATGCACCCATTGTTGAAATATGCATTTCAAAAAGTTGAAAAATTCAGAACAAAAATCCCACGTGTATATCCGGACATTTTATGTGCGTGCACAAGGTTTTGGTGAAAAGCGACGTTTTTTGTGGCTCGTGTAAAAAATACAATTTTGGATGCTTCATTCTAACTATTCACGAGGCATTTCTTTATCTTTTTTACACGAGCCACAAAAAACGTCGTTTTTCACCGAAACCTTGTGCACGCACATAAAATGTCCGGATATACACGCGGAATTTTTGTTCCGAATTTTTCAACTTTTTGAAATGTGTATTTCAATAATAGGTGCATATGCACCTAGGAGCCAAAACACCGTTCGTCGGAACTCAACTTTCTTTATGTGGGAGAGAAACACGCTCCACTTCTACCTAGAACATAACATAGAATTTTCATGTCTATCCTTGCTGTGTGTGTTCTTTGTCTTTTAATAGCTACTATCATGCTTAGCTCTTAGCTTTCATGCTTATCTTTTTAAAGAGCTTTTGTTTAGTTGGTTGCTTGAACTCTCTTTATTTATCATGATTATCTTGTTAAGAGAGTTTGCTTCCGTGGCACCGGTTGATATGTCTATGATAAAGATGCTACGTGCATAATGGTGCTTAATAGTTCATGTTTTCTTATGGTTAGTCTCAAATAGCCGGAGGGTTCCCAATGTGTTATTGGAGTACCAACATGATTTGTTTGCCTATGATGTGGTATGGTTTAGTAATATCTTCCTTCGAGAATTTATTTTGATTGACTTGGCGTATGCTCACGCATATTCAAGACTGTAAAGAAAGTCTGTCAAGCCTTGATGATCTTTTGTTTCTGAGTAGCGATATAACTTCCATGCCTGATTCAATGTTGCTTTGTCGCTCTGCATGATTATGACCGTCATTGTTCTCTTAGTTGGTCGCTCCCAGTCTTTTGCAAACCTCCACCTGTACTAAGCGGACTGACTGCTTGTGCATCCACATTCTTTTATACCAGTTATGCCATATGAGTCCACCATACCTTCCTACATGGTATTTACCTGCCATTCCTAACGGAGACTTGCATGTACCATCTCGAAATTATTCAAAGAAAAATGCATTCCTATTTTGTGCCTCTGTTGTAAGTTCATGAGGAAGTAGTAGTTAATTCATAATCTTTTTAAGTTGGACAAGCTTCACCCCGGGATTGCATGTATAATGTGCAAACCCATAATACGAGAAGGAACTGGCATTGAGTGCGCCCGGCTCAAAATTAATATAACAAACAAACCCTCCTTCACACTTTGTTCATGAGAAATCAGAAAACTTTGGCAGTGATAAACAAAGGAGATTAAGAGGATGTGATCGTCCTCATTCGGGAGCCGTTCCTCGAAACTTGTCCATCTCAAGAAGTGATTGAGTTGTCTGCTAGAATTCGTTGACGAAACATGCATGATCTAAAAAAAAATTATTATTACCTCTGTTTTAAAACCAAGAGCTCTGGTACATGTTTTATCTTTGTTTCCGACTACGGGTTTTCAACCTTGCCAACAAAAGCCACGGTTCGAGAGTCTCCACCTTCTTTTAAAAGCACCAACTACTGAGAGAATGATTGTCATTCTGAGTATAATGTGCATTGTCCCAAAGTAGCATTGTCTTTTGCATGATTGTGATATCGTTTATTCTGAAATCATTGTATCTAGTCATCACCTAAACCTTGGAGGTGCCCCTGCATTTATGTTTTGCTTCACTAAAGGGGGCAAGCGAGATATCACTTTATCATATTTGCACACCATGTTCATTACAAATCTATTTGATGTTTCAGTATCATATTGAAAAACTTTCAGTTCTTTGTGATTTTCTCATGAGGCAACTTAATTACTATAGATTCATTGTCTCAGTAAGCTTTTGTCATATGACTATGAAAAATTCCTATATGGTTAATAGCATGTCACCACATAAATTATTCTTGTTATCATTTACCTACTCGAGGACGAGCATGAATTAAGCTTGGGGATGTTGATACATCCAAAACGTATCTATAATTTCTGCTTGCTCCATGCCTCTTTTGGGTGATATTGCTATGATATTTATACACTTCCATACACTTTTGATCATATTTGGACTAACCTATTAACTCAGTGCACCCCAGTGCCAGTTTCTGTTTTCGGCTGTTTTTGTATTTCAGGTTTTCCCATTACGAGAACTGCCAGAAAAATTCCGGAAAAATTATATAAAAAATCAGCGTTCCGGAAGGTTCCCGGTAGCCAAAGTACAGCCGGGGGGG
>LR738712.1:35589847-35647048 GCA_902687465.1 Secale cereale
GGGCGCCTGGGCCCCCCGAGCCTCGTCTGGTGCCCCCCTTTGGCATATATTTAGACCGTCTCCCAAAACCCTCGAGACGAAAACCCTTTTTCGCGATCTCATCTCTGTTCCGCCGCCGCCGCCGCTTCCAAGATCGGGAGCACCAGGAGAACCCTTCCCGGCACCCTGCCGGAGGGGAGGATCACCACCGGGAGCTTCTCCACCACCATGGACGCCTCCCGGATGAGTTGTGAGTAGTCTCCCTTGGACCATGGGTCCATGACCAGTAGCTATGTGATGTTCTCCTCCCGTTCTTGTGCTTCACTAATTAGTTCTCGTGAGCTGCCCTACATGATCGAGGCACATATGTAATCCTTATGCTGTTGCTATGATGAGTTTGCTAGGATCCGATGGATTATGAGATTATGTTCAGATTGTGTTTGAGTAATATATTTGATTCACCTCTTTTATATTTATGTTCGTAAGTAATTCTTGCATGTTCTCCGTTGTTATTTATTGCTTTGGCCAAGTAGTAGGTAGTGACTCCAAGAGGGAACGTTATGCTTGATTGTGGGTTCATGCCCCTCGATGACTAGCTTGAGTGACAGAAACATGAGTCTAGGGGATGTGCTGTTGCCACAAGGGGGAAAACAACGGTGCTTGTGCCCGCGGGTGCAAGGATTGTTTACTTTACGCAAAGTTCTTGTAATGCAGTTGTCTGTTGCTTTGAGTTTACACTATGGATGGGACTCGCAACTTAATACCAGCGAGATGTTCTGGATAGATATCTCAAGGTGGATGATTAGTAGTAGATATTGATGGATTTTGGTCTACTTACCTTGGCGTACCGCCCATGCTTTGAACCTCTACCTTTCTTGCAACTTAGTCAGCATTGGTTTGCGCACATGGTCCTGTCAATTGCCCAGCTGTAATTCGTTTACCTCACATAGCAGTTTTATCGTCTTTTGGGAGAGAGACATCACTAGTGAACATCATGAGACTCCGGTCCATATTACCATCATTGATCACATCCGCTATTTACTTTTCCGCTTTTACTTACTATTGCAATTATACCTATCACTATTATCACTTGCGTTTGATCCTTTGTAAACTACAAGGCCGGAGGGATTGACAACCTCTCTGTACTCGTTGGGAGCAAAGTTATTTGTATCTGTGTGCAGGTCCACGTTGATTGCTAATATCTGGCGCCGTTAGCAGTTGACACCTTCTTGTTGGAACTGGGAGTCTCAGGGAAATCGATCCTTGGTATTGCCAAGGGAAAACTTCCGCTACACTGCATCTCAAACCTTCCACTTGGGGTAACCAACAAGGGGCGAGAAGCCATCAGATGTCATTGATAACGGGGTCACATCATTAGGAGAATGATGTGATGGACAAGACCCAATCCTAAGCCTAGCACAAGGTCGTGTAGTTCGTATGCTAAAGTTTTTCTAATGTCAAGTATCCTTTCCTCAGACCATGAGGTTGTGCAACTCCCGGATACCGTAGGAATGCTTTGGGTGTGCCAAACGTCACAACGTAGCTAGGTGGCTATAAAGGTACACTACGGGTATCCCCAAAAGTATCTGTTGGGATTTGTCACTCCGTATGACGGAGAGGTATCTCTGGGCCCACTCGGTAAGACATCATCGTAATGAGCTCAATGTGACTAAGGGGTTGTGTCAGTCCCAAGATGCGATTCTATCCCGATCACGTGACACTTACGTGATTGGGGCACAGCCGCATTTCGGGCGCTTAGCAAGATGGATATCATTACATCGTACCATTACATACATACATGGGGGATACAGCAATACATACAAGTCACATGAATACAACAACATCAATAAAAGGTATCCGACTACGGATACAAACAATAAAAGCACAAAGACATCCATCTGCTATCCCAGGCTGCCGACCCGGAACCTAACCCAAGACTGAAGAAGAAGAAGAAGAAGAAGAAGAAAGAACTCCAACACAACGATATCGCTCTCACATCAAGACATCGGAAACCTGCACCTGCAACTGTTGTTGTAGTATCTGTGAGCCACGAGGACTCAGCAATCCCATAACCATGGGTAACAAGACTATCAAAGCTTAATAGGAAGGAAGAGGTAAAGTGGTGAGGTTGCAGCAGCGACTAAGCAATCTATATGGTGGCTAACTTACGAGTACAAGAATAAGATGAGCATCTACGCAAACGGTCGCAGCTAGTAGTGATCGCTAAAGATCCTGAACTACCTACGAGTCAAACATAACCCCACCGTGTTCTCTTCTCAAAGTGAAAAGAGACAGTCACGGTTACTCACACAGTTGTGTGTTTTACTTCGAATCCTCTGTCAAGTTTTCTACAACCGGACATTAACAAATTCCAATCTGCCACATAACCGCGGGCACGGCTTTCGAAAGATCATAACCCTGCAGGGGTGTCCCAACTTAGCCCATCACAAGCTCTCACGATTAGCTGAAGTGATAAATATAATATCATCACCCCTTATCTTAGGGAAATCCGATCAGACTCGGCATCCCGATGCACAAGACATTTCGACAATGGTAAAACAAGTCCAGCAAGACCTCCCGGCGTGCCGACACCCTGATAGTAGCTGCGTGTATCTCGTCTCAGGCCACAACCGGATGGGACATCCTACAGAAGCCAGATACCTCGAGTTTCCCCGAGGCGGTCCCGCAGTCTGCCCGTTTGGGACCAACACCATCAGCATTGGCCCCCCTGCTATGTAGAAGAAATCCTCGGGTAGCGCTAACTCCCTATGCAATTTAATTAATTAATTAAGTTGTTATTATGAGCAAATTAAAACCAATGTTGGGCCTTGCTGGAGGAGTTTTATTCAAAGACGAACTGTCAAGGGGTCCCCATATACCCATCGTGTAAGGAACGCAAAATCAAGGAACATAATGCCGGTTTATCGGCGCCTAAGGTGGCATGAGTGGAACAAAACACCGAGCAAAAGGCCAAGCCTTCCACCCATGCCCAGTATATAGGTGTGTTAATAATAATGGATATTGTGATATTCCAACAACAAGTTCCCTCCTGGAACGAACTTCATCTTCACCTGCAACTAACAACGCTATAAGAGGGGCTGAGCAAGCGGGTAACATAGCCAAACAATGGTTTTGCTAGGAAGGTTTCAAAGGTTAGAGGTTTCATGGCAACAAGGAGAGGCTGACAATAATGATGGGTAGCGCGACATATAACGATAGCATCGAGACACTAAGCATGGCAATGATAGTAAAGGTATCCAAGGGTATGGTCATCTTGCCTGAGATCCCGCAAGGAAGAAGAACGGTTCCGTGAAGAAGACGGAGAAGAAGCCTTGAAGAAGAACCACGGGTAGACGAACGAATCCTCACGAACGCAACGGAACAAGCACTAACGAGAAGAAGCAAGCAACACGGTAAACAAACCGCACGAGACATGGCAATACGCTCAAACAAGTATGATGCAACACAAGTCTACTTATGATGCACAGAAAGTCTACACAGGAAGCAAAACATGGCAAGGTAGGAAGCACAGAAAAACAACACAAGTCGATGCAATACATGGCAAGGTATGATGCATGACAAATCTAAACAGGAAGCACAACAAGTCTATACAGGAAGCATAACATGGCAAGGTAGGAAGCACAGAAAACAACACAATTTATATGATGCAATACATGGCAAGGTATGATGCATGACAAATATATATAAGAAGCAATACATGGCAAGGTATGATGCATGACAAGTCTATACAGGAAGCACATCAAGTCTATGAAGCATAACATGGCAAGGTATGATGCATGACAAGTCTATACAGGAAGCACAACAAGTCTATACAGGAAGCATAACATGGCAAGGTAGGAAGCACAGAAAACAACACAAGTTTATATGATGCAATACATGGCAAGGTATGATGCACGACAAATATATACAGGAAGCACAACAAGTCTATACAGGAAGCATTACATGGCAATGTAGGAAGCACATCATGACAAGGTAGGAAGCACAACATGGCAACGGTGCAAGATGCACCCAAACATCAACCAAACTCACTCCAAACATGAAAACAAGATGATATTATGATTCCACATGCAAAATCACACAAGTTTCACATAAGGAACACCCCAAACGGAGCAACGGGCTAAAAGATACACCCGAAACAATATATAACAACAAGCTGAAGTTAACAGCCACATAGCAACTTTGGAGCAATATTTAAATAAGCTACAGCAAGTCAAATGAGCAAGTAAGGGAATGAATGGATAGACAACAACATATACAACAAGGAATGATCAATGGCCACCCCAAAACTAACATGAATTTGCCTAGGACATCAAGCAAACATAGCAACCGGATATTACAGATTCCAGACTTAGTGAAATTTCACAAAGTGTTAAAACATCAGTATTATCATGGCATGTTTACAAGCATGTTTAAGTCACCTCAAAGCATAACATGGCAAGTGGTTTGCACCATAGCAAAGAACACATGATGGGGAATCCAAAACATATAAGCATGCAACAAGGGGACAACCACATCAATAGCAACGAGCTCCTCAACTATGCATCTCGTAACAAGTTTAAGAACCTAACAGCCACATACACTTTTGCAAAGGAGATAAACATGGCAATATGAACTCTAACATGCATCCTATAGCAAAGCATCTCATGATGAACATGTGTACATATCATTTGCTTCATTTGGATAAACATGCACCAAGTTATCACATATCAAACATGGCATGAAAACAACTAGTAGCAGCAGTTTATAACAAGTAGCACTCTTCACATGAAGATTAAGACATCTAGAAGGACTCAAACATGCATGACACAATGGAACAAAACATAGTACATGTCACCGCGATCATTTTGACATATTAAATGCACAAATCGGACAAGCACAGTAAAAGATATCCTCATCACAAAAATGCATCAGACACTGAAAAACACTAAGGACTTAAGAAAAACGAGGGTCAACCTGCTGGATCGGTCAAACGGGTCGGGCGGCGGTCAAACGGGGCGGTCAACGGGCGCCGGTGCGGGTTGGATCGGGTCGCAGGTCTGGAGGGGATCGCGCCCGTTAGGGTAGCAGACGCCGTGGCTCGGGCCGATCTGGATCCCGATCGATCGGGGCGGCGGCTCCTCGATCCCGTCGGCCGGAGGCTGCGGGTGGCCGGCGGGACGACGGGAGGCCGGGGCGGCGCGGCGACCGGCCGGCGGCGAGGGGGAACGGCGGCGGGGTCAGAGCTCGGGGCGACGGCGGGCTCCCGGTGGCGACGCCCTACGGCGCGGCGGCGGCGGCCGGCTACGGAGGGGAAGAAGACGAAGGGGCGGCGCGGCATAGGACTCGGCCCAGATCTGCGGCGGCGGCGGGCCGGCGCTGGGCCCCGCGGGCCCACGCGGTGGGAGCGGCGGCGGTGGAAGCACTGGGCGGCGGCGGTGGAAGCACTGGGCGGCGGCGGTGGAAGCACTAGGGTTTTGGACGCAAAATTGGAGGGGATGGACGTTTATATAGGCACAAGGAGATAGGAGAGTCCAAATGAGGAGCGGGTTTCGGCCACGAGATCACAATTGAACGGCCGAGATGATGGAAATGGTTTGAGCTGGGTTGTTGGGCTGTGAGAAAGGGGTGCTGGGCCAAAAGACAAAAGGCCTCCGGCGGTTAACACGGTTAACCGTTGAGCTATCAAACGAGCTCCGAATGCGATGAAATTTGGCAGGCGGCCTGTCTACACTATAATAAGACCACACGCCAAGTTTCAACCCATTCCGAGAATGTTTTTCGGCCACTTATGAAATAAATATTCGGAGGCACCGCGGGCGCGTGCAAGTGTGTCTGGGCTCAGAACGGACAACGGAGAGGACGAGGGAACTCGGACGGATGCAAGTTTTGAAAACATGCTGATGCAACACACATGATGACATGGCAAGATGCAACACGCAAGCAGATGACATGGCACTGACAACGAATAACTGGCTGACACCTGGCGCACCGGTCTCGGGGTGTCACAACACTCCCCTACTAACAAGAGATCTCGTCCCGAGATCTTAGGAACGAGACGGGAGAGAAAAAGGAAGAACAAAGTTCTTCGAGGACAAAAGAGTGAAACCAGAGAACCTTGAGAGGATGAACAATTCGAAAGAAAGAATACAACGGAGATGAACGAAGCTGCAAGGACTTCGTTAAACAAGAGGAACAAGGAATACGAGAACCAAGGAGGTTGAAGGATATGAAGCACGGGTACAAGAATACATTGAAAGCCACTCCGGTTAAAAGAGGTAGAAAGGAATTTCCACGAAGGAATCCGGGCAGCACTCCGGATGAAACTGAAAGAAATTGCACACCGATTGAATATGAATGGAATGGAACAAGAACTCAAAAAGATGAGATGATACTCGACGAGAGCAACAACTCAATGCCTCCGGAAGAATTGAAATGATGGAATTAAAAGAACGGAGAAGAAGATGACAACTTCCATCATGAATGAATTCAAAAGAGGATCTTCAGAAGAAAGGCTTGAATGGAGCTGTTGAAAATCAACAACAAAAGAATTAATTTGTTGTGGACTTATGGAACTCATCTCAAAACTTGAGGTGATATTCTGCCGCAACGCAAAGATGGATTAGCTGAGAATGAAGAAAGAAATGCAAAACTCCATTTCAAAGAAATAGGGAGAATTATTTGCATCTCGGGACACAAAAGAATAATACTTGAGCTGCTCCGGAAGAATTAGATGGATATATGAAGAATGCATTTAATCGTGATGAACCACCATGAAGAACTCCAATAACAAAAGGATGATGATATAGAAATGACGGATGAAAAGAATAAGATGAAAGCCTTGCGATGATTAGTCGGGGTACCAACAAGATATCCGACAAACTATGAACTCCGGAAAGAAAAGAATAGAAACACCTGGAACTAGAATTTATTCATCAAGAATAAACTCCAAAGGAAGGGATTAAATCGACTCGATGAAAAGAATAAGAATTATGTCATGCTTATCCTCCATCAATTAAATTGATGAGAAGCAATGGATTCGCATACTACTTATTCTCGTTGAAAAGATTAAAGAGGGGTATATCGCGAACTTGCAAAAATCTTCATGAAACACCGGTAGGATTGGAATAAAGTGAATGGATTGATATGATAACACCGGAAATAACTCTTGAGCGAACCACCGTAAGAGAATTGAGGCCGAGTGATGAAAAGAACGAACCACCGAGAAGAATTAAAAATCGAGTGAAGAACGAGAATGAGCATCGTAAGGAATGAAATTGAATGATGCAAGGGGATAAGCCACCGTGAAGAACTGAGATTGAGTGAATACAAGAGAATGAATCGCCGGGAAGAATAAAGCACTTGCAGAAAAATTAGAATGACGAGCACAAAGAGATCGTGAACTGATTAAAGAATACTTGAACGAAGCACCGGAAGAATGTGAGACGAATGAAGAGGCATCAATGAAGAATATTTGGAGGGCGAAGTTGAAAACTAAGAATGAAGAAATCTTCTGAAGTGATGGCGTATGTAGGAACACAAAGAAACGAATTCATGAACTACTCCGGATGAAGAAAGGTCGGACCAACGATGGAAAGAATTAAAAGCGATCTTCGGAAGGCATAAGACTGATGGAATCCATACTTATGTCACACTTGAAAAGAATTTCGGAACACTCCGGGAAATAAAAGAGTCAGGTAAGATCCTGGGAAAGACCTATGGGTTATGAGCCCACCGAAGGGAGAACTCCGTTGAAAAGGATTGAAAGGGAGATGATGCACCGGAATGATAGAATGACTCAAATGAGGTGACAACCTCGAATTAATCGGAAGACAGGCGAATATCCTGAGATTTCTTCGGAACTCCGGAATAATTAAAAGGCGAGAGGCGAACGAGCAAGGGGAATCTCCGAGCCGAGGGAAAAGAATATGAAGAACACCGGATACTAATAGAATTGGAACCACCGGAAAAGAAGAAGAGGTGAAGAATATCAACCGAGAGGAGAATTCCTCGGAGAAGAAAAGAGAAGAATGATGACGAGCTAGACGAGAATTCACTAGTTCAAATATCTGAGGAAAGAATGCAAAGGATTCACAAGAGTAGGATGGATACTCGATTAAGGACTCCGGATCTGAAGCAAAAGGGTGGGCGGGTGGGAAAAGAAAGTCCACTTCGGACGGGGAAAATAACACCGGTTGAAAGAACTGAGGATGAACTTGCAAAGAAGAAGAGGGTTGAATCCAGTTGACGAGAGATGCACCAGCTGAAAGAACTAACAACGCAACGAACGAAAACTATCCACGTGATCCTAAAAAATTTTGAAGGGGAAGAGGAGTAATTCAAGACACCTACGTCAAGATTCCTCACCAGAGCGACGAAGGGGCTGAGGAGTAAAAAGAATTCCTACTCTCCGATATAACTAGACTCTGAAAAGTTTTCTGCTAGACTCAACAACGGCCAAGCTACGATCAATCAAGGGGGCTCCTATGGTCGGTCGAGGCTCTGATACCAACTTGTCAGGCCCAAGATGCGATTCTATCCTGATCACGTGACACTTACGTGATTGGGGCACAACCACATTTCGGGCGCTTAGCAAGATGGATATCATTACATCGTACCATTACATACATACATGGGGGATACAACAATACATACAAGTCACATGAATACAACAACATCAATACAAGGTATCCGACTACGGATACAAACAATAAAAGCACGAAGACATCCATCTGCTATCCCAGGCTGCCGACCCGGAACCTAACCCAAGACTGAAGAAGAAGAAGAAGAAGAAAGAACTCCAACACAACGATATCGCTCTCACGTCAAGACATCGGAAACCTGCACCTGCAACTGTTGTTGTAGTATCTGTGAGCCACGAGGACTCAGCAATCCCATAACCATGGGTAACAAGACTATCAAAGCTTAATAGGAAGGAAGAGGTAAAGTGGTGAGGTTGCAGCAACGACTAAGCAATATATATGGTGGCTAACTTACGAGTACAAGAATAAGATGAGCATCTACGCAAACGGTCGCAGCTAGTAGTGATCGCTAAAGATCCTGAACTACCTACGAGTCAAACATAACCCCACTGTGTTCTCTTCTCAAAGTGAAAAGAGACAGTCAAGGTTACTCACACAGTTGTGTGTTTTACTTCGAATCCTCTGTCAAGTTTTCTACAACCGGACATTAACAAATTCCAATCTGCCACCTAACCGCGGGCACGGCTTTCGAAAGATCATAACCCTGCAGGGGTGTCCCAACTTAGCCCATCACAAGCTCTCACGATTAGCTGAAGTGATAAATATAATATCATCACCCCTTATCTTAGGGAAATCCGATCAGACTCGGCATCCCAGTGCACAAGACATTTTGACAATGGTAAAACAAGTCCAGCAAGACCTCCCGGCGTGCCGACACCCTGAAGTAGCCGCGCGTATCTCGTCTCAGGCCACAACCGGATGGGACATCCTACAGTAGCCAGATACCTCGAGTTTCCCCGAGGCGGTCCCGCAGTCTGCCCGTTTGGGACCAACACCATCAGCACTGCCCCCCCTGCTATGTAGAAGAAATCCTCGGGTAGCGCTAACTCCCTATGCAATTTAATTAATTAATTAATTTGTTATTATGAGCAAATTAAAACCAATGTTGGGCCTTGCTGGAGGAGTTTTATTCAAAGACGAACTGTCAAGGGGTCCCCATATACCCATCGTGTAAGGAACGCAAAATCAAGGAACATAATGCCGGTTTATCGGCGCCTAAGGTGGCATGAGTGGAACAAAACACCGAGCAAAAGGCCAAGCCTTCCACCCATGCCCAGTATATAGGTGTGTTAATAATAATGGATATTGTGATATTCCAACAACAAGTTCCCTCCTGGAACGAACTTCATCTTCGCCTGCAACTAACAACGCTATAAGAGGGGCTGAGCAAGCGGGTAACATAGCCAAACAATGGTTTTGCTAGGAAGGTTTCAAAGGTTAGAGGTTTCATGGCAACAAGGAGAGGCTGACAATAATGATGGGTAGCGCGACATATAACGATAGCATCGAGACACTAAGCATGGCAATGATAGTAAAGGTATCCAAGGGTATGGTCATCTTGCCTGAGATCCTGCAAGGAAGAAGAACGGTTCCGTGAAGAAGACGGAGAAGAAGCCTTGAAGAAGAACCACGGGTAGACGAACGAATCCTCACGAACCCAACGGAACAAGCACTAACGAGAAGAAGCAAGCAACACGGTAAACAAACCACACGAGACATGGCAATACGCTCAAACAAGTATGATGCAACACAAGTCTACTTATGATGCACAGAAAGTCTACACAGGAAGCAAAACATGGCAAGGTAGGAAGCACAGAAAAACAACACAAGTCTATATGATGCAATACATGGCAAGGTATGATGCATGACAAATCTAAACAGGAAGCACAACAAGTCTATACAGGAAGCATAACATGGCAAGGTAGGAAGCACAGAAAACAACACAAGTTTATATGATGCAATACATGGCAAGGTATGATGCATGACAAATATATACAGGAAGCAATACATGGCAAGGTATGATGCATGACAAGTCTATACAGGAAGCACAACAAGTCTATGAAGCATAACATGGCAAGGTATGATGCATGACAAGTCTATACAGGAAGCACAACAAGTCTATACAGGAAGCATAACATGGCAAGGTAGGAGGCACAGAAAACAACACAAGTTTATATGATGCAATACATGGCAACGTATGATGCATGACAAATATATACAGGAAGCACATCAAGTCTATACAGGAAGCATTACATGGCAATGTAGGAAGCACAACATGACAAGGTAGGAAGCACAACATGGCAACGGTGCAAGATGCACCCAAACATCAACCAAACTCACTCCAAACATGAAAACAAGATGATATTATGATTCCACATGCAAAATCACACAAGTTTCATATAAGGAACACCCCAAACGGAGCAACGGGCTAAAAGATACACCCGAAACAATATATAACAACAAGCTGAAGTTAACAGCTGATAACCCTCAACCGTAAGGGATCGAGATAGTCTTCGCGGGTAAGAATAACCCAATTTATTGATTCGACACACGGGAGCCAAAGAGTATTTATAAGCTTTGACAGTTGAGTTGTCAATTCAACCGCACCTGAAATATACTTACTTGCAACAAAAGATAAGTGGTAACAGTGATATGATAGTGATGATAGTAATAGTAAAAGTAAACAGCAAAAGTAAATAGCAGTAGTAAATGGCAAAAGTAGCAACTAGTGACAAGCAGGGTTTAAAACACTGTAGGCTAGGGAGATGGATGGTTGGGCGCTGCATGGATGAGATAGATTCTAACTTGGGGCACGACACACGGAAAAGTAATGATCATCTAGGCAAATATCAAACATTAGGCATGTATCCCGTAGGTAGTTGTACGTGCTTGCAATAAGAACTTGCACAACATCTTTTGTCCTACCATCCCGCTACTAACGGGGCCAAAAGGAACTTATGGATATTAAGGTGCTCCTGTCAAAGAGCACCGGAACAAAGCATTGAACTCAATGGATACATGTAATCCTCAAACTACGGACCATCCCCTTTGGTGTCCCAAGCTGTCACTTTTGGGATCGCCGGTTCCGGACCGTAACAGGTGTAAACAACTCATAGATAGGATCACGAACACAAATATATTCATGCAAACACATATGGTTCAGATCTGAAATCATGGCACTCGGGCCCTAGTGTCAAGCATTAATAATAACAAGTTGTAGCAAAGATGATAAACACCATAGTAGATGATAGGCAACATGCCCCCAACGATATGATAAACTATTACATGATCTAACTCATCCAATCCCTACCATCCCCTTCGCCTACAGCGGGGGAATTACTCACAGATGGAGGGAGAAGTCATGGAGGGATGATGGAGTGGTGATGATGATGACGATGGCGACGATCTCCCCTCTCCGGAGGCCAATTCAGCCTCCAGATTAGCCCTCCCGAGGAAGAACAGAGGGTGGCGGCGGCTCCGTGACGAAAAACAGCGAAAGAACTTCTGATCTGGGGTTTCTGCGTCCGGAGTAAAAATACGAGGTAAGGTAGGGCACCAGGGGGTGTGGCCCCCACCCAGGCGCCCCCCCGGCGCGGCCCAGGGGGGGGGGAGGGCGCCCACAGGGCGCCTGGGCACCCCCTGCCCCCCCTCTGGTCCCACTTCTGGTTCCTGGTTCCTTCAGGTGCGTGGATTTTCTGTGATTTTTCGTGGATTTTTCTGAGACACCTAAAAATCCGTTTTCCTGCACACAAATAAACCATACAGGCAGCTCTGCTGAAAACAGCGTCAGTCCGGGTTAGTTTAGTCCAAATCATGCAAGAATGAGACCAAAACAATATCAAAAGTGTTTGGAAAAGTAGATACGTTTGAGATGTATCAACTCCCCCAAGCTTAGCATATTGCTTGTCCTCAAGCAATTCAGTTCAACGAACTGGACGCGACAAAGAAAACTTTGACAAACTCTTTTGCTTCATTAGATGTATATAAGTATGTACTACGAAAAGAGTTTAGCAAGTATTGAAATAGTACTTATGAGGACAATGCAAGGAGCAATCCTTCTTTCAAGTGACCAGTCACAAATACTTAAAAGTAAATAATATACTACTGAAAATCAAGACAAGATTGCATTGCATATAGCTTGAGCATATTAGGGTGGTATCTCGCTAGTCCCCATGAGTGAAGCAAAACATAAATGCAGAGACTCCTCCAGAGTTTTAAAGGAGACTAGAACTAAGAATTTCAGAATAAATCATATCACAAGTATGCAGAAGACAATGTAATACTTTGGGACAATGCACATTACACTCAGAATGACAATTATGCTCTCCTAGTCGGTGCTTTGAAGAAAGAAGGTGAGACTCTCGAACCGTGGCTTTTGTTGGCAAAGTTGAAAACCCGTGGTTGGAAACAAAAACTAAACATGTACCAGAGCTCTTGGTTTTAAAAACAGAAGAAAACATGTTTTGAGAAGTGCATATTTCGTCAACGAATGCTAGCAGATAACTCAATCACTTTTTGAGAGGACAAGTCTCGAGGAACGGCTCCCGCATGAGGACGATCACATCCTCTTAATCTCCTTTGTTTAACACTGCCAAAGTTTTCTGATTTCTCATGAACAAAGCGTGAAGGAGGGTTTGTTTGTTATATTATCTTTTTGAGCCGGGCGCACTCAATGCCAGTTCCTTCTCGTATTAGGGGTTTGCACATTAAACATACAATCCAGGGTTGAAACTTGTCCAACTTAAAAAGATCATGAATTAACTACTACTTCCTCATGAGCTAAAACATAGGCACAAAAGAGAAATGCTTTTGATTAGTTTCGAGATGGTACATGAAAGTCTTCGTTAGGAATGGCAGGTAAATACCATGTATAGGAAGGTATAGTGGACTCATATGGCATAACTGGTTTTAAGGATTTTGGATGCACAAGCAGTCAGTCCGCTTAGTACAGGTGGAGGTTTAGCAAAAGACTGGGAAGCGACCAACTAGAGAGCAATAACGGTCATAATCATGCGGAGCGACAAAGCAACATTGAATCGGGCATGAAAGTGATATAACTATTCTAAAACTCAAAGATCATCAAGGCAGAGTAGACTTTTTAGTCTTAAACATGTGTAAGCATGTGCCAAGTCAATCCAAAAATTCTCTAAAGGGAAATACCACCTTAATATACCAGACTATGAACAGTGCAATGCATGTAGATCATTTCAATAACACATTATATACTCTAGTTATTCGAGACTAGCCACAAGGAAAGCATGAACCACTGGAAGAGCATTGTAAACATAGCACTATGTCGCTACAGGCTGGTCTCTAGATCATAAGTACACGCATATGTACAAAAGTAGAAACAATAAGAGTTCATACCGGTCTTCCCTGTTGCTTCCCTTCAGTCGATCTTCGTCATCACTGCTTGTCACTTGCACGATCGAACGTAGGAAATATAATTAAATGCCATCACGGACTCGAGCTGAACCCTGAAAACAAAGCAAACTAAAGAGAGAAGGGAAATCTTTTTGGTTTTTTCAAGGTTGAATAAAAGCAAAAGAAAGAGAAAATCTTTTTGTTGTTTTTGCAAAGAGAGAAACAAAGAAGAACGGGCAAAAACTTCGAAAAGATTAAAGTGAATAAAGCGGATAATACAATGGAAAAGTGAGAAGGGCACGTACTCCCCCAAGCTTAGGCTTTTGGCCTAAGTTGGTAGCAGCTACTGCCCCCAGGAGCCTCCTGCTCCAGGGGTATGGTGGTGAGTCCAAGGGTCGTAGAAGGATGCTGGCGCGTACACCGAACTCCTCGGAGTCTCCCACGAGGAAGGTTCCGAACGCCAAACAGAGGAAGACCCTTCACCAAACTCGGTGGCGGTTTCTTCCTGAAAATGTGGTATCTCACCGTGCCTCTCCTCGTCGGCCACAACCCCCTCCATGGGGTTATGAAACTGATGCTGGACCATGAACTCATCGAACTGAACAACATCAAAGGACCATCCGTTCCTGCGAGAAAAATCAAACAAAAGACGTGCAGGTAGACGGATCTCGCGTTTCGCGGCAGTTCCGAAACGCAAGATATAAATAAGATTATCAAGTTCAGAACCCATGGTAACAAACTTATGCCTTTTCATAGCAGCAAGATCAAGGCTTAAATAAGTAAAAGGAGTATCATCAGGGTGTGGGGTGCCTCCAAGATGCTCTAAGATAAGTGTGGCGTAAACGCCACCATATAAATCCCCCCTGTTACCGTTCATAGCAAGGCGTCGAGCAATTAAAGTACCCAAATTATAATCAGACCTCCCTGAGAGGGCTGCGGCCAGGATAGCAATATCCGGAGCAGAAATGTTGCTCGTGTTGTCTCGAGCTAACACCCCTCTAGCAATATAATATGCAAAATACCTGAGGTGAGGAAATAAGATGCTGGAGATCTTCGACCGATGAATATCCCTCGTACCCATGCTGCAGAGGGAGTTGATGACAGTTTTCAGCTCGGAGGGCTGAGTGGCCATCCTAGCCGTCCTCCCAACGTTCGGCACACCTATTATTTCACAAAAATTTCCCAAAGTCATGGTGATAAGATCATTATAAATTTTAAACTCAATAGCACCTGAATCAGGATTATATCTAAAACTGTTAATGAAAATGGAGGTGAGTTTTTGATACTGAGTAACACGGCTCGTGACCAACCGTGTCAAACCTGCATTAGCACAAAGATTATAAAACTCATCCTTGATTCCCGCAGCTTCCATGAATTCATCACATGGATACGTCATCGCACGTGCTGGACTTGTGTCTTCCAACAACTCCAGGGGCACATGATCTTCATTATAGCTCACCCTAGCAGTCGATGGTGAAGCTGCGGCTCTAGTAACTCGATCGGAGTGTGCGGGCCTCCTCTTCTCAAGCCACCCTTTTGCCCTTCCTAACAAACTCATTTCTGAAATTTTTTACAATTTACAAAAACGAGGATTAAAACAAAGTGAGCTAAGGCAAACTACTCAACTCACTTGCCCAAGGCATAAACTTGCATCAAAACTTGAAAAATAACTTTCTACATATGCATGCAAGCTCATCTCTACAGCACCAAGAACTACTAAATACTCACAAATGAAGCCACCAATCAAAAATCTAATTGGAGGGGTGGAGGAGTCACATACCAGGGAGTATTTGCTCAAAATTTCAGCTCAAATGATGGGCTGTAGAGAGAGATTGAAGAATCGCCTCCAAGAACAGCAAGAACACAAGAACGGGAGCAGAACTCGTGTTTTTGGAAAAAGAGAGAGAGGGAGGAAGAAGACATACCTGGAGGGGGGTCCCGTGGGCCCCAGGCGCCCTATGGGCGCGGCCAGGGGCTGGGCCGCGCCAGCTGGCCGCCTGGGCCACTGGTGGCCCCCCCCTGGCTGGCCCCAGGCCTTTCCGGGTCTCTCCCGACGTGGAAATTTTTATTATAATTTTTCTGGAATTTTTCTGAAAACTTCACCGTTGAAAATTTTGCGAAGTTCAAAAAGCTGCGAAACTCTCTGAAAACTTGAAGCAGTTAGTGGTATTGTGAAGCTTCAAAAACATAAATACTTGGTACAGCTAGTAGGACAAAACTAAAAACAAGTGAAAACATAACAAGCTCAACTTTTTATCTATATAAACTAGCGAAAGAACTTCTGATCTGGGGTTTCTGCGTCCGGAGTAAAAATACGAGGTAAGGTAGGGCACCAGGGGGTGTGGGCCCCACCCAGGCACCCCCCCGGCGTGGCCCAGGGGGGGCGCGCCCACAGGGCGCCTGGGCACCCCCTGGCCCCCCTCTGGTCCCACTTCTGGTTCCTGGTTCCTTCGGGTGCGTGGATTTTCTGTGATTTTTCGTGGATTTTTCTGAGACACCTAAAAATCCGTTTTCCTGCACACAAATAAACCATACAGGCAGCTCTGCTGAAAACATCGTCAGTCCGGGTTAGTTTAGTCCAAATCATGCAAGAATGAGACCAAAACAATATCAAAAGTGTTTGGAAAAGTAGATACGTTTGAGACGTATCAACAGCCACATAGCAACTTTGGAGCAAGATTTAAATAAGCTACAACAAGTCAAATGAGCAAGTAAGGGCATGAATGTATAGACAACAATATATACAACAAGGAATGATCAATGGCCACCCCAAAACTAACATGAATTTGCCTAGGACATCAAGCAAACATAGCATCCGGATATTACAGATTCCAGACTTAGTGAAATTTCACTAAGTGTTAAAACAGCAGTATTATCATGGCATGTTTACAAGCATGTTTAAGTCACCTCAAAGCATAACATGGCAAGTGGTTTGCACCACAGCAAAGAACACATGATGGGGAATCCAAAACATACAAGCATGCAACAAGGGGACAACCACATCAATAGCAACGAGCTCCTCAACTATGCATCTCGTAACAAGTTTAAGAACATAACAGCCACATACACTTTTGCAAAGGAGATAAACATGGCAATATGAACTCTAACATGCATCCTATAGCAACCAACATATAGAGCATCTCATGATGAACATGTGGACATATCATTTGCTTCATTTGGATAAACATGCACCAAGTTATCACATATCAAACATGGCATGAAAACAACTAATAGCAGCAGTTTATAACAAGTAGCACTCTTCACATGAAGATTAAGACATCTAGAAGGACTCAAACATGCATGACACAATGGAACAAAACATAGTACATGTCACCGCGATCATTTTGACATATTAAATGCACAAATCGGACAAGCACAGTAAAAGATATCCTCATCACAAAAATGCATCAGACACTGAAAAACACTAAGGACTTAAGAAAAACGAGGGTCAACCTGCTGGATCGGTCAACCAGGTCGGGCGGCGGTCAAACGGGGCGGTCAACGGGCGCCGGTGCGGGTTGGATCGGGTCATGGGTCTGGAGGGGATCGCGCCCGTTAGGGTAGCAGGCGCCCTGGCTCGGGCCGATCTGGATCCCAATCGATCGGGGTGGCGGCTCCTCGATCCCGTCGGCCGGAGGCTGCGGGTGGCCGGCGGGACGGCGGGAGGCCGGGGCGGCGCGGCGACCGGCCGGCGGCGAGGGGGAACGGCGGCGGGGTCGGAGCTCGGGGCGACGGCGGGCTCCCGGCGGCGACGCCCTACGGCGCGGCGGCGGCGGCCGGCTACGGAGGGGAAGAAGACGAAGGGGCGGCGCGGCGTAGGACTCGGCCCAGATCTGCGGCGGCGGCGGGCCGGCGCTGGGCCCCGCGGGCCCACGTAGTGGGAGCGGCGGCGGTGGAAGCACTGGGCGGCGGCGGTGGAAGCACTAGGGTTTTGGACGCAAAATTGGAGGGGGTGGACGTTTATATAGGCACAAGGAGCTAGGAGAGTCCAAATGAGGACGGGTTTCGGCCACGAGATCACAATTGAACGGCCGAGATGATGGAAAGGGTTTGAGCTGGGTTGTTGGGTTGTGAGAAAGGGGTGCTGGGCCAAAAGACAAAAGGCCTCCGGCGTTTAACACGGTTAACCGTTGGGCTATCAAACGAGCTCCGAATGCGATGAAATTTGGCAGGCGGCCTGTCTACACTATAATAAGACCACACGCCAAGTTTCAACCCATTCCGAGAATGTTTTTCGGCCACTTATAAAATAAATATTCGGAGGCACCGCGGGCGCGTGCAAGTGTGTGTGGGCTCAGAACGGACAACGGAGAGGACGAGGGAACTCAGACGGATGCAAGTTTTGAAAACATGCTGATGCAACACACATGATGACATGGCAAGATGCAACATGCAAGCAGATGACATGGCACTGACAACGAATAACTGGCTGACACCTGGCGCACCGGTCTCGGGGTGTCACAGGTTGGTCACGGGATGATGTGTTGCGGAACAAGTAAAGAGACTTACCGGTAACGAGATTGAACAAGGTATCGGTATACCGACGATCGAATCTCGAGCAAATACCATACCGATAGACAAAGGGAATCGAATACGGGATTGATTGAATCCTTGACATCGTGGTTCATCCGATGAGATCATCGTGGAACATGTGGGAACCAACATAGGTATCCAGATCCCGTTGTTGGTTATTGGCCGGAGAGATGTCTCGGTCATGTCTGCATGGTTCCCGAACCCGTAGGGTCTACAAACTTACGGTTCGATGATGCTAGGGTTATAGGGAATGTAGTACGTGGTTACCGGATGTTGTTCGGAGTCCCGGATGAGATCTCGGACGTCACGAGGAGTTCCGAAATGGTCTGAGGTAAAGATTTATATATGGGAAGTCCCGTTTTGGTCACCGGAATGATTCTGGGGGTCACCGATATTGTACCGGGGCCACCGGAAGGTGTCCGGGGATCCACCGGGTGGGGCCACCTGCTCGGTGGGACCAGTGGACCAAGTGAAGGAGGGAGGGGGGGAACCAGCCCCTGGTGGGCTGGTGCGCCCCCCAAGGGCCCAAGGCGCCTAGGGTTTGGGGGAACCCTAAAGGGGGGCGCCCCCCTTGCCTTGGGGGGCAAGGCACCCCCCTGGCCACCGCCCCTCCTCCGATCCAATCTGAGGGGGCCGGCCCCCCTCTCCCTGGCCCCTATATATATGTGGGGGGTGGGAGGGCAGCCGCACCCAAGACCTGGCGCAGCCCTCCCCCTCTCCCAACTACTCCACCTCTCCCGCAGCGCTTGGCGAAGCCCTACAGGATTGCCACGCTCCTCCATCACCACCACGCCGTCGTGCTGCTGCTGGACGGAGTCTTCCCCAACCTCTCCCTCTCTCCTTGCTCGATCAAGGCGCGGGAGACGACACCGGGCTGCACGTGTGTTGAACGCGGAGGCACCGTTGTTCGGTGCTTAGATCGGATTCGGCCGCGATCTGAATCTCTGTGGGGACCCCGACTTAGAAGTCGAGATCACCGAATGCACATGTACAGTGATCCCAGAGATCAATGCTCACTGAACACACAGAAGCTGAAATAACAAGAGTCTTACATCCATACAAATAGTCTTACACGAATTAAGGCCATTATGGCCAAGTCTTACATAGATAGAGCCTCACGGGCTGAATAGGAAATAACTCAAATAGCGGAAGTCTTCGATAAACGGGTAGAACCCATGCCATCTGCCTTAACCCTACAGGCATTCTGACTGGGATAGCGTCCTAGTTCGCATGTTCGTCTCCAAAGAACTCTTCCTCATAATCCTGCTCTTCCATGCCTGGCCAATTAAATAACCAGTGGCAAGCCAATGAGTACTTTGAATGTACTCGCAAGCAACCCATGATGTGGTTCAAGTAACAGTGCAATTGAATAACAATGATCAATCTAGCAAGGCTAGAACAAATATTCTACCATCAAGATAATGCATCAATAAACTCGCGTAACCTCGAAGACAGGTTACCGATATCAACATGAATATGATTCATCTCATCGAGTCAAGTCACCACCTTGACTCACACACACACATGGTTTCAAAAACATTGGACGTAGCCCAAGAGCGGTTACCCAACTGTCCATGACCGTGGACACGGCTATTCGAATAGTTTGACACTCTGCAGAGGTTGCGCACTTTACCCACAAGATCCGGGGAACTTCCATGTCATCCACGACCCGCGATACCTCAAGTACCTGGGGTAAGCACCCGATCATTACCTTTCCTTAGACGACACTAACATAGAGTCCACTCGTTGGCACACGGCCCTCGGGTACAAACAATAGATCACGGGACTTGCCCTAATTTCAATGTCACGCGTACCCGAAGGGACCAACGGTGTGTCCGGTGCCCTGTAAAAACAGTCATGGCCGTCTATCCAAGCACGACCCCGTCCCGGGAAAGACCTCAAGTCTTCCCGTCACTAGTAATGCGGGCACCACGCTAGTATCGACCTAAGTAATCAATAAAGCCCCGTCCCATAAGGGGTAGTGTGGTTGCACATGTATGGTTAGAATAACGGTCGCAACTTAAACCAATCCGTCTGAAAAACACACACACTTGCCTTGGCACACCACTTCGTCATCAAGTGGTCACCCAACTCATCATCATCATCTCCCTCGGGCATAAATGGCACCCGACGGGGTTTTATGCAAAGACTTCAACCATGAAGGTTCATGTCACACGTGCATCACTTTCCATAACTACTAACCATATGCAAGTCATCTAGCACATAGCAAGATCAAGATCATGGCATGCATCATATGGTGGAATCAACTAGGTTACCATCGTAACCCTAATCATCATGCATCGGGAACAAACGGGTTCCGAAGAACAAGTGTATCATGGTCAAAGGGCTGCTTGCCTGGATTGGCTTGGTCTTCAAAGTCTTCAAATCCTTCTCCTTCTTCTTCCACAGCAATTTCGTCAAATACGGGATCTATACATCGCATAATAACCACGGAAAAATAAGAATACAAACAAAATAGAAAAATCAAAGTGCTCAGAAAAATGTCAACTCAATTTTGTAAAATACTAGAGGGATTTCTAAGATGGGGAAAAATCTTAGTTGGAGTTTTGGAGTTACAGAATGGAATAGATTGATTTTTGAACAGGAGTATTACTGCCCAAATTTGAATTTAAATTTGAACAGTACAGCAAACTTTCATGGATTTGAGTGAAAGTAGTACCATTAAATAGGTTGGAGTATTACAAGATTTTAGGAGTTGGAATTATTTAATTTGGATCAATATTCTTTTCTGTAGAAATGTTTAAAACATTAACAGAAAAGAAAAAGGAAAAAGGGTCCTGTGCACTGGGCCAGAGAAGGCCACAGTGCACGGTCCAGACGGACTGGCCCAGCCGCACGGGAGCCAGCGCGCGCACGTCAGGTTTTCAAACCTGACGGGCGGGGCCCGTGGGTCAGCGGCACAGAGGAGGGGGAGAGAGGTGGGGGGATGACAGGCGGGGCCCGCCTGTCATCTCTAACCCCACGGCCACGGCCACGGCGAGCTCACCGGCGAGGATTCCGGCCACGGCGACGGCAACGGAGGCCAGGGATGGACTCAGCGTTGAGTTGCGGTTGCAGTGGTGGTGGTGCAGCACGGCGGGGAGTCCTGGTTCACCGGCGGCGAGGTGGGACGGCGGAAGCTCGTCGGAGGGTGGTTGCTGCGGCCGTTTCCGACTGCGAGCGAAGGGGGAAACAGGGGGAAAAGAGTCAGTGAGGTGCGGCGGTTCCGAAACGGGTGGAAGGAGAGGCAGGGAAGGCCCGTACCTCGAGATCACCGGCGGCCCGACGCGGCGGCGCTCCGGTCGATCCCGAGCACTGGGACCTCTTGGGGTCGAACTGGAGTTGCTGGGGGGGATCAGTGGAGAGGAGTGAGGCTGTGGATGGTGCTGGAGAGGCTCGGGAGGGCCTATTTATAGGGGCTCGACGGAGACCCGTGGTCCAGTGCGCCGGCGAGCTCCGGCTCGAGGCTACAGCGCACGGGAGGCCAGGGGAGTGAGTCCGTGGAGTTCCTGGACGAGCTCCACGTCCAGTAGAGGTGAGAGGAGGAGCGGGGGAGCATCAGAGGCGCGCGCGCGTGTGAAGCAGAAGAATGGCCGAAGCGGGCGGCCGGTGCGCGTGCGACGACGTTCACTGGAGGGCGCAGGAGGAGGGGGGACAGCACCGGGGAGGTCGCGGACGTCGAGGCGGCTCGACTGGCGCGAGCGGGAGGCCCGAGGCTGTCGGGGATCGGCGATTGGCTGGAGCCACCGTGCGGGGGCGCACTGTAGCGTGACCCAGAGCGTGCGTATGGCCGGCATCATCGTGCCCTCGCCGCTCTGGTCAAAACTAGCGTGTCCAGCAGTGTCTAGAAGGTCAGGGGGGAAGTAAATAAATGGCCTGAGGCCTTGGATGCCCTGGAGATGCTGAGAGAGAGGGAGAGGGCTGGTGAAATGGTGAAAGCTGGCTGTACAGCAAGGTAAATCAGGGGTTTCACCCTTCAATCATGGAGCTGAGGTGCTGGGGGAGTTACTGGAGGTAGCTGGTAACTCAATGAGCCTGTGGTAAGAAGTTGAGGCCATGGAGAAAAGTAAAAGTGATCAAGTTGGGGGTTTTAGAAATTCTGCAGAAGGTGTTTGATCAGTGTTTGGTCAAGTAAATGAACTCTACTTGACATGGCACTTGACAGGGTTGAAAGACATGAGAAAATAGGGTGCTTCACCAAATTTGGGCTCATTTGGAGAAACTAGCCAATGTAACTTTGGTGAACCCTAGAAATCAACAGAAACAATTTCATCTTGATTGAGTCAAGCTAATCATCTCCCCTTGATGCACCACTTGGTGTAGCATCATAATTTGGGGTATTGATCATGCCCACAAAGTTTGAAGCTCCAGATAAAAAGTTGGTAATGTAAAGTTTTTCAAATTTGCATTTGAACAGAAAGGGTTTTGAGGTGATCTGATCAAGTTGCTCTATTCCAAATCTTGTGCCATTTGGTCTAGATGCCTTATTAGGTCATTCTAGCATGTGCACCAAGTTTGAGAGCATTTGGACAAGTTTGGCAAAGTAAAGTTGCTCAAACTTCAAATATGGACAGAATGGTTATGAAGGGGTTTGAAGATGTTTTCTTGCTTCCCTAGGCATGGGACTTGGCAAGATCATCAAATATGTCATATATGACATGATAGAATTTCCCTGGAATTTTTGGAGAAAAATTCCTTTGTAAATATTTCAAAAGCTTGAAATATCCAGAAAGGGTTTTAGAGGGTTTAGCCCATTATTTTGAACATGACCAAGTGTTGAAACTCTTATATATGGACAATATATGTCCTATGAGTCTCTCTGAATTTTGGCAAATATTTTTGAAACAGTTAAATAATTTTCCCCTGTTAAAGACCATTTCTGGCCTTAAGAAAAAGCTTTTAAATAAAATAGAAAAATAACTTTTAAAATTATACCTTTGTGGTTTCTGGGAGTCCTATGACTACTAGGTCTCAAATAAACCTTTTGAAATAATTTTCACACCCTAAATCAAGTACTTGGAGTGCAAATCTCAATTCAGGGGTTTTTGGAAAACTAAATTTATAAAATACTTTTTGGCCAAATTAATTTTGTAAGAAAATACTATACTGCTATATAACACTTGGCATGATCATTGGGCAGAAGTTTTGGGTAAGGAGATGAAATCTACAAGAGATCATAGTTGACTTTAATGAGCACATGAAAGAGCAAATGAAGAAAACTCAATTCCAAATAAAAGCCAAATGATGCTAAAAAAATTTGCTGGTCCAAATTTTCATGCTTCAAAGTTACAAATAACATGTTACAAAATGCAGGGTGTGACAGACCTACCCCCCTTACAAGAATCTCGTCCCCGAGATTCCTAAACTAGGGCTTAAAAGAGATCGGGAAACTCGGATCTAAGATAGTCTTCTCGTTCCCAGGTTGCTTCTGCTTCGGTGTGGTTGCTCCACTGGATCTTGAAGTACTTGATGGTACGGCTCCGCGTACGTCGTTCTGCTTCGTCCAGAATGCGAAGAGGCTTCTCGCGGTAGGTCAAATCAGGCTGCAGATCAATGGCTTGGTGATCCACATCCTTGTAGAGATTGGGCTTGTCTGGAACTTGGAGACATTTCCGGAGTTGTGACACATGGAACACATTGTGCACATCGGATAGCTCAGGTGGTAGTTCCAACTGATAAGCCACTTCTCCTCGTCGGTCGGTGATCTTGAAAGGGCCAATGAACCTTGGCGCGAGCTTCCCCTTGACGTGGAAACGCTTGGTTCCCTTCAGAGGAGTTACCCGCAGGTACACATGATCTCCGACACGGAAACTCATGACTCGGCGTCGAGTGTCAGCATAACTCTTCTGCCTTGACTTGGCTGCCTTTAATCGCTCTCTGACTAGTTGGACTTGCTCTTCTGCTGCGCGGAGAATATCTGGTCCAAAGACTAGTCCTTCTCCAGTCTCTGACCAGTTGAGGGGTGTGCGACATTTGCGCCCGTACAATACCTCAAATGGTGCCATCTGAAGGCTGGACTGGTAACTGTTGTTATAGGAGAACTCGACAAAAGGGAGACAGTCTTCCCACTTGGCTCCATATGCCAGGACACAGGCTCGGAGCATGTCTTCGAGAATCTGATTGACTCGCTCAGTTTGACCTCCGGTCTGTGGGTGGAAAGCTGTGCTGAAAGACAACTTGGTTCCCAAGGCTTCTTGGAACTTCTTCTAGAACCTTGAGGTGAACTGGGTTCCTCGATCTGACACAATCTCCTTGGGAACACCGTGAAGACTTACGATTCGGTTGATATAGAGAGTTGCCAGCTGGTTGCCTGAGTAGGTAGTCTTGACAGGAATGAAATGGGCCACCTTGGCCAAATGATCGACTATGACCCAGATAGAGTCATGCCCTCTATTCGACCTTGGTAATCCAGTGATGAAGTCCATTCCGACTTTATCCCACTTCCACTCGGGAACCTTGAGTGGTTGAAGCAATCCAGCAGGTCGCTGATATTCAGCCTTGACCCTTTGGCACACATCACACTTTGCAACATAGGTTGCAATCTCTCTCTTCATACCGTGCCACCAGAATCGTGCCTTCAAGTCTTGGTACATCTTGGTTCCTCCGGGGTGGATGGAATACGGAGTTTCGTGTGCTTCTTGCAGAATCAGCGTCTTCAACTCGGTGTTGTTTGGTACGCAGAGGCGACCTTTGTACCAAACAATCCCGTGCTCGTCTTCGGAGAATCCTGGGGCCTTGCCCAGCTTCATCTTCTTCTTGATGCCTTCAATGCTTGCATGTCCATCTTGAGCCTTCTTGACGTCGTCCATCAGGGTCGGTCTGACTTCCAAATGATCCAGAAATCCGGGGGTAACCAATTCCAAACTGAATTGTTCGATCTCCTTAAACAAGGTTGGCTGTCTTTTTTGAATAACGACATTCAAAGAGCAAGCCTTCCTGCTTAAGGCATCGGCCACCACGTTAGCCTTCCCAGGGTGATACTGAACACTGAGGTCATAATCTTTGATGAGTTCCAACCATCTCCGCTGCCTCATGTTCAATTCCTTTTGGGTGAAAATATACTTCAGACTTTTGTGGTCTGTGTAAATCTCACACCGTTTCCCTAGGAGGTAATGCCGCCATGTCTTCAAGGCATGAACTACTGCCGCTAGCTCAAGATCGTGAGTAGCGTAGTTCTCCTCATGGGGTCGTAGCTGCCTGGAGAGGTATGCTATGACGCGGCCTTCTTGCATCAGAACGCTTCCCAATCCGGTTCGAGAGGCATCACAATATATCACGAACTCCTTGTGGATATCAGGTGTTGCCAGGACTGGGGCGGTGGTCAATCTCTTCTTGAGCTCTTGGAAGCTCTCTTCGCATTTTGGCGTCCACTCGAACTTCTTGTCCTTCTTGAGGAGCTGAGTCATTGGTCGTGCAATGCTAGAGAATCCTTCCACGAACTTGCGGTAATAGCCCGCTAATCCGAGGAAGCTTCTGACTTCCTTGACGGTCGTTGGAGATTGCCATTGGGTCACAGCTTCGATTTTTGCAGGATCAACAAATAATCCTTCCTCGGTCAAGACATGACCTAAGAATCCAACTTTATGCATCCATAACTCACACTTGCTGAATTTGGCATACAGTTGGTGCTCACGAAGCTTGTCTAGGACCATTCTCAGATGCTGCTCATGCTCTTCTTCCGACTTCGAGAACACAAGAATGTCATCAATGAAGACAACAACGAACTTGTCCAAATATTCCATGAAGACTTTATTCATGAGATACATGAAGTAAGCTGGGGCATTGGTTAACCCAAAAGACATGATCGTGCACTCGTACAGGCCATATCTGGTTACGAATGCCGTCTTCGGAATATCTTGGGGTCTGATCTTCAGCTGGTAATACCCAGATCTGAGGTCGATCTTGGAGAATACCTTGGCTCCGCTGAGCTGATCAAACAGATCTTCGATCTTGGGAAGTGGGTACTTGTTCTTGATGGTAACTTCATTGAGGGAACGATAGTCAATGCATAAGCGGATGGTACCGTCCCTCTTGGCCACAAACAGAACAGGAAATCCCCAAGGGGAGGCACTCGGGCGGATAAATCCCTTCCTTAGCTGTTCTTCTAGCTGCTTTTTCAACTCGGCTAATTCTTCCGTCCCCATTCTATAAGGCTTCTTATAGATGGGTCCTGCTCCGGGCACGAGCTCGATGATGAACTCAATGTCACAGTCAGGGGGCATTCCCGGTAGTTCATCCGGAAAGACATCAGGATACTCACATACCACCGGTACTTGATCTAGCCCTACTTCAGACAGACAGTTGACTTTAGCGGCTTGAGCGGAAGAGGAGTTGGGGGCAAACTTGACTTCGACTCCTTGGTCATTGGTCACAGTGACTGTCCGATTGGCACAGTCTAACAAGCCTTGGTGCTTGCTGAGCCAATTCATGCCTAGAATCACATCCAAGCCTTGCGATCTCAGGACGATAAGGTCTGCTAGGAAGTCTACACCGTTAATGGTAATACTGACTCCTTTACAGCCTATCTTGGCTCTCATCTCGGCTCCGGGGGTTTGTACCACCATAGGGTTATTCAGGGGTGTAGGGGTCATGCCACTTTTTAATGCAAATCTTTGAGTGACAAATGAATGCGTTGCTCCAGAATCAAACAAGACAGTTGCAGGTGCTGAGTTGACAAGGAACGTACCCAGCACGACGTCCGGGTCTTCCTGGGCTTCTTCAGCAGTGACGTGATTCACACGCCCCTTCCCATAGTTCGGTGGATTGCGAGGAGCTGGGTTCCTTGGTGGCATTCCACGGCCTTGTCCCTGGTTCTGCGCATTGGGGCGCGGGGCATCAGGCTTCTTGTTGGGGCACACCCTGGAGATGTGTCCGGGCTGACCACATCCAAAGCAAGTGACTTGGTTTGGATTGATCTTGTTGCCACCACTGGTATTGGGGTTGAAAGCTGGCCTGGGGTTGGCATACTGCTGAGGCTGAGGATTGGCACGAGGTGCAGGAGCTCTTGGCTGCTGATAGGTTGGCTTGGCCGGGGCTGACTACCACAGACGAGGCTTCTGGTTGCTGGAACTTCCCTTACTGACCATCTTGCGCTTGCGAGTGTCTTCCAAAGCATGCCGCTTGTCTTCAAGCATAAGTGCCTTGTTCACCAGGTCAGGGAAAGACGGGCAGTCGCACACGACAAGTGAGTATTGCAGAGTCTGATTAAGGCCTTCCATGAAGCGCTCCCTTTTGGCAGCATCAGTGCTGACATCTTCATGGGCATACCTAGACAGAATGCTGAACTTCTGCATGTACTCCTTGACAGTGCCACTTCCTTGCTTCAGGGCTCGGAACTCACGCTTTTTGATAGCCATGATTCCGGAAGGAATGTGGGCCTTGCGGAATTCTGCCTTGAAGTTAACCCAAGTGATGTCTTGTTCAGCATGCATGACCTTGAATCTATCCCACCGAGCTCTTGCGGTTCCCCCGAGGCAGTGGGCTGCATAAGCCACCTTCTCGCGATCTTCGGTGCATCCGACTAGTTCCAGGATTTCCTCAATGGAACGGACCCAGTCATCTGCATCCAGGGGTTCAGCAGTCTCGATGAAGGTTGGCGGTGCATGCTTCTTGAACTCTGCCAACGTGGAACGTCCATTGCCATTCCCCGCCGGCTGGCGGTTGTTGGTGACAGCTTGAGCAATCAGCTGAAGAGCTGCAGTGTTGGCTTGGCGTTCCTCTCAGAAAGCTTGGAGAAGCTGGGCCATGTCCATGCTTGGAGGAGGTGGTGGTGGAGCTTGGTCGTTGGTTTGGTCGTGGCCTGCCTCTGGCTGAGAGGATGCTCCGGCTTCGGGCTGCTGGGTAGAGGTACTAGTACGAGTTACAACAGGCATCCTGTTGGAGCGGTAAAAGGTCTCATGACTCGGAAGAGGGAAAGCAAAATAGATGGGTGCCTAGTAAGGGGGTGGGTGTGACACTAAATCAAATCATGCAAGGGCCGAAAGGCCAAAACACATTCATTAAAATCCAAATGGGTGATGAAGTCGTTTACACCTTCCCGAAGGAAGAATACGACATACATCCAGACACAACAAAAGCAAACGCTAGATGGTTTCATATGAACCATACAAGGACTCGACTGCGCATAGGGGTTACACGACCTATCCTACCGTAGGGGTTACAACTGGCATATCCGAGTAGCGAATAGTGCCTAAGCGGCGGAATGCTCGGTCGCGTATTCCGGCTCTTCTGGGTCTTCCTCCTTGTCTTCATCTGTCTGGGCTCCCTTGTCACTTGAGGGAGTGGGGGAGTGGAGGAGTTGGATACGACGGTGCTTCGACGGTGGTGCAGGGAAAAGCTTGCGATATTCCCTTGCTGTCATCCGGCGTCGCCGAGGTGGTTCTTCACCCTTGGAAGATACATCCTCGGAGGGCCTTCCGCCTCGATATGCGATAGCGGATTGTCCAGAAGGTGCTCCTTCCTTCTTGATCCTGTTTGCCTTCTCTTGAGCTCGACGAAGAAGTGCCTTGGTCTTGTAAAGTTCTTCTCGAAGCTTCATTGATTCCGAGGCCAAGTCTTGTGCCAGGATGTCGGCACATAGACTGAAGTAGGTCTGGAACCGAAGCGAGAGTCCTTCCTTCAGTGGAGGGGCTAGTGCGCTGCTTTCTTCGTCACCTTCCTTCCGGTAAGGTAAGAAGCGAGTTGCCATCTTGGCTGCCATCTCCGGAAGAAGCTCGCGGAGACGGGTTAGTGCCTTGACTGCAGCAGCCTCGGCAGCGAGTGGTAGTGTTGTCATCTGGGGTCCCTCAAAGAACCAACTTGTGGGAGGATCGTTTGCCTTCACGATCACTTCCACATGGTACTCCACCTCAGTATCGCTCACCCAATGCTCGAGGTAGGTGAGGATGGGTGCTCGGTGGAACTGACACTCCTGGAGGCTATCCTCGAGAAGTAGGGGAAACCCAGTGGTCAGGTGCTCTTCGGGAACATCGGCCATCTACAAAGGTGGAATAGGAGGGGTTAAATAGCTGATGAAATCTCAGGTTTAGAAAAGAAGAGAGGTTCAGAAGGTTTTTGAAAAGGGGTCTCAACTAACTAACGCTCATGCTAACTAAGGCTTCCTACAGTCAGGATGGCTCTGATACCAGCTCTGTGGGGACCCCGACTTAGAAGTCGAGATCACCGAATGCACGTGTACAGTGATCCCAGAGATCAATGCTCACTGAACACACAGAAGCTGAAATAACAAGAGTCTTACATCCATACAAATAGTCTTACACGAATTAAGGCCATTATGGCCAAGTCTTACATAGATAGAGCCTCACGGGCTGAATAGGAAATAACTCAAATAGCGGAAGTCTTCGATAAACGGGTAGAACCCATGCCATCTGCCTTAACCCTACAGGCATTCTGACTGGGATAGCGTCCTAGTTCACATGTTCGTCTCCAAAGAACTCTTCCTCATAATCCTGCTCTTCCATGCCTGGCCAATTAAATAACCAGTGGCAAGCCAATGAGTACTTTGAATGTACTCGCAAGCAACCCATGATGTGGTTCAAGTAACAGTGCACTTGAATAACAATGATCAATCTAGCAAGGCTAGAACAAATATTCTACCATCAAGATAATGCATCAATAAACTCGCGTAACCTCGAAGACAGGTTACCGATATCAACATGAATATGATTCATCTCATCGAGTCAAGTCACCACCTTGACTCACACACACACATGGTTTCACAAACATTGGACGTAGCCCAAGAGCGGTTACCCAACTGTCCATGACCGTGGACACGGCTATTCGAATAGTTTGACACTCTGCAGAGGTTGCGCACTTTACCCACAAGATCCGGGGAACTTCCATGTCATCCACGACCCGCGATACCTCAAGTACCCGGGGTAAGCACCCGATCATTACCTTTCCTTAGACGACACTAACATAGAGTCCACTCGTTGGCACACGGCCCTCGGGTACAAACAATAGATCACGGGACTTGCCCTAATTTCAATGTCACGCGTACCCGAAGGGACCAACGGTGTGTCCGGTGCCCTGTAAAAACAGTCATGGCCGTCTATCCAAGCACGACCCCGTCCCGGGAAAGACCTCAAGTCTTCCCGTCACTAGTAATGCGGGCACCACGCTAGTATCGACCTAAGTAATCAATAAAGCCCCGTCCCATAAGGGGTAGTGTGGTTGCACATGTATGGTTGGAATAACGGTCGCAACTTAAACCAATCCGTCTAAAAAACACACACACTTGCCTTGGCACACCACTTCGTCATCAAGTGGTCACCCAACTCATCATCATCATCTCCCTCGGGCATAAATGGCACCCGACGGGGTTTTATGCAAAGACTTCAACCATGAAGGTTCATGTCACACGTGCATCACTTTCCATAACTACTAACCATATGCAAGTCATCTAGCACATAGAAAGATCAAGATCATGGCATGCATCATATGGTGGAATCAACTAGGTTACCATCGTAACCCTAATCATCATGCATCGGGAACAAACGGGTTCCGAAGAACAAGTGTATCATGGTCAAAGGGCTGCTTGCCTGGATTGGCTTGGTCTTCAAAGTCTTCAAATCCTTCTCCTTCTTCTTCCACAGCAACTTCGTCAAATACGGGATCTATACATCGCATAATAACCACGGAAAAATAAGAATACAAACAAAACAGAAAAATCAAAGTGCTCAGAAAAATGTCAACTCAATTTTGTAAAATACTAGAGGGATTTCTAAGATGGGGAAAAATCTTAGTTGGAGTTTTGGAGTTACAGAATGGAATAGATTGATTTTTGAACAGGAGTATTATTGCCCAAATTTGAATTTAAATTTGAACAGTACAGCAAAGTTTCATGGATTTGAGTGAAAGTAGTACCATTAAATAGGTTGGAATATTACGAGATTTTAGGAGTTGGAATTATTTAATTTGGATCAATATTCTTTTCTGTAGAAATGTTTAAAACATTAACAGAAAAGAAAAAGGAAAAAGGGTCCTGTGCACTGGGCCAGAGAAGGCCACAGTGCACGGTCCAGACGGACTGGCCCAGCCGCACGGGAGCCAGCGCGCGCACGTCAGGTTTTCAAACCTGACGGGCGGGGCCCGTGGGTCAGCGGCACAGAGGAGGGGGAGAGAGGTGGGGGGATGACAGGCGGGGCCCGCCTGTCATCTCTAACCCCACGGCCACGGCGACGGCGAGCTCACCGGCGAGGATTCCGGCCACGGCGACGGCAACGGAGGCCAGGGATGGACTCAGCGTTGAGTTGCGGTTGCAGTGGTGGTGGTGCGGCACGGCGGGGAGTCCTGGTTCACCGGCGGCGAGGTGGGACGGCGGAAGCTCGTCGGAGGGTGGTTGCTGCGGCCGTTTCCGACTGCGAGCGAAGGGGGAAACAGGGGGAAAAGAGTCAGTGAGGTGCGGCGGTTCCGAAACGGGTGGAAGGAGAGGCAGGGGAGGCCCGTACCTCGAGATCACCGGCGGCCCGACGCGGCGGCGCTCCGGTCGATCCCGAGCACTGGGACCTCTTGGGGTCGAACTGGAGTTGCTGGGGGGATCAGTGGAGAGGAGTGAGGCTGTGGATGGTGCTGGAGAGGCTCGGGAGGGCCTATTTATAGGGGCTCAACGGAGACCCGTGGTCCAGTGCGCCGGCGAGCTCCGGCTCGAGGCTACAGCGCACGGGAGGCCAGGGGAGTGAGTCCGTGGAGTTCCTGGACGAGCTCCACGTCCAGTAGAGGTGAGAGGAGGAGCGGGGGAGCATCAGAGGCGCGCGCGCATGTGAAGCAGAAGAATGGCCGAAGCGGGCGGCCGGTGCGCGTGCGACGACGTTCACTGGAGTGCGCAGGAGGAGGGGGGACAGCGCCGGGGAGGTCGCGGACGTCGAGGCGCCTCGACTGGCGCGAGGGGGAGGCCCGAGGCTGTCGGGGATCGGCGATTGGCTGGAGCCACCGTGCGGGGGCGCACTGTAGCGTGACCCAGAGCGTGCGTATGGCTGGCATCATCGTGCCCTCGCCGCTCTGGTCAAAACTAGCGTGTCCAGCAGTGTCTAGAAGGTCAGGGGGGAAGTAAAGAAATGGCCTGAGGCCTTGGATGCCCTGGAGATGCTGAGAGAGAGGGAGAGGGCTGGTGAAATGGTGAAAGCTGGCTGTACAGCAAGGTAAATCAGGGGTTTCACCCTTCAATCATGGAGCTGAGGTGCTGGGGGAGTTACTGGAGGTAGCTGGTAACTCAATGAGCCTGTGGTAAGAAGTTGAGGCCATGGAGAAAAGTAAAAGTGATCAAGTTGGGGGTTTTAGAAATTCTGCAGAAGGTGTTTGATCAGTGTTTGGTCAAGTAAATGAACTCTACTTGACATGGCACTTGACAGGGTTGAAAGACATGAGAAAATAGGGTGCTTCACCAAATTTGGGCTCATTTGGAGAAACTAGCCAATGTAACTTTGGTGAACCCTAGAAATCAACAGAAACAGTTTCATCTTGATTGTGTCAAGCTAATCATCTCCCCTTGATGCACCACTTGGTGTAGCATCATCATTTGGGGTATTGATCATGCCCACAAAGTTTGAAACTCCAGATAAAAAGTTGGTAATGTAAAGTTGTTCAAATTTGCATTTGAACAGAAAGGGTTTTGAGGTGATCTGATCAAGTTGCTCTATTCCAAATCTTGTGCCATTTGGTCTAGATGCCTTATTAGGTCATTCTAGCATGTGCACCAAGTTTGAGAGCATTTGGACAAGTTTGGCAAAGTAAAGTTGCTCAAACTTCAAATATGGACAGAATGGTTATGAAGGGGTTTGAAGATGTTTTCTTGCTTCCCTAGGCACGGGACTTGGCAAGATCATCAAATATGTCATATATGACATGATAGAATTTCCCTGGAATTTTTGGAGAAAAATTCCTTTGTAAATATTTCAAAAGCTTGAAATATCCAGAAAGGGTTTTAGAGGGTTTAGCCCATTATTTTGAACATGACCAAGTGTTGAAACTCTTATATATGGACAATATATGTCATATGAGTCTCTCTGAATTTTGGCAAATATTTTTGAAACAGTTAAATAATTTTCCCCTGTTAAAGACCATTTCTGGCCTTAAGAAAAAGCTTTTAAATAAAATAGAAAAATAACTTTTAAAATTATACCTTTGTGGTTTCTGGGAGTCCTATGACTACTAGGTCTCAAATAAAACTTTTGAAATAATTTTCTCACCCTAAATCAAGTACTTGCAGTGCAAATCTCAATTCAGGGGTTTTTGGAAAACTAAATTTATAAAATACTTTTTGGCCAAATTAATTTTGTAAGAAAATACTATACTGCTATATAACACTTGGCATGATCATTGGGCAGAAGTTTTGGGTAAGGAGATGAAATCTACAAGAGATCATAGTTGACTTTAATGAGCACATGAAAGAGCAAATGAAGAAAACTCAATTCCAAATAAAAGCCAAATGATGCTAAAAATTTTTGCTGGTCCAAATTTTCATGCTTCAAAGTTACAAATAACATGTTACAAAATGCAGGGTGTGACAATCGCTTCGTGTACGACTCCACCGACCGCGTTCTTGTAACGCTTCCGCATCGCGGTCTTCAAAGGTATGAAGATGCACTCCCCTCTCGTTGCTAGTAGACTCCATAGATAGATCTTGGGGATGCGTAGGAGTTTTTTTGATTTTTTGCAACGATCCCCAACAGTTCAAGGCCCAGTCCACTGTTCAAGTTGCTTACTAGTGTAACATAGAGTTCTAGGTGGAAGTTCAACTTAACAGTCTCCACTGCAGTATCGGTATATAAAACAGTGTTTTGGAACCAAAGGCAAATTCTGTGTACCTTTGGGATCTGGTGTGGGATTGCTGGAATTTTATCTACTTTGGGCCAGCCCAATAATAATTTCAGAAATTCCTAAAAAATTCTAGAGGCCCACTTAGCCCATCCGTAAAGGCAAGGGGCACTACTAAAGTTTAGTCCCACATTGCTAGTTTATAGGCAGTTGGACCTCTTTATAAGGGAGGCTCTTTCTCCACTTGTACGAGCATGAGAACAAGAGGGACATCCATGCGCGCTCCTCCTCCGCACGCCTCGCCACGCCTCATCACGATGCATCGTAGGTTGCGGGAATGAGCCGAGCCGATGTCTTATTTTTGCCACACACGACGGGTATACGAAAGGTCGCGCAGAAGCTAAATTGTTTTTCTGTAGTGGACACTGAATCCGAACGGCGCGCCTCTTCGGCTGCTGCCTGTTCGGTTCGTCTCCCTCACTCCCTCCAGCTCCCGTCGCTGGCTTCTCACCTCCTTCTCTTGCGCCTATATAAGGGAGGTCGCTCCTCCTCAGAAAGACGCACCAAAATCTCTCCTTCCTCTCGCCACCGGTTCCATCTCTGAGATGCTGTTGTCTTCCTCATCCCGGCTTGTGCGTGCACCGCAGGTCGGGACAGTAGGCCTCAGAAACCGCACCACTTTGGATCATGTACGGGAGAAGGGTGATAAGGTTTTTGGGGAGCACTCGACGTGACTACTAGTTGTTTCATCATGGACGATCCGGTCGCCGACGACTACTTCCCCAACGATGACTTCTTCCCCGACATCGACAACCTCTTCAGCGACATGGCCGGCGAGGACATCGCACCCAAGACCGAGGCTTCTGCTGCTGCTTTGTATGTCTCCATGATCTCTCTAGTTTATCCTGTTCTATTCTCTGGCCCGTATGCGTTCTTGCTCTTTCTGTTAGAAACACTATCACTGTTCCTTGTTCTAGTGTTTGCTCTAAATATGTTAGGTCCTACTTCATATATGCAACTAGTTTTACTGTCTGTTCCATATATGAAGATGCTATTTACCTTCTCTTTGTCAGATCGCATGACTTGCTCTATTACTGCTATATTAGTCATGCTTTCTCTAGTATTTCTATTAATAAAATCACTTGGTAAATTGCTCATATTTCCAACAATCCAAAAACCTTATTATAGGCAAGTTACCCCAAGTGGTTTTGCTGCTTCCATGAGACCTCCTGTGTTCGAGGGTATCCACTATAAGAGGTGGCACGTGAGAGCAGTCTTATGATTTCAAACCATGAGTTGCTATGACGCCACTCTTGGCAAACCTGGAGGAGATTATGATGCTCAACAGGAACAAGCTTTTGTGAAAAAGGATACACTGTTTAGGGCTGCTCTCTTGAGTGTTCTTGGTGAGAACATAGTTGATGCTTATGCATCAATTGATAATGGAAAAGATATGTGGGACGCACTCGAGGCCAAGTTTGGGGTCTCGGATGCCGGCACTGAGTTGTACATCATGGAGCAATTCTATGATTACAGGATGACTGAAGAGCTCTCCGTGGTTGAGCAGGCTCATGAGATACAGTCGTTTGCTAGAGAACTTGAGCACTTCAACTGCATGCAACCGGACAAGTTTGTTGGCGGGGGTATCATCACTAAACTTCCTCCATCGAGGAACTTTGCTACCTTACTGAAGCATAAGAGGCTGGAGTTTTCTGTTCCGGATCTCATTGGTACTCTTGATGTGGAAGAAAAGGCGAGAGCAAAGGACACACGTGCTCGAGGTATTGAGGGAGGATCTAGTGCCAATTTGGTACAGAAGAAAAACTTCCAGTCCCACAAGTTCAAGAACAAGGGCAAGTTTGATGGTAAAGCAAAGTTTGATGGGAAGAATAAGGCTGTGCAACACACCAGCTTCAAGAAGAAGAATGACAAGAAGAAAGGTGTCTGTCATGTGTGTGGAGATCCTGATCATTGGGCTCCTAGTTGCCCTAATCGCTATGAAAAGCGTCATCTTGGGAAAGGCGGCAAGACCGTCAATGTTGTCATTGGAGACACTGACATGAAGGATGATGGGTATGGTATATTTCCCACTATTCTTTGAGTATGTCATTCTCCTGATTGGTTGATTGACACGGGTGCTAATGTGCATGTATGCGGTGATATTTCCATGTTTTCGTCTTATCAGACCGCAGGGGACTTAAACCATGCTGATGGGAAACTGTTCAAGTGCTTTTGTTCGTGGTGTTGGCACGGTCGATCTGAAGTTTACTTCGGGGAAGATCATGTGGCCGAAGAACGTGCATTATGTCCCTGATACGTCCATTTTGCATCATGCTTATATGTTGATATTATTGCATTATGGGCTGTTATTATATGTTTTGTCACAATACTTATGCCTTTTCTCTCTTATTTTACAAGGTTTACATGAAGAGGGAGAATGCCGGCAGCTGGAATTCTTGGCTGGAAAAGGAGCAAACTCTGGAAACCTATTCTGCACAACTCCAAAAGCCCCAAAACTCAACAAAACTTCATTTCGGAAAATATAAAATATATCTAGCGAAAGAAACCCACGAAGGGGGCCACCGGCTGTCCACGAGGGTGGGGGGCGCGCCCCCTTCCCAGGGCGCCGCCCCTGCCTCGTGGGCCAGCCGGCAGGCCCCCGATGCCCATCTTCTCCTATATGAGGTGTTTTGACCTGGAAAAAATCAGAAGGAGGCTTTTGGGACCAGACGCCGCCGTCTCGAGGCGGAACCGAGGTGGAAACCAATCTAGGGCTCCGATAGAGCTGTTCTGCCGGGGATACTTCCCTCCGGGAGGGGGAAATCGTCACCGCCGTCATCACCAGCTACTCTCCCATCTTGGGGAGGGCTATCTTCATCAACATCTTCACGAGCATCATCTCCTCTCAAACCCTAGTTCATCTCTTGTATGCAATCTTTGTACCCAAACCTCAGATTGGTACCTGTGGGTTGCTAGTAGTGTTTATTACTCCATGTAGTTGATGCTAGTTGGTTTATTTGGTGGAAGATCATATGTTCAGATCCCTTATGCATATTAATACCCCTCTGATCATGAACCATATTATGTCTTGTGAGTAGTTACTTTTGTTCCTGAGGACATGGGAGAAGTCTTGTTATTAGTAGTCATGTGAATTTGGTCTTCGTTCGATATTTCGATGAGATGTATGTTGTCTTTCCTCTAGTGGTGTCATGTGAACGTCAACTACATGACACTTCACCATTATTTGGGCCTAGAGGAAGGCATTGGGAAGTAATAAGTAGATGATGGGTTGCTAGAGTGACAGAAGCTTAAACCCTAGTTTATGCGTTGCTTCGTAAGGGGCTGATTTGGATCCATATGTTTCTGGCTATGGTTAGGTTTACCTTAATACTTCTTTTGTAGTTGCGGATGCTTGCATTAGAGGTTAATCATAAGTGTGAGGCTTGTCCAAGTAAGGTCAGCACCCAAGCACCGGTCCACCCACATACCAAATTATCAAAGTACCGAACGCGAATCAGATGATCGGGATGAAAACTAGCTTGACGATAATTCCCATGTGTCCTCGGGAGCGCTTTCCTTTATATAAGAGTTTGTCCAGGCTTGTCCTTTGCTACAAAAAGGATTGGGACACCTTGTTGCACCTTATTTACTTTTACCTTTTGTCACTTGCTATCAATTACCTTATCACAAAACTATCCGTTACCTGTAATTCAGTGCTTGCGGAAAATACCTTACTGCAAACTGCCTATCATTTCCTTCTGCTCCTCGTTGGGTTCGACACTCTTACTTATCGAAAGGACTACAATAGATCCCCTACACTTGTGGGTCATCAAGACTCTTTTCTGGCGCCATTGCCAGGGAGTGAAGCGCCTTTGGTAAGGAAAAATTTATATAGTGTGCTGAAATTTATTGTCACTTGTTACTATGGCTCAAAATCCTTTGAGGGGCTTGTTCGGGGTATCTTCACCCCGAAGAGAAGAGCAAAGAGTTGCTCCTCAACCTACTGCACCTACTGAAAATGTTTGCTTTGAGATTCCCTCGGGTATGATAGAGAAACTGCTTTAAAATCCCTTTATAGGAGACGGAACACTGCATCCCGATTTACATCTAATCTATGTGGATGAAGTTTCTGGATTGTTTAAGCTTGCAGGTATGCCCGAGGATGTTATCAAGAACAAGGTCTTCCCTTTATCTTTGAAGGGAGATGCATTTACATGGTTTAGACTATGCGATGATATGGGATCATGGAACTATAATCGGCTGAAGTTGGAATTTTATCAGAAGTTCTACCCGATGCACCAGGTTCGTCGTGATCGTAATTATATTTATACTTTCTGGCCTCGCGAAGGAGAAAGCATCGCTCAAGCTTGGGGGAGGCTTAAGTCAATGTTTTATTCATGCCCCAATCATGAGCTCTCAAGAGAAATGATCATTAAAAATTTTTATGCTCGGCTTTCTCTTAATAATCGCTCCATGCTCGAGACTTCTTGTTCTGGCTCTTATATGATGAAGACTACTGAATTCAAATGGGATTTATTGGAAAGAATTAAATGCAACTCCGAAGATTGGGATCTCGACGAAGGTAAGGAGTCAGGTATGACCCCTAAGTTTGATTGTGTTAAAGCTTTTATGGATACCGGTGTTTTCCGTGAGTTTAGCACTAAATATGGACTTGACTCTGAGATAGTAGCTTCTTTTTGTGAATGTTTTGCTACTCATGTTGATCTCCCTAAGGAGAAGTGGTTTAAATACCATCCCCCTATTGAAGTAAAAGTAGTTGAACCTATTAAAGTCGAAGAAAAGACTATCACTTATAATGTCGATCATGTTATTCCTACTGCTTATATTGAGAAACCACCTTTCCCTGTTAGGATAAAGGATCATGCTCAAGCTTCAACTGTAGTTCGTAAGAGTAATACTAGAACACCTACACCCTCTGAGCAAATTAAAGTTGAACCTAGTGTTGCTATGGTTAAAGATCTCTTGGTAGAAGATTTAGATGGACATGTTATTTACCTCCAAGAAGAGTATGCTAGAATAGCCAAACCCAATGCTAGGAATAAACATAAACCTGTTGTAGGCTTGCCTGTCATCTCTGTTAAGATTGGAGATCATTGCTATCATGGCTTATGTGATGTAGGTGCTAGTGCGAGTATTATCCCTCTTGATTTGTATAACGAAATTATGCATGATATTGCACCTGTTGAGTTGGAAGGGATTAATTTTACTATTAAGCTTGCTAATAGAGACACTATTTCACCAGTTGGGATTGTTAGAGATATCGAAGTCTTGTGTGGGAAAGTTAAATACCCTGCTGATTTTCTTGTTCTTAGTTCCCCACAAGATGAATTATGTCCCATTATATTTGGTAGACCCTTCTTGAATACTGTTAATGCCAAAATAGATTGTGTGAAAGATATTGTTACTGTTGGGTTAGGGGATATGTCTCATGATTTTAACTTTGCTAAATTCCGTAGACAACCCCTTGAAAGGGCACCACCCAGTAAGGATGAAATCATTGGTCTTGCTTCTATTACCGTGCCACCTAATGATCCTTTAGAACAATACCTGCTAGACCATGAAAATGATATGCATATGAATGAGAGAAGGGAGATAGATGAAATATTCCTTACACAGGGACCCGTATTGAAAAAAACCTTACCTGTTGAAATCCTAGGGGATCCTCCTCCACCCAAGGGTGATTCCGTGTTTGAACTTAAACCTTTGCCTGATAATCTTAAGTATGTTTATCTTGATGAAAAGAAGATATATCCTATTATTATTAGTGCTAACCTTTCAGAGCAGGAAGGAGAAAATTTATTGAAAACTCTGAAGAAGCACCGTCCTGCTATTGGATATACTATGGATGATTTTAAGGGCATCAGTCCCACTATATGCCAACACAAGATAAAATTAGAAGAAAATGCTAAACCAGTTATTGATCAGCAGCGATGGTTAAATCCTAAGATGAAAGAAGTGGTGAGGAAGGAAATATTAAAGCTTCTAGAGGCAGGTATTGTCTATCCCGTTGCTGATAGCCAGTGGGTAAGTCCTGGCCATTGTGTCCCTAAGAAAGGAGGTATGACCGTCGTTCCCAATGATAAAGATGAATTGACCCCGCAAAGAATAGTTACAGGTTATAGGATGGTAATTGATTTTCGTAAGTTAAATAAAGATACTAAGAAAGATCATTACCCCTTGCCATTTATTGATCAAATGCTAGAAATGTTATCCAAACATACTCATTTCTGCTTTCTAGATGGTTATTCCGGTTTCTCTCAGATACTTGTGTCAAAAGGGGATCAAGAAAAGACCACTTTTACTTATCCTTTCGGTACCTTTGCTTATAGACGTATGCCTTTTGGTTTATTAATGCACCTGCTACCTTTCAAAGGTGCATGATGGCTATATTCTTTGATTTTTGTGAAAAGATCGTTGAGGTTTTCATGGATGATTTCGTCGTTTACGGAACTTCTTTTGATGATTGCTTAAGCAACCTTGATCGAGTTTTGCAGGGATGTGAAGACACTAATCTTGTCTTGAATTGGGAGAAGTGCCACTTTATGGTTAATGAAGGCATTGTCTTGGGACATAAAATTTCTGAAAGAGGTATTGAAGTTGACAAAGCTAAAGTTGATGCTATTGAAAAGATGCCGTGCCCCAAGGACATCAAAGGTATACGCAGTTTCCTTGGTCATGCCGGGTTTTATAAGAGGTTCATTAAGGATTTCTCCAAAATCTCCAGGCCTCTGACTAATCTCTTACAAAAATATATTCCTTTTGTATTTGATGATGATTGTCTAGAAGCATTTGAAATACTGAAGAAAGCATTGATATCTGCACCTATTGTCCAGCCTCCTAACTGGAATTTACCTTTTGAGATTATGTGTGATGCTAGTGATTATGCTGTAGTAGCTGTTCTAGGGCAAAGAGTTGATAAGAAATTGAATGTTATCCAGTATGCTAGTAAAACTCTAGATAGTGCCCAAAGAAATTATGCTACCACCGAGAAAGAATTTTTAGCAGTTGTATTTGCTTGTGATAAGTTTAGACCATATATCGTTGATTCTAAAGTAACTATTCACACTGATCATGCTGCTATCAAATTCCTTATGGAAAAGAAAGTTGCTAAACCTAGACTTATTAGATGGGTTCTCTTGCTGCAAGAATTTGACTTGCATATTATTGATAGAAAGGGAGTTGAGAACCCCGTAGCAGATAACTTGTCTAGGTTAGAGAATATACTTGATGACCCACAACCTAACGATGATAGCTTCCCTGATGAACAACTAGCTGTCATAAGTACTTCCCGTACTGCTCCATGGTATGCTGATTATGCTAATTATATTGTTGCTATGTTTATACCTCCTAGCTTCACATACCAGCAAAAGAAGAAATTCTTTTATGATTTGAGACATTACATCTGGGATGACCCACATCTTTATAAAGAAGGAGTAGATGGTATTGTTAGACGTTGTGTACCTGAGCATGAACAGGAACAGATCCTACGCAAGTGCCACTCCGAAGCTTATGGAGGACACCATGCGGGAGATAGAACTGCACACAAGGTATTGCAATCCGATTTTTATTGGCCTACTCTCTTCAAGGATGCCCGTAAGTTTGTTTTATCTTGTGATGAATGTCAAAGAATTGGTAATATTAGTAGACATCAGGAAATGCCTATGAATTATTCACTTGTTATTGAACCTTTTGATGTTTGGGGCTTTGATTATATGGGACTGTTTCCTGCCTCTAATGGGTACACACATATTCTAGTTGCTGTTGATTACGTTACTAAGTGGGTAGAAGCTATTCCAACTAGTAGTACTGATCATAACACCTCTATTAAGATGCTTAAAGAAGTTATATTTACGAGGTTTGGAGTCCCTAGATATCTAATGACTGATGGTGGTTCACACTTTATTCATGGCGCTTTCCGTAAGATGCTTGCTAAGTATGATGTCAACCATAGAATTGCATCACCTTATCACCCACAGACTAGTGGTCAAGTAGAACTAAGTAATAGGAAGTTGAAATTAATCTTGCAAAAGACAGTTAATAGGTCTAGGAAAAATTGGTCCAAGAAACTAGACGATGCATTATGGGCCTATAGAACTGCATACAAGAATCCTATGGGTATGTCTCCATATAATATGGTATATGGAAAAGCTTGTCACTTACCTCTTGAGCTAGAATATAAGGCATATTGGTCTATTAAAGAGCTCAATTATGATTTCACACTTGCCGGAGAGAAGAGGCTATTTGACATCAGTTGTCTCGATGAATGGAGAACCCAGGCCTATGAGAATGCCAAGCTGTTTAAAGAAAAAGTTAAAAGATGGCATGACAAAAGGGTACAAAAGCGTGAGTTTAACGTAGGTGATTAGGTCTTGCTATACAACTCTCGTTTAAGATTTTTTGCAGGAAAACTTCTCTTCAAGTGGGAAGGACCTTACGTTATTGAGGAGGTCTATCGTTCCGGTGCCATAAAAATCAACAACTTCGAAGGCACAAATCCGAAGGTGGTGAACGGTCAAAGAATCAAACATTATATCTCAGGTAATCCTATAAATGTTGAAACCAATCTTATTGAAACCGTAACCCCGAAGGAGTACATAAGGGACACTTTCCAGAATGATTCAGCCTCCGAAAAGGAAGAGGTATGTGATACTGTAAGTAAACCGACTCCAAAACAGTTTTAAAGGCAATTTTTATCCGTTTTGGAATATTTAGAAAAATAGAAAAATAAGCCGCAGTCCGGAAGAGACACGGGCCGTCCACGAGGGTGGAGGGCGCGCCCCCCTTCCCAGGGCGCGCCCCTGCCTCGTGGGCACCCCGTTTGTCCCCCGGACTCCGTTTTCTTGTGGGTTACTCCTTTTGGTCGGTAAAAATTCATTATATATATACTCCCGAATGTTTTGACGTACGCAAAAATCCTCTGTTCTTGTTTAGAGTTGTTTTCTACTAGGGTCTGCGAAGCCAGGCATCATGTCGTCTCCCTCCTCCAACAACGAAGGCAACGATGCTTGGCTAATGAGGATAGATCTGAAGAGGGAAGGACCCGCGGAGATCCACAAGGAGAAGAAGATCAAGATGGAGGTGGAAGATCTGACTCCGGCACAAGGAGAAGATTGAAGCTGAGATTGAAGCTTTCAGGATGATTGAGTTGGCTCAAATTCGGAACAAGCATCTCACAAGTGAAAATATTAAGTTGAAGGATTACATAGCTGCTCTTAAAGGTATTACCCGCAAGCTGGAAGATCTCCTATGCTCGATATATGAGGATCCTCCGTCCCTACTTGCAACTCCATCATCGCCACCCCCGAAGAAGGAGACATAATCATATGGGTATGGGAACTCCCCTTGGCAACTTCCAAGCTTGGGGGAGTGACCCCGGTATCGTATCAACATCACTCCTATCTGTACCATTTTTGCTAGTTCGATCCTTTGGGTAGTATCTTGATCAATTAGAATAAAGTGGACATGATCTAGTTGTGAGCTTTACCCTTTGTAATCGAGTCCGTGAGCTATATAATAAAGCTTAGTGTTGAGTCAAGGGCTTGATTTCCTCACTTGGGTCATGATAAAAAGAAAGAAAACGTAAAGAGTATCAAAGAGATCATATCGATCTTGTGGGAAGTAATGACTTCACATACAAGAGTATGATAAATAAAAGTTGTTGGGAGTTGACAAACAGAGTTTTGGTCATCGTTGCAATTAATAGGAAGTAATGAAAGAAGAGAGGCTTCACATACAAATATACTATCTTGGACATCTTTTATGATTGCGAGCACTCATGAAAATATGACATGCTAAAAGAGTTGATGTTGGACAAGGAAGACAACATAATGGGTTATGTCTTCTTATATCCGAAATAAAGTATATTGTCATGGATCATCCAACATGTTTGTGCTTGCCTTTCCCCCTCATGCTAGCCAAAACTCATCGCACTAAGTAGAGATACTACTTGTGCTTCCATATATCCTTAAACCCAGTTTTGCCATGAGAGCCCACCATACCTACATATGGATTGAGAAAGATCCTTCCAAGTAAGTTGTCATGTTGCAAACTCGCTAAAATATGTATGATTTATTAGTGTGGGAGAAATTAGCTTTATACGAGCTTGTGATATGGAAGTAATAAAAGCGACAGACTGCATAATAAAGGTCCTTGTCACAAGTGGCAATATAAAGCGAAGTTCTTCTATGCTAAGACTTTGTGCATCCAACCATAAAAACAAATGACAACCTCTACTTCCCTCTGCGACGGGCCTATCTATTACTCTTGCCTTATAAATGTTAAGGTGGAATCCACCTTTCCTTTATACATTTTATCCTTTGGTAAGTGCATTGTGTTGGAAAGATCCTGACATATATACCCACTTGGATGTAAGTTTTCATGATCTATTACTGTTGACATTACCCTTGAGATAAAAAGTTGGGAGGCAACACCATAAGCCCCTATCTTTCTCTGTGTTCGGTTAAAACTCCATAAACATAAATATCGCGTGAGTGTGGGCAATTGTGAAAGACTATATGATAGTTGAGTATGTAGGCTTGCTGAAAAGCTATTAATTTGGCTCTTTCCGATGTTACGATAAATTGCAATTGCTTCAATGACCGAGATCAAAGTTTGTTAGTTTCCAAAGAAGTTTATGATTCATAGTTGATATTGTGGATGAATTGTTACTTTAGCATAAGAATCATATGACTATATTTATATAAGTTGATGTTATGAGAATGATCATGATGCCCTCATGTCCGTATTTTGTTTTTATCGACACCTCTATCTCTAAACTTGTGGACATATTTTTCGATATCGGCTTTCGCTTGAGGACAAGTGAGGTCTAAGCTTGGGGGAGTTGATACGTCCATTTTGCATCATGCTTATATGTTGATATTTATTGCATTATGGGCTGTTATTATATGTTTTGTCACAATACTTATGCCTTTTCTCTCTTGTTTTACAAGGTTTACATGAAGAGGGAGAATGCCGGCAGCTGGAATTCTGGGCTGGAAAAGGAGCAAACTCTGGAAACCTATTCTACACAACTCCAAAAGCCCCGAAACTCAACAGAACTTCGTTTGAGAAAATATAAAAAATATATGGCGAAAGAAACCCACGAGGGGGGCCACCGGCTGTCCACGAGGGTGGGAGGGCGCGCCCCCTGCCTCGTGGGCCAGCCGGCAGGCCCCCGATGCCCATCTTCTCCTATATGAGGTGTTTTGACCTGGAAAAAATCATAAGGAGGCTTTCGGGACCAGACGCCGCCGTCTCGAGGCGGAACCGAGGCGGAAACCAATCTAGGGCTCCGGCAGAGCTGTTAAGTCGGGGATACTTCCCTCCGGGAGGGGGAAATCGTCACCGCCATCATCACCAGCAACTCTCCCATCTTGGGGAGGGCTATCTTCATCAACATCTTCACCAGCACCATCTCTTCTCAAACCCTAGTTCATCTCTTGCATCCAATCTTTTTACCCAAACCTCAGATTGGTACCTGTGGGTTGCTAGTAGTGTTGGTTACTCCTTGTAGTTGATGATAGTTGGTTTATTTGGTGGAAGATCATAAGTTCAGATCCATTATGCATATTAATACCCCTCTGATCATGAACCATATTATGTCTTGTGAGTAGTTACTTTTGTTCCCGAGGACATGGGAGAAGTCTTCCTATTAGTAGTCATGTGAATTTGGTCTTCGTTCAATATTTTGATGAGATGTATGTTGTCTTTCCTCTAGTGGTGTCATATGAACGTCGACTACATGACACTTCACCATTATTTGGGCCTAGAGGAAGGCATTGGGAAGTAATAAGTAGATGATGGGTTGCTAGAGTGACAGAAGCTTAAACCCTAGTTTATGAGTTGCTTCGTAAGGGGCTGATTTGGATCCATATGTTTCAGGCTGTGGTTAGGTTTACCTTAATACTTCTTTTGTAGTTGCGGATGCTTGCATTAGAGGTTAATCATAAGTGGGAGGCTTGTCCAAGTAAGGGCAGCACCCAATCACCGGTCCACCCACATACCAAATTATCAAAGTACCGAACGCGAATCAGATGATCGTCATGAAAACTAGCTTGACGATAATTCCCATGTGTCCTCGGGAGCGCTTTCCTTTATATAAGAGTTTGTCCAAGCTTGTACTTTGCTACAAAAAGGATTGGGCCACCTTGCTGCACCTTATTTACTTTTACCTTTTGTCACTTGCTATCAATTACCTTATCACAAAACTATCCGTTACCTATAATTTCAGTGCTTGCAGAAAATACCTTACTGAAAACTGCTTATCATTTCCTTCTGCTCCTCATTGGGTTCGACACTCTTACTTATCGAAAGGACTACGATAGATCCCCTACACTTGTGGGTCATCAGTCCCCTCCGTCAAAAAGAATCTTGTTAGCGGATCTCTGTTATGTAGAGATGCCTACAAGCTTGTCTTTGAGTCGAATAAATTTGTAATATCCAAGTATGGAACGTTTGTTGGCAAAGGTTATGAGTCAGGAGGCCTGTTCACCTCAGTCAAATGGGGTGGCCGAAAGAAAGAACCGTACTCTAACTGACTTGGTTAACACCATGTTAGACACATCGGGTCTATCCAAGGCATGGTGGGGGGAGGCGATGTTGACTGCATGTCATGTACTAAACCGAGTTCCCACAAAGAACAAAGAGATAACTCCATTCGAGGAATGGGAGAAGAAAAGGTTAAAACTCTCTTATCTATGAACCTGGGGTTGTTTGGCAAAAGTCAATGTGCCAATCTCAAAGAAGCGCAAACTTGGACCAAAGACCGTGAATTGTGTTTTCCTGGGATATGCTTTTCGAAGCATTGGATATAGATTCTTGGTTGTAAAATCCGAAGTATCTGACATGCATGTCAGTACAATCATGGAGTCGAATGATGCGACTTTCTTTGAAGATATCTTTCCCATGAAGGATATGGCTGCCTCATCTACTCAGGAGATGCCTAGTTCATCGAATCAAGAATCAGTTACAATTACTGAACCTACCATTTCAATGGAATACTTTGGAAAACCCGTGGAGGACAACGATGAAGTTCCTACTAGGAGCAAGAGAAAGAGGACTGCAAAGTCCTTTGGTGATGATTTTATTGTCTATCTAATAGATGATACTCCCAGTTCTATTTCAGAAGCCTATGCGTGTGAAGATGCTGACTACTGGAAGGAAGCGGTTCGTAGTGAGATGGATTCCATCTTGGCGAATGAAACTTGGGAGATTACTGATCGTCCCTATGGGTGCAAACCTATAGGGTGCAAATGGGTATTCAAGAAGAAGCTTAGGCCTGATAGTACTATCGAAAAGTACAAGGCACGGCTCGTGGCTAAGGGTTATACCCAAAAGGAAGGTGAAGACTTCTTTGATACTTACTCACCTGTGGCGCGGTTGACCACTATTCGAGTTCTACTTTCACTAGCTGCCTCACATGGTCTTCTCGTTCATCAAATGGATGTTAAGACTGCTTTCCTAAATGGAGAGTTGGATGAGGAAATTTATATGGAACAACCAGATGGGTTTGTAATAGATGGTCAGGAAGGAAAAGTGTGCAAGTTGCTGAAGTCTTTGTCTGGACTCAAGCAAGCACCCAACAGTGGCATGAGAAGTTTGAAAGAACTTTAACAGCTGCAGGCTTTGTTGTGAATGAAACTGACAAATGTGTGTACCATCGCCATGGTGGGGGCTAGGGAGTTATCCTTTGCTTGTCTGTTGATGACATACTGATTTTCGGAACAAATTTGAATGTTATTAAGGAGGTCAAGAATTTCCTATCTCGTTGTTTTGAGATGAAGGATTTAGGAGTGGCTGATGTCATTCTGAACATCAAGTTGTTGAGAGACAATGATGGTGGGATTACTTTGCTTCAATCTCACTATGTGGAAAAGATCTTGAGTCTCTTTGGCTATAGTGACTGCAAGCCCTCTCCAACACCATATGATGCCAGCGTGCTACTTCGAAAGAATCGAAGAATTGCTAGAGATCAATTGAAATATTCTCAGATTGTTGGCTCGCTTATGTACTTAGCCAGTGCTACAAGACTTGACATCTCTTTTGGTGTTAGCAAACTAAGTCGGTTTGTCTCAAAACCAGGAGATGTGCATTGGAAAGCTCTAGAGAGAGTTTTGCGTTATTTGAAAGGCACTGCAAATTATGGAATTCACTACACCGGGCACCCAAGGGTGCTTGAAGGGTATAGTGACTCAAACTGGATCTCAGATGCTGATGAGATAAAGGCCACGAGCGGATATGTATTCACTCATGGAGGTGGCGCTGTTTCTTGGAAGTCTTGCAAGCAGACCATCTTAACGAGGTCAACTATGGAAGCAGAGTTCACAGTACTAGATACAGCTACGGTCGAAGCGGATTGGCTTCGTGGGCTCTTGAATGACTTGCCGGTAGTTGAGAAACCTGTACCGGGTATCCTTATGAACTATGACAATCAAACTATGATCACGAAAGTGAGCAGCTCAAAGGATAACATGAAGTCATCAAGACATGTTCAAGGAAGGTTAAAGTCTGTCGGGAAAATGAAAAACTCCGGCGTAATTGCATTGGATTATATCCAAACGTCTAAAAATCTGGCAGATCCGTTTACTAAGGGTCTATCACGAAATCTGATAGATAATGCTTCGAGGGAGATGGGTATGAGACCCACAATATGAGTTGTTCATAGTGGTAACCTACTCTTTGTGATCGGAGATCCCGTGAATTAGATGTGGAAGACAAGCTGTTGGTCAACTGAGAGGAGAGTATCCTTACTATCAATACCACTCCATGAAGATGCAATACTGTCCTAAATCTGCATGGCAGGTTGATGTATATCTTAATGTGTTCTAAGTGGCTCATGTAAGCAGAGATGTTGTCCTGGAGAACATCTTTTGAAGAACACACCTATATGAGTCTGATTGTCAAACGTCACAATATATGAGAGTAGGGTTCTCTCTAGTAAACTCATGAAAGGTCACAGAGTATGACGCATAAGCTCCACCCGCGGGGAAGACCCACGGTAGCCAAGTATCGGTCAAGGCTTTGTGTGAAGCTAGATTCGCAGAAAACTTGCAGTTCAAGGCCCAGTCCACTGTTCAAGTTGCTTACTAGTGTAACATAGAGTTCTTGGTGGAAGTTCAACTTAACAGTCTCCACTGCAGTACCAAATAGTGTTTTGGAACCAAAGGCAAATTATGTGTACCTCTGGGATCTGCTGGGGGATTGCTGGAATTTTATCTACTTTGGGCCAGCCCAATAATAATTTCAGAAATTCCTAATAAATCCTAGAGGCCCACTTAGCCCATTCGTGCAAGGCAAGGGGCACTACTAAAGTTTAACCCCACATTGCTAGTTTACACGGAGTTGGACCTTTTTATAAGGGAGGCTCTTTCTCCACTTGTACGAGCATGAGAACAAGAGGGACATCCACGCGCGCTCCTCCTCCGCCGCCCGCCTCGCCACGCCACACCACGCTTGGTCACGACCCGCCGCGCCGCGGGTTGCGGGAATGAGCCGAGCCGATGTCTTATTTTTGCCACACGCGATGGGTATACGAAAGGTCGCGCGGAAGCTGAATTGTTTTTCTGTAGTGGACATTGAATCCAAACGACGCGCCTCTTCGGTTGCTGCCTGTTCGGTTCGTCTCCCTCACTCCCTTCAGCTCCCGTCGATGGCTTATCACCTCCTTCTCTTGCGCCTATATAAGGGAGGTCGCTCCTCCTCAGAGAGACGCACCAAAATCTCAACGTTTTTGGGGAGCGCTCGGCGCGACTACTGGCTGTTTCATCACGGACGATCCAGTCGCCGACGACTACTTCCCAAACGACGACTTCTTCCCCGATGTCGACAACCTCTTCAGCAACATGGCCGGCAAGGGCATCGCACCCAAGACCGGGGCTTCTGTTGCTGCTTCATATGTCTCCATGATCTCTCTAGTTTATCATGATCTATTCTTTGGCCCGTATGCGTTCTTGCTCTTTCTGTTAGAAACACTCTCACTGTTCCTTGTTCTAGTGTTTGTTCTAAATATGTTAGGTCCTACTTCATATATGCAACTAGTTTTACTGTCTGTTCCATATATGAAGATGCTATTTGATGACCCACAAGTGTAGGGGATCTATCGTAGTCCTTTCGATAAGTAAGAGTGTCGAACCCAACGAGGAGCAGAAGGAAATGATATGCAGTTTCAGTAAGGTATTTTCTGCAAGCACTGAAATTATAAGTAACAGATAGTTTTGTGATAAGGTGATACGTCCAAAACGTATCTATAATTTCTGCTTGCTCCATGCCACTTTTGGGTGATATTGCTATGATATTCATACACTTCCATACACTTTTGATCATATTTGGACTAACCTACTAATCCAGTGCACCCCGGTGCCAGTTTCTGTTTTCGGCTGATTTTGTATTTCAGGTTTTCACGTTAAGAGAACTGCCAGGAAAAATCCAAAAAAATTATATAAAAAATCAGCGTTCCGGAACCGACCTTGCGCCCGAAGTACAGCCGGGGGGGGGGCACCGGGGCTCGGGGCGCCCTGTGGGCGCGCCCCCCCCTGGGCCGCGCCGGGGGGGGCGCCTGGGCCCCCCGAAGCCCGTCCGGTGCCCCCCTTTGGCATATATTTAGGGGGTCCCTCGAAACCCTCAGAACAGAACCTATTTTCGCGATCCCATCTCTGTTCCGCCGCCGCCGCCGCTTCCAAGATCGGGAGCGCCAGGAGAACTCTTCCCGGCACCCTGCCGGAGGGGAGGATCACCACCGGGAGCTTCTCCACCACCATGGACGCCTCCCGGATGACTCGTGAGTAGTCTCCCTTGGACCATGAGTCCATGACCAGTAGCTATGTGATGTTCTCCTCCCGTTCTTGTGCTTCACTAATTAGCCCTCGTGAGCTGCCCTACATGATCGAGGCACATATGTAATCCTTATGCTGTTGCTATGATGAGTTTGCTGGGATCCGATGGATTATGAGATTATGTTCAGATTGATCTTGAGTAATATATTTGATTCACCTCTTTTATATTTATGTTCATAAGTAATTCTTGCATGTTCTCCGTTGTTATTTACTGCTTTGGCCGAGTAGTAGGTAGTGACTCCAAGAGGGAACGTTATGCTCGATTGTGGGTTCATGCCCCTCGATGACTAGCTTGAGTGACAGAAACATGAGTCTAGGGGATGTGATGTTGCCACAAGGGGGAAAACAATGGTGCTTGAGCCCGTGGGTGCAAGGATTGTTTACTTTACGCAAAGTTCTTTTAATGCAGTTGTCTGTTGCATTGAGTTTACACTATGGGTGGGGCTCGCAACTTAATACCAGCGAGATGTTCTGGATAGATATCTCAAGGTGGATGATTAGTAGTAGATATTGATGGATTTCGGTCTACTTACTTTGGCGTACCGCCCATGCTTTGAACCTCAACCTTTCTTGCAATGTAGTCAGCATTGGTTTGCGTTCGTGGTCCTGTCAATTGCCCAGCTGTAATTTGTTTACCTCACATAGCTGTTTTATCGTCTTTTGGGAGAGAGACATCACTAGTGAACATCATGAGACTCCGGTCCATATTACCATCATTGACCACATCCTCTATTTTACTTTTCGTTATTATTTACTATTGCAAAACACTATCTATCACTACTATCATTGCTTTTAATCCTTTGTGAACTACAAGGCCGGAGGGATTGACAACCTCTCTGTACTCGTTGGGAGCAAAGTTATTTGTATCTGTGTGCAGGTCCACGTTGATTGCTTTTATCTGGCGCCGTAGCAGTTGACACCTACTTGTTGAACCTAGGAGTCTCTGGGGATTCGATCCTTGGCATCTTTGCTAAGGGAAAACACTTCCACAACACTGCATCTTTCACCTTCCACTTGGGGTAACCAACGAGGGGTTAGAGGCCCATCAAGGAGTATTTTCTGGCGCCGTTGCCGGGGACTCCACTCTTCAGGATAGGGGAGTTGCATGCTATCTTTTACCTTTGCTTTTTAGTCTTGTTAGTTTACCTTTCAGTTTTTGCTTTAGTACCTTTTTATCGAAAATCACAAAAATAGTTATCTTGCTTGCTTGCTACTATGGGTTCCACCGAGAACACCAAGTTGTGTGACTTCACTAGTCACAACAACGATGACTTTATCAGCACACCTATCACTACACCTGCCACTTCAGCACATTCATATGAAATTAAACCTGCTTTACTGAACTTAGTCATGAAAGATCAATTCTCCGGTGCTGGAGATGATGCTGCTTTACACTTAAACAACTTTGTTGAACTTTGTGATATGCAAAAGTACCAAGAAATAGATGGTAATATTGTTAAGCTTAAGCTTTTTCCTTTCTCCTTGAGAGGAGGAGCTAAAATTTGGTTTCAGTCTTTGCCTAGAAATAGCATAGATTCATGGGACAAGTGCAAAGATGCTTTTATTGGAAAATACTATCCACCTGCTAAAATTATCCAACTTAGAAGTAACATAATGAATTTTAAACAATTGGATAATGAACACGTTGCCCAAGCTTGGGAACGTATGAAATCTCTTATCAAGAACTGCCCTACTCATGGTTTGACTACTTGGATGGTTATCCAAACTTTTTATGCAGGCTTGAACTTTACCTTGTGGAACTTGTTAGATTCGGCCGCGGGAGGAACTTTTATGTCAACTACACTTGGTGCTGCCACGAAGCTTCTCGATGAGATGATGACCAACTATTCCCAATGGCACACCGAACGCGCTCCAACAGGTAGGAAGGTAAACTCTGTCGAGGAGATTTCCTCCGTTAATGAAAAAGTTGACTTGATCATGTCTCTACTTTCGAAGCAATCTTCTGTTGATCCTCGTGATGTTCCTTTAAATTCTTTGATTGCTCAAGAACAAGTAGATGTGAATTTTATCTCTAGAAACAATTTTAACAACAATGCTTATAGGAGTAACTTTGGTAACAATCCAAGACCGTTCCCCTCTAATTCTTATGGGAACAACAATGCTTATCCTATCACCAAGAACTCCACTACTGAACTAGAGATTATGCTTAAAGATTTCATCACTACCCAAAAAGCCTTTAATAAGAGTGTAGAAGAAAAACTACATAAACTAGATGATCTTTCTTTTAAGGTAGACCATTTAGCCAATGAGGTAAAATTGCTAAAAATTGAAACTTCTCCTCTTAAGGAGAGGGAAGTCATTCCTATAAATGCTACTCAAGTGCAAATTAATGAAAATATTAGGATGATGGTTAAACTTAAAGAGAGATGGGCTAGAGAAAGGGAGGAAGATGATAGAATTAAGAGCCTTCCTACCCACCACACTGTTGCTACTATCCAAGTTATTGAGGATGTTCAAACTCTTAGCACCCAATGTACTCCTGGTCCCAATGGACCTATTAATGGTGATGCTATGACTATAGAAACTACCAAACATGTGAACCTAAAGGACACTACTACCACTTTACTTGATGCTCGTGACCTTGATTTTGATAATTGCACTCTTACCGAAGTTATCGATTTCCTTCACAAGATGTCTAGAGACCCCCGCACTAGCACGCTTAACCTTGCCTTCACAGAGCATATCACTAATGCTCTCATCAAAGCTAGGGAGGAGAAACTTAGAGTAGAAGCCTCCATACCTAGAAAGCTAGAAGATGGTTGGGATCCTATGATAAAAATTAATTTGAATGACTTCTCTTGCTATGCATTATGTGATGTTGGAGCTAGTACCTCTGTTATGCCCAAAAGGATATATGATATGCTTAATTTGAAACCTTATGATTCTTGTTCTTTTGGTGTTCGTCTCGTTGATTCTTCCATAAAGAAACCTTTGGGGAGGATCGACGATGTTCTTATTGTTGTTAATGATAATTATGTTCCCGTTGATTTCACTATTATGGATATTGAATGTGATCCTTCATGTCCAATTATTTTGGGACGTCCCTTTTTACGCACCGTTGGTGCTATCATTGACATGAAAGAGGGTAATATAAAATTTCAGTTTCCTCTCAAGAAAGGGATGGAACACTTCCCTCGAAAGAAGATCAAGTTACCTTTTGAGTCCGTTGTACGGGCTAGCTATTCTTTTACTCTTGATAAAACTTGATCTCTATGCATTATGTCTAGCTTAAAGGCATAAAAGAAAGCGCTTTTGGGAGGCAGCCCACATGAATAATTTTTTTGCTTTTGTTGTGTCTTGATGTTGTTTACTGCTGTAGCATCATCATTATATCTTTACTTTTCATATTTGTGCCAAGTATAGCCTCTGATTGCTAGAAAGTTCAAAAGTTGTGAGGTGCTGTCCAGGAAACAGATTCTGTCCTTGGATAGAGAAATTCGTATAAAATCACCAGATCATCTTTTTGGGCTGAATTTTTTCGACAGCATTCTCTATATAATTGTCTTTCGTGCGTCTGTTCTGAGTTTTTTGATTTGAGTTGCAGAAGTATCCCGAACAGTACAATTACTACCTGCTGTTCTGTTTTTCACAGATTCTGTCCTGTTTTGCCTTTCCTTCAGTTTGCAAACCAAGAGCTTGCTTTTTCTTTGCAAAAAACCTTTTGGCAATCTTGAGAAACAGTAGAACTTCAATAATATCTTTATTTCCAGCAAGGTATAATTATTTTATTAAGGGTACTAACCTCGCTAATCAGATTATGATGAGTTATGTATGAAGGGAGTTTTCAAGTGTGCGAGGGAAGATGATAAAAAGATTCAGGAGTGTCAAGCGCTCAAGCTTGGGGATGCCCCCGTGCACCCCCAAGAAATATTCAAGGAGACTCAAGCGTCTAAGCTTGGGGATGCCCCCGTGCATCCCCTTCTCCATCAACATTATCAGTTCGTCTTTCGTTCCGCTATATTTTTATCACTTCATGTGTTATGTGCTATGCTTGGAGCGTCTTGCTTTTAGTTTCCTTTTTAGTTTTTCATAACGAGTCGGAACTCAGCATTCCTTTATGTGGGAGAAAAACACGCTCCACTTCTACCTAGGACATAACATAGAATTTTCATATCTATCTTTGCTGTGTGTGTTCTTTGTCTTTTAAATAGCTAATATCATGCTCTGCTCTTAGTATTCATGCTTATCTTTTCAAAGAGCTTTTGTTTAGTTGGTTGCTTGAACTCTCTTTAATTACCATGCTCACCTTATTAAGAGAGTTTGCTTCCGTTGCATTGGTTAATATGTCTATGATAAGGATGCTACGTGTATAATGGTGCTTAGTAGTTCAGGTTTCTTATGGTTAGTCTCAAATAGCTGGGGGATTCCCAATGTGTTATTGGAGTACCAACATGATTTTTTTGCCTATGATGTGGTATGGTTTAGTAATATCTTCCTTCGAGAATTTATTTTGATTGACTTGGCGTATGCTCACGCATATTTAAGACTATAAAGAAAGTCTGTCAAGCCTTGATGATCTTTTATTTCTGAGTAGCGATATAACTACCATGCCTGATTCAATGTTGCTTTGTCGCTCTGCATGATTATGACCGTCATTGCTCTCTTAGTTGGTCGCTCCCAGTCTTTTGCTAACCTCCACCTGTACTAAGCGGAATGACTGGTTGTGCATCCACATCCTTTTAAACCAGTTATGCCATACGAGTCCACCATACCTACCTATATGTGGTATTCACCGCCACTCCAATTAATTTACATGTGCTACCTTTAAAACCTTCAATCTTTGCAATATATAGCTCATGGGAAAGTAGCTTAAAAACTATTGTGGTAAAGAATATGTTGCTTATGTATCTTATTTCTTATAAGTTGCTTGCTGAGCGGTAACCATGTTTTTGGGGACGCCATCAACTGTCACACTTTTGTTGAATATCATGTGAGTTGCTATGCATGTTCGTCTTGTCTGAAGTAAGGGTGATTTGCCGTGGGTTGAATAAGTATGCATATTATTAGAGAAGAACATTGGGCCGCCAACTAAAGCCATGTATCATGGTGGAAGTTTTAGCTTGGACCTTATCCTCAATCTCTTATGAGAATATGCTTGTGCATTAAAGAGGAGTCCATCATCTATTTTCTATGTTGTCCCGGTATGGATGTCCTCAAAGTTGAGATCTATCAAAAACGAGAAATCAAATGCGATTTATCTCCTTGGACCTTTGTACAGGTGGCATAGAGGTACCCCATTGTGACACTTGGTTGAAACATATGTAATGCAATGATAACCCATGGAAATCCAAGCTAATTAGGACAAGGTGCGAGCACTATTGGTATTCGATGCATGAGGCTTGCAACTTATAGGATGTCTTATGCATGACACATATGAAGTACTACTACCGTTGACAAAATTGCTTCTATAAAAAGCTCTAGCACATAACCATTCTTTTACTTTTATGTTGAGTCTCCACCTTCTTTTAAAAGCACCAACTACTGAGAGCATGATTGTCATTCTGAGTGTAATGTGCATTGTCCCAAAGTAGCATTGTCTTTTGCATGATTGTGATATCGTTTATGTTGAAATCATTGTATCTAGTCATCACTTAAACCTTGAGGGTGCCCCTGCATTTATGTTGTGCATCACTAAAGGGGGCAAGCTAGATATCACTTTATCATATTTGCACATCATGTTCATTGCAAATCTTTTTGATGCTTCAGTTTCATATTGTAAAACTTTTAGTCATTTGTGACTTTCTCATGAGGCAACTTAATTACTATAGAATCATTGTCTCAGTAAGCTTTTGTCATATGACTATGAAAAGTCCTATATGGTTAATAGCATGTCACCACAGAAATTATTCTTGTTATCATTTACCTACTCGAGGACGAGCAGGAATTAAGCTTGGGGATGTTGATACGTCCAAAACGTATCTATAATTTCTGCTTGCTCCATGCCACTTTTGGGTGATATTGCTATGATATTCATACACTTCCATACACTTTTGATCATATTTGGACTAACCTACTAATCCAGTGCACCCTGGTGCCAGTTTCTGTTTTCGGCTGATTTTGTATTTCAGGTTTTCACGTTACGAGAACTGCCAGGAAAAATCCAGAAAAATTATATAAAAAATCAGCGTTCCGGAACCGACCTTGCGCCCGAAGTACAGCCG
>LR738712.1:35647173-35700950 GCA_902687465.1 Secale cereale
GGCGCCCTGTGGGCGCGCCCCCCCCTGGGCCGCGCCGGGGGGGCGCCTGGGCCCCCCGAAGCCCGTCCGGTGCCCCCCTTTGGCATATATTTAGGGGGTCCCTCGAAACCCTCAGAACAAAACCTCTTTTCGCGATCCCATCTCTGTTCCGCCGCCGCCGCCGCTTCCAAGATCGGGAGCGCCAGGAGAACTCTTCCCGGCACCCTGCCGGAGGGGAGGATCACCACCGGGAGCTTCTCCACCACCATGGACGCCTCCCGGATGACTCGTGAGTAGTCTCCCTTGGACCATGAGTCCATGACCAGTAGCTATGTGATGTTCTCCTCCCGTTCTTGTGCTTCACTAATTAGCCCTCGTGAGCTGCCCTACATGATCGAGGCACATATGTAATCCTTATGCTGTTGCTATGATGAGTTTGCTGGGATCCGATGGATTATGAGATTATGTTCAGATTGATCTTGAGTAATATATTTGATCTACCTCTTTTATATTTATGTTCATAAGTAATTCTTGCATGTTCTCCGTTGTTATTTATTGCTTTGGCCGAGTAATACTTAGTGACTCCAAGAGGGAATGTTATGCTTGATTGTGGGTTCATGCCCCTCGATGACTAGCTTGAGTGACAGAAACATGAGTCTAGGGGATGTGCTGTTGCCACAAGGGGGAAAACAACGGTGCTTGTGCCCGCGGGTGCAAGGATTTTTTACTTTACGCAAAGTTCTTTTAATGCAGTTGTCTGTTGCTTTGAGTTTACACTATGGGTGGGGCTCGCAACTTAATACCAGCGAGATGTTCTGGATAGATATCTCAAGGTGGATGATTAGTAGTACATATTGATGGATTTAGGTCTACTTACTTTGGCGTACCGCCCATGCTTTGAACCTCAACCTTTCTTGCAATGTAGTCAGCATTGGTTTGCGTTCGTGGTCCTGTCAATTGCCCAGCTGTAATTCGTTTACCTCACATAGCTGTTTTATCGTCTTTTGGGAGAGAAACATCACTAGTGAACATCATGTGACTCCGGTCCATATTACCATCATTGATCACATCCACTATTTACTTTTCACTTTTACTTACTATTGCAAAACATTATCTATCACTACTATCATTGCTTTTAATCCTTTGTGAACTACAAGGCCGGAGGCATTGACAACCTCTCTGTACTCGTTGGGAGCAAAGTTATTTGTATCTGTGTGCAGCTCCACGTTGATTGCTAATTGCGCCGTTAGCAGTTGACACCTACTTGTTGAACCTAGGAGTCTCTGGGGATTCGATCCTTGGCATCTTTGCTAAGGGAAAACACTTCCACAACACTGCATCTTTCACCTTCCACTTGGGGTAACCAACGAGGGGTTAGAGGCCCATCATAAGGTAATTGGTAGCAAGTGACAAACGGTAAAAGTAAATAGGTGCAGCAAGGTGGCCCAATCCTTTTTGTAGCAAAGGACAAGCCTGGACAAACTCTTATATAAAGGAAAGCGCTCCCGAGGACACATGGGAATTATCGTCAAGCTAGTTTTCATCACGATCGTCTGATTCGCGTTCGGTACTTTGATAATTTGGTATGTGGGTGGACCAGTGCTTGGGTGCTGCCCTTAATTGGACAAACCTCCCACTTATGATTAACCTCTAATGCAAGCATCCGCAACTACAAAAGAAGTATTAAGGTAAACCTAACCATAGCCTGAAACATATGGATCCAAATGAGCCCCTTACGAAGCAACACATAAACTAGTGTTTAAGCTTCTGTCACTCTAGCAACCCATCATCTACTTATTACTTCCCAATGCCTTCCTCTAGGCCCAAATAATGGTGAAGTGTCATGTAGTCGACGTTCACACGACACCACTAGAGGAGAGACAACATAGATCTCATCAAAATATCGAACAAAGACCAAACTCACATGACTACTAATAGCAAGACTTCTCCCATGTCCTCGGGAACAAAAGTAACTACTCACAAGACATAATATTGTTCATGATCAGAGGGGTATTAATATGCACAATGGATCTGAACATATGATCTTCCACCAAATAAACCAACTAGCATCAACTACAAGGAGTTATCAACACTACTAGCAACCCACAGGTATCAATCTGAGGTTTGGGTACAAAGATTGTGTCGGGGAAACTGATCCACGAACACCTATGGGATCGGCGGGCCGACCCCTTTCGGTTCGGCGGGGGGCGGAGATCACACGAAGAGCAGATCGAGGCGAGGCACACGAGCAGTTTACCCAGGTTCGGGCCGCACGGATGCGTAAAACCCTACTCCTGCTTTGTGGATTGTTATTGAGTTCTTGCTCGGGAGCGCTGAGAGCTACAATACCCTCTAGCAGCTAACGAGACCGAGCGTGAGAGTGTTCGTATCTCTAACCCCCTTCTACGTTGCGCATGGGCCTCCTTTTATATGCTCAAGGGGTCACCGACGGGTGGCAACGCAGTTGAGGGTAAAAATGGAAAAAGTGTGGTAGTTGGTACAGTGTTCCATACCTAACCCTGACGGCAGGGGACAAGGGCATTAAATGCCCATCGACGTCGCCCAAACAGTGCAAAAAGGGGCCGTCAGGGGCGCCACCGTTCGCCACGTTGGCAACCTTGTCAGCGCCGCTTGCCACCGCGTACCCCTGGCTACACAGCCTCCCGCCACGTACGCCTGGAAGGGTCCCAGAGCGACACGTGGGTGGATGCGCTGGAGCGCGGGTACAGAGTGGTAGCTAGCCGCGGCAAGCGCCTTGCCGCGGTCGTTGTCTTGTCGCGTCCGGGAGCTTGCCGCTCACCGGGCCTTGCCGGGACACGTGGCGCGTCGCGGCAAGTTCCTTGAGATGCCTTGGTTGGCCTTCCCGGCAAGCTCCTCTTGCCGGGGTCTTGTCTCCTTGGCTTGAATACTTTGTTCTTGAATGGCTCCAAAGGAACCACTAAGGACCTCGGCGGTCACCCGGCAAGCCTTGCCGCGGGAGGCTGCGACTGCCCGTGCACAAGTTCGGGATACTAGGGTACCCCTACTTTAGTACACCGACAGGAGCCCCCGGGCCTGGGCCATACATGGTGCCGAGCGCTGTTGGGCCAGGCCCAAAACAGTGCACGGGCACGCGCGGCCTGGGTCACGCCGAATCTTTCTCCGTATCCACTGCGCCCTCCCCTAACGGCACGCGTCGTGGGAGAGATTGTGGGTGGCTTCTTTAATCGGAAATGCGGAACGTCCGCCCCCTCCCCCCTTATAAGCAGGGGAAACAGGGGCAGTTCGTCCATCTGCCCGTTGCTACTTCATCCTCGAAAACCTCCGCCGCTCCCCTTCTTCCCAAAGCTTGAAAGAGAGCAGCGCTCCGCCCCCCATCGCCACCAGCACCACCAGCACCGTCGACCTCCCTCACCACTTCCGCCATGGCTCCAAAAGGCGAAAAGGGGAAGAGCGCGAAGTCGGCCGAGGAGCTGCGGCTCGCGGCGCTGCGAAAGGAGCGGGCTGTCTTCCCCCCAAAGCTTGCCGCGAGGAAGCTGAGGGAGAACTTCTACCTCTTCTGGTCGGGGGAGACGCGGGCACATCCGCTCACCAAGGTACTCCCAGCCGTTGCTTGCAAAATGGCTCCGAACGGATACGCGTTCTTCGCCTTGTTCTTCTACTGCGGGCTCTGCCCGCTGATACGTCCAAAATGCATCACTATTTTATATCGCAATTCATCCTTATTCATTGATATATTTCACATTACGATGATGTTCTTATGTTGTTTTGGCCTATTTTACACAGTTTGCAACTTTCCGGTGCCGAAGCAGCAGACGTAAGATTCAGCGGTAAAAAGTGGACGCTGAGTTGCTGAAGAAGAATACCTCCAAATTACCTGAAAATCGACGGAGGGTATTTTCCAGACGGATCACGAAGGCACGCAAAAGAGCAACCAGAGGGGGGCTACAGGGCGCCCAGGCGGCCACCTGGCGCGGCCCCCACCCTGGCCGTGCCGGGGAGGCGCCTAGAGCCCTTGGCCCACTTCCGGCTGCCCCCTTTTGCCTATATACTCCTCATCATCCAAAAACCCTAAAAAGGAGAGTTTTGACGGAGTTCCGCCGCCGCTCCGTGGCGGAAACCTACAGAGAAGAAAAAGTCATCTCCGGCGGGCAGATTCCGCCGGGGAAATCACCTCCCGGAAGGGGAGATCATCGCCATCATCATCACCATCGTCACGGGCATCATCGAGATCATCATCAACATCATCCCCAACATCAGCACCATCTCCATCTTCGTCCAATCTCATCTCACAATTGCAACTTGTGTTGTAATCCGTACTATCTATCCTCTCTACTCTATCGGTGTTGATTACTACTTTGTGGTGAATGCTATTGAGTTTTGTTGGAGAAATATCATTATGTCCAGATTGTTTATCATCCATTTATCTCCACTGATCATGATCTCTTTTATGTCTTGTGAGTAGTTACTTTAGTTCTTGAGGACAAGGGAAAAGTCTTGCTGTTAGTAGTCATATGATGTTGAAGTAATATGTGTTCTTTGATACTTAAGTTGTGTTGTTATTTTACTAGTGGTGTTGTGTGAGTCGAACACTCAACACTTCGCCTTATTAAGGACCTAGGGGAATACATTGTGTACAAAGAATGCTTACGGTGGGTTGCCGGAGTGACAGAAACCTGAACCCCAGTTCGCACGCTTTTGCACAAGGGAACAATGGATCATCGATCGTATTGCTATGGTTAGGCTTTTGCCTTAAATACTATCTTGTATTTGCGGATGCTTGCAAGGTGTTTAATCATAAGAGTGCACTCATCTTAGTCTAGATAGTGTACTAGCATAGATCCACCCACTCAGCACTTATCAACACATAACATAGTACCGATACGGAATATGGCGAAAGCACATGACTACCTCTCCCGTGTGTCCTCAAGAACACTTTAGCCTTTATAAGTTCAGTTGCTAGGCCTCTCCTTTGCTCAGAAAGGATTGGGCCACTTGTTACTCTCCAGTGCCTTTTACTTTGCTCGCTTTTACTTTCCTGTTGCTTATATCAAGAAAACCCCTAAAAAGTTATCTTTCAGTGCTTGCAGTTATTCCTTGCTCAGAACCACTTATCAATACCTTCTGCTCCTCGTTGGGTTCGACACTCTTACTTATCGAAAACGCTGCAATAGATCCCTTACGGTTGTGGGTCATCAAGTACCGTTTTTTGGCGCCGTTGCCGGGGAGTGTAGCGCTATTGGTAAAGTTAACTCGTAAGGAAGTTTTTATATTTCTGTTTTTATTTTGTTGTTGCTTCTCTTTGTCCTTATGGACAACCTTGCTATTGGATCGTTGCTTGTGGGAAGACGCCCCACACCTGTGGTGGTTGCTCCTCCCCCTACTGAAATTGTGCCCTATAAAATACCAGCTGGTATTATCGATTATGTTTTGGCTAATCGTTATGCAGGAGACAGACATCCCGGTGAACACTTGCTATATCTGTCACAACTATGTTCATTATTTAAGCTTGCAGGTGTATCAATGGAGTTTGTCATGAGGAAATTGTTCTCCGTATCGCTTATAGATAAAGCTTCATATTGGTATAAGCTTCTCGATAACTCACACTTGCTTGATTGGCAAGAGCTTATGTCTCTCTTTTATACCAAGTTTTGTCCTCTTCATGAAATTCATCGAGACAGAAACTATATCTATAACTTTAGGTCTTGTGACGGAGAAAGCATTGCTCAAGCTTGGGGGAGATTGAAGTCCCTAATGCTCAAATGTCCTATTCATGAGCTCCCCAAGGAAATTATACTTACAAATTTTTATGCCAGGCTTTCTCGTCAGGATAAGGAGATGCTGGATGCCTCCTCTAGTGGGGTATTTCAGATGAAGAGTGTTGAAGAAAGGTGGGATCTCATTGAAAGGATCCAGAGGAATACCGAAGATTGGGAAATCGATAAAGGTATTGAACCCGCTATAAATTATGAGCATGATTATATTGAGAGCTATGTGAAAACTGATTACTTCAATACCTTTTGCTCTAAGATTGGTCTTGATTCCCATCTAATGATTGATTTCTGTAAGGATTTTGCCTCTCACGTTGATTCTTTTAAAAAGAAGAGAGATCAGCATCATGAACCTTTCAAAGAGTTACCTGTTGATATTCATGTTGCTGACCCTATTTTGCCTGTAGTTATATATGAAAAGCCTCCTTTTCCCGCAAGGATAAGGGAGCACTCTCTTGTGACAAGCATAATAAATAAAAGTGGGAGAAGAATTGATGAGCCTGAGGACCAGATCAAGGTCGATCCTCAAGTTGCATTGGTTAAAGACCTTGTTACTAATGATGTTTTGGATTCCAATGTAAATTTTTGTGCTATTTCCACTAACCTTGTCACAGCCAAGAATAAAGGCCCAATTTCAGGTACTCCAGTAGTATCTGTTAAAATAGGAGATCACAATTATTATGGGCTATGCGATTTGGGATCGAGCGCTAGTGCTATCCCCTATTCACTTTATGAAGAGATCATCGGTGAGATTTCACCTTGTGAACTTGAAGGAGTTGATGTTACCATTCATCTTGCAAACAGAGCAACTATCTCTCCTATTGGAATTGTGAGAGACGTTGAAGTCCTATGTGGAAAGGTAAAATACCCTACCGACTTTCTAGTACTTGGTTCAGAGAGGGACAATTTTTGTCCTATTATTTTTGGTAGACCTTTTCTTAGAACTTGTGGAGCTATAATAGATTGCAAGAAAGGTAAAGTTTCTGTTGAATTCAATGGTGAGCCATATGAATTTAATTTTTCCAAGTTCTCTAAGCAGCCTCGTGGTACCGATTTACCTAGTGATGATAAAATTATTGAAAGTATTGCTTCTATTGCTATTCCCCCTAATGATCCCTTGCAGCAATACATGGAGGACCACGAGAATGATTTGCATATGCAGGAAAGAAATGAACTAGATGAAATATTCTTGAGACAACCTGCTATCCTGAAGCACAACCTTCCGGTTGAACCTTTGGGAATTTTATCAAAACCAAAAGAAGACCCGGTGTTCGATCTTAAACCTCTTCCCGATACGCTCAAGTATGCTTATTTAGATGAAAAGAAAGTATATCCTATTATTATTAACTCTAACCTTTCAGGATATGAAGAAGAGCGACTATTGGAAGTACTTCGTAAACACCGAGGTGCAATTGGCTATACCCTTGATGACCTTAAGGGGATTATTCCATCTATCTGTCAACATACTATCAACCTTGAGCCCGATGCTAAACCAGTTGTTGATCATCAACGATGGTTGAACCCGAAGATGATGGATGTTGTAAGAACTGAGATTCTCAAGCTTCTAGCCGCAGGTATTATCTACCCTATAGCTGATAGTAAGTGGGTAAGCCCGGTACATTGTGTTTCTAAGAAAGGGGGTACAACTGTGGTTCCTAATGATAATAATGAACTAATACCTCAGAGAATTATTATTGGATATAGAATGTGTATTGATTACAGGAAGCTGAACAAGGCAACCAGGAAGGATCACTACCCGTTGCCGTTCATCGACCAAATGCTTGAAAGGTTATCCAAAAATACCCACTTTTGTTACCTCGATGGTTATTCTAGCTTCTCTCAAATTCATGTTAACACTGCTGATCAAGAGAAGACCACTTTTACTTGTCCCTTTGGTACTTATGCTTACAGGCGTATGCCTTTTGGTTTATGTAATGCCCCTGCTACTTTTCAAAGGTGTATGTCTGCTATCTTTCATGGTTTCTGTGAGGAGATTGTGGAAGTCTTCATGGACGATTTCTCCGTCTATGGAACTTCCTTTGACCATTGTCTCCACAACCTTAATAAAGTTTTGCAGAGATGTGAGGAGACAAATCTGGTACTCAACTGGGAGAAGTGACACTTCATGGTTAACGAAGGAATTGTTCTTGGTCACAAGATTTACGAAAGGGGAATTGAGGTGGACAAGGCCAAGATCGAAGCAATTGAGAGGATGCCCTATCCAAGGGACATCAAAGGTATTCGCAGTTTTCTTGGTCATGCTGGTTTCTATAGAAGATTTATTAAAAACTTTTCTAAGACTTCGAGACCCCTCACTAATCTTCTCCAGAAGGACGTTCCTTTTGTATTTGATGAAGATTGTAAGGAGGCTTTTAAAGTTTTCAAGAGAGCTTTAACAACCGCTCCTATAGTACAACCACCTGACTGGAATTTACCTTTTGAGATTATGTGTGATGCTAGTGATTTTGCTGTTGGAGCTGTTTTAGGGCAAAGAGTTGATAAGAAATTGAATGTTATACATTATGCTAGTAAAACCCTTGATTGTGCTCAAAAGAATTATGCTACTACTGAGAAAGAATTCTTAGCTGTAGTGTTTGCTTGTGATAAGTTTAGGCAGTATATTGTTGATTCCAAAGTTATTATTCATACTGACCATGCTGCCATTAAGTACCTTATGACAAAGAAGGATGCCAAGCCAAGGCTTATCAGATGGGTACTCCTTCTTCAAGAATTTGATTTGCAGATTGTTGATAGGAAAGGAGAAGACAATCCGGTGGCGGACAATCTTTCAAGGATGGAAGATATACCGCATGATCCCATCCCAGTCAACGACAGTTTTCCAGACGAGCAACTTGCCGTTGTAAAAGTACAATATCTTTCCGATCCTTGGTTTGCAGATTATGCTAATTTTATCGTTGCGAAGTATTTGCCTCCAAGTTTAATATTTCAGCGAAGGAAGAAGTTCTTTCATGATTTGAGGCACTACTTTTGGGATGACCCACATCTTTTCAAAGAAGGTCCAGACGGGATCGTGAGAAGATGCATAGAAGGACATTCTCAGACAATGTCATGATAGTCCCTATGGAGGACATCATGCCGGTGAAAGGACCGCACATAAGGTTCTTCAATCAGGTTTTTATTGGCCTACTCTCCTTAAGGATGCTAGAAATTATGTTTTAGCATGTGATAAATGTCAGAGAGTTGGTAACATTAGTAGAAGGAATGAGATGCCTATGAATTACTCACTAGTGATTGAACCCTTTGATTGTGGGGTTTTGATTTTATGGGTTCTTTTCCTTCTTCACACAAGTACACTCACATTTTAGTAGCTGTTGATTATGTGACCAAGTGGGTTGAAGCGATCCCCACTGAAAGTGCTGATCACAAGACATCTTTGAAAATGCTCAAAGATGTGATTTTCCCTAGGTTTGGTGTACCTAGGTATCTCATGACTGATGGAGGATCACACTTCACGCATGGAGCTTTTAGAAAAGCTTTAGCCAAGTACGATGTTAATCATAGAATTGCTTCACCGTACCATCCTCAAACTAGTGGGCAAGTTGAGCTCACCAATAGAGAGATCAAGTTGATCTTACAGAAGACAGTTAATAGAAATAGAAAGGACTGGTCAAATAAGTTAGGAGATGCTTTGTGGGCGTATAGAACTGCTTACAAAAACCCCATGGGCATGTCCCCCTATAAGATGGTTTATGGCAAGGCTTGCCATTTGCCATTAGAATTAGAGCACAAAGCTTTCTGGGTTGTTAGAGAGCTTAATGCTGACCCAAAGTTAGCTGGTGAGAAGCGTCTCATGAACTTGACTTCTCTAGATGAGTGGAGAAGTGAAGCTTACGAGAGCGCTAAAATGTTCCAGGAAAAAGTAAAGAAGTGGCATGATAGGAGGATTCTGAAACGTGAATTTAATGTTGGTGATAGAGTTTTGTTGTTTAGATCCCGTTTCAGGTTTTCTCCAGGCAAACTACTTTCCAGGTGGGAAGGGCCATTTCATATTGAAGAAGTCTATCGGTCTGGTGCAATCAAGATTAACAATTTTGAAGGCACCAAACCTCAAGTTGTGAATGGGCAAAGACTTAAGGATTACATAGCAGGAGACCCTGTCAATGTTGATGTGAATATGATATACACAACAACTCACGAAGAACATGTTGCAGCCCTGTTTCAGACACCAGCAGAAGCAGAATAAGAAAAGGTATGCATTACGGTAAGGAAACATCGCGAACCGCCATAAAAGTTCCATATTATGAGTTTTTGCAAAATTAGTAAAATTCTAAGCCTAAGTGGAGCCGGAGACAAGCTCCAGGGGGCCCAGGCGCCCCCCTGGCGCGCCCTACCTCCTGGCCGCGCCGGGAGGCCGCCTGGGCACCCAGGAGTCCGTCTCCGACCCTGCTTTAGCCTGTTACCTTCCTTTCTGTGCATAAATTTTTGCTATATATTTGCCCGGATTGTTCCGGCAACGTATCTCGCGATTTCGTGTGTTTTCTTTTCGATCTGTTTCTGCCAGGAAATCTTTCGGCTGGACCTAGGTGCCATGGCTTCCCCAAGTTCCCCCAAGGACAAGTTTGTCGTCAACGTCATCAACCCTTACCTCGCTGAGGTGAAGAAGCACCCTCAGGTTGTTCGGATGGAGGACGGTGTCCTCCATCAAGAAGATCTAAAGGGACCTATCAAGGAGGGGAGCATCCAGGCCAGGCTAGAAGAAGTGGAGCAAGAAGTCTTCAAGTACAAGAAGATGACTGAGCGTGGTGTTGAAGCTAACTTTGACATCATCAACGAGCTGAAGACCTACTTCCTGAAGGAGATGAAGGAGATGTGGAAAAGCATCACCGCATCTGATGAAAGAATTGAAGAGCTCCAAGGGCAAATTTATGATCTACATCACCAGAACTGTGAGTATGAACTAAGGTTTATGCGCATGGGTTTGAGTGCTGCATGCAGGATTCAGGAGACAAACTTCTCATATGAGACTGGAGAACCCCTTCCATGGAAGCGCTTCGCCGAGGACTACGTGATCAACGTCAACAAGAATGAGGAGTGAAATCTCCTTGGGTAATGGCATTCCCTTGGCTTGTTCCAAGCTTGGGGGAGTGCCGGGTATCTTTATCTTTATCTTTATCTTTTGTCTTTTAGAGTCAAGTAGAGTCGTATCATGTTTAGGAAGGTTATTATATGAAATAGGTGTGTGCATTGAGGTCCATCACTCCTTCTGTGGAGAGATTGTATCCGTGAGTGTGGAGTCGTCTATGATGGAATATTAATGAGAAGTCTATTGGTTCCTTTGCTGCACTCGGTATTCTCTTCACGCAATCGACCTTATATGATGATTCTTATGGGGAGTATTGACCTTATATCAGGTATGGCTTTGAAAACCTTATTTAATCTTGGCAAACATAGCTTTGGTCATAACAACAAGCATGATTTTCTTAAAGTAGCGACATAGCCAAAACCTTTATGTTATTATGCTTGAAGTGTTATGCTGACAAGGAAGACAACTTGATGTGTTATGCTTATTTTAATGTTTATGCTTTATATTGCTTTGCATCTTAGTCATCATCAATTGTCTGTTCTCTCAAAGCCTTGGCTAGCCTAAACTCTGTACTAAGCGGAATTCTGCTTGTGCATCCATACCCTTAAACCAATACCTTCCATATGAGTCCACCATACCTTCCTATTCGTGGTATTCCACTACCACCTCCTAAAGTATAGAATTTGTGTGTTATCCTTAAATGTTCAAAATCTTCTATTTTGTGCCCCTGTTTTAGCTCATGAGGAAGTAGTGGTTAATTCATGATCTTTTTAAGTTGGACAAGTTTTACCCTGGGATTGCATGTCTAATCTGCAAACCCCTAATACGAGAAGGAACTGGCATGAGTGCGCCCGGCTCATAAAAGATAATACAACAAACAAACCCTCCATCATGCTTTGTTCATGAGAAATCAGAAAACTTTGGCACCGATAAACAAAGGAGATTAAGGGGATGTGATCGTCCCCGTGCGGGAGCCGTTCCTCGAAACTTGTCCAGCTCGAGAAGTAATTGAGTTATCTATTAGCATTCGTTGACAAATCATGCACCTCTCAAAACTTGTTTTCATTCTGTTTGATTTAAGGATAGCACATGAGTTTTCCCTACTTCCCTAGAGCAGGGCCTATCTCTTAGTTTTTAGGATGAGTCAGTTATTCCTACTTCCTTCTATTCTTAAAGAGAGCAGACATTTGATGTTAACGAGGATTCATTCATATAAAGTTGCATTAAGATTTGTCATATCATATCTTTGTTGACATTATCATTTGATAGGTAAGTTGTTTGTCAAGCCCAGCTTAAGCAAACATCTTCCTTTGTGTTAACACTTTCACTTCTTGCCTAATAACATGTTCTTTCAAAAGCTTCAATTAATCTCATCAAAACATAAAGAGAAAGAGCAAAAGTAAAAGCTATTAGTTGTTCTTTGACCAAAGACATGTTTGCCATGATTTGATGAGTTTCCTTAGCCCTACTTTTGATTATAAGTGTTACCACTCTTTTATAAGGGCCTTATGAGATGAAGATTGCTGTTGAGGATATTTGAGTTTGGTGAAGAGGCTGTGATGCTTCTTGTCCGTAATCTATTTATCGACACTTCACTCTCTAAACTTGTGGACAGGTTTACCGAGCTCAGTATTCGCTTGGGGACAAGCGAGGTCTAAGCTTGGGGTGTTGATACATCCAAAATGCATCACTATTTTATATCGTAATTCATCCTTATTCATTGATATGTTTCACATTACGATGATGTTCTTATGTTGTTTTGGCCTATTTTACACAGTTTGCAACTTTCCGGTGCCGAAGCAGCAAACGCAGGATTCAGCGGTAAAAAGTGGACGCTGAGTTGCTGAAGAAGAATATCTCCAAATTACCTGAAAATCGACGGAGGGTATTTTCCAGACGGATCACGAAGGCACGCAAAAGAGCAACCAGAGGGGGGCCACATGGCGCCCAGGCGGCCACCTGGCATGGCCCCCACCCTGGCCGCGCCGGGGGGGGCGCCTAGAGCCCCTGGCCCACTTCCGGCTGCCCCCTTTTGCCTATATACTCCTCGTCATCCAAAAACCCTAAAAAGGAGAGTTTTGACGGAGTTCCGCCGCCGCTCCGTGGCGGAAACCTACAGAGAAGAAAAAGCCATCTCCGGCGGGCGGATTCCGCCGGGGAAATCACCTCCCGGAAGGGGAGATCATCACCATCATCATCACCATCGTCACGGGCATCATTGAGATCATCATCAACATCATCCCCAACATCAGCACCATCTCCATCTTCATCCAATCTCATCTCACAATTGCAACTTGTGTTGTAATCCATACTATCTATCCTCTCTACTCTATCTGTGTTGATTACTACTTTGTGGTGAATGCTATTGAGTTTTGTTGGAGAAATATCATTATGTCCAGATTGTTTATCATCCATTTATCTCCACTGATCATGATCTCTTTTATGTCTTGTGAGTAGTTACTTTAGTTCTTGAGGACAAGGGAAAAGTCTTGTTGTTAGTAGTCATATGATGTTGAAGTAATATGTGTTGTTTGATACTTAAGTTGTGTTGTTATTTTACTAGTGGTGTTGTGTGAGTCAAACACTCAACACTTCGCCTTATTAAGGACCTAGGGTAATACATTGTGTACAAAGAATGCTTACGGTGGGTTGCCGGAGTGACAGAAACCCGAACCCCAGTTCGCACGCTTTTGCACAAGGGAACAATGGATCATCGATCGTATTGCTATGGTTAGGCTTTTGCCTTAAATACTATCTTGTATTTGCGGATGCTTGCAAGGTGTTTAATCATAAGAGTGCACTCATCTTAGTCTAGAGAGTGTACTAGCATAGATCCACCCACTCAGCACTTATCAACACATAACATAGTACCAATACGGAATATGGCGAAAGCACATGACTACCTCTCCCGTGTGTCCTCAAGAACACTTTAGCCTTTATAAGTTCAGTTGCTAGGCCTCTCCTTTGCTCAGAAAGGATTGGGCCACTTGTTGCTCTCCAGTGCCTTTTACTTTGCTCGCTTTTACTTTCCTGTTGCTTATATCAAGAAAACCCCTAAAAAGTTATGTTTCAGTGCTTGCAGTTATTCCTTGCTCAGAACCACTTATCAATACCTTCTGCTCCTCGTTGGGTTCGACACTCTTACTTATCGAAAACGCTGCAATAGATCCCTTACGGTTGTGGGTCATCACCCGCCCTTCTCTGAATTCTTCTGTGACATTATGAACACCTCCTTGACTTCACCCCCAATGCCGTCCTAACCATGGCAGTTTTCGCACATCTCTGCGAAAACCTTGTCGGAGTCCATCCCAATGTAACCCTCTTCCGCCACTTCTTTACGCCCCGAGTCGAGAGAGGAGAGACCTTATCCAGCGGAGTCTCCTGGATTTCGAGGACGCACAAGAAGGAAGCTTATCTAGAGGGAGAGTTCTGCAGCAAATGGGAGGAATGGAGAGCCAATTGGTGCTGGATTGTAGAGGAGAACCCGCAGCCATTCACCGCCCGGCGCCAAGCCCCAGTAGTACGCGGCAACGACTGGAGTGACTTGGCTCCGGAAGATAGTAGATTGAAGATCGCCACTGCCCGGATCCAACGCCTCAGGCTCGCCGGGCTAACTGTAGGCGCAGTTGGCGCAGACTTTCTTCGCCGCCGCATCGCCCCCCTGCAGGAGAGGAAGAGGCCCGCCTGGGAGTTTGAGAACGCGGCAGATATCATGAGGCTGTGCCCGGGCCTCAACTTCAACTTCACTGTCCTGGAGCTTAACGGGATGCTCCAGGTGCTGTTCAAGTATGACCCCGATCATCCTGAAGTGTTCAGGTTGCCGAGGGGGGTCGTCCCGCTGTGCAATAACTCCGCGCTCAGCCGCATCCGCGCAATGATGCCGTTGTGCGACTCTCATGGGATTGACCCAACTTGGCAAGAGCCTGCCGACGAAGCCGTGCAGGAGTTCTTCAACAACTTAGAAGAAACGCCGATTCGCTCCGACGAGAAGAAGGGCCTCACCCGCGACACCATCGACAAGGAGACGGCGTACATCGCCACCAGGCTGGAAGAGGCGGCGGCAGCCGCGGCCGCGGGCGAGTTCGGATTCACCGTGGAGGAGGCGGAGGCAGCGGAGGCGACAAGCCTTGCCGAGCGAGAGGAGTTTCTCGGCGCGGGGGAGCCTGCCGGCGAGGAAGAGCTTGTCGCGCATGTCGCTGAGCCAAGCGAGCCCGCTGAGGATACGAGCGGCTCGCTGGAGATCGACTCCTCTTCCTCCTCGTCTTCAGGCAGCTCGCCACCACCAGCAGAGCCTCCAGCTCCACCAAGAAGGCGTCTCCGCAAGGCCGGGGACGTAGCGGAGCGGCAGACGGGTCAACAGCCGCCGCGCCGCGCGACACGCTCCACTGCGGCAAGCAAGGTTGCTGCGAGAGCACCTCGTGCGTCTGCTGCAACTGGAGCGGGGTCTTCCCGGACCATCGCTTCTGCTCCTGCAGCTCCTCACGCCACGGCGGCAGCCGGAGCGGCGTCATCTCAGACCACCGCCACCGCCCCCGTCAAGCGGCCAAGGGAGCCTACTCCTCCGCCTCCTCGCGCCGGGCGTGAGCCGGACTTCGACTTCTCCGCGCTCAGCTCCGACGAGGAAGAAGAAGAGTAAGACTTTGTCGTTCTTGTATTTCTTCAACTTTTGCTGTTTGGTCTTGTATCTCTCATTTGCTTGACTCTAAACTTGTTCCTTTTTAGAACTCTGGCCCAGAGAGCGGCAAAGAGAGCCAAGGTCCCGGTGATTGTCATCGAGGACGAGCCTGCCGTGACAGCAAGGGATGCGCCTGAGACAAACTTGCCGGACCCGGCAACTGATCTTCAAAGCAGCCCCCAGCGCAGCCCCCAGCGTAAGTGTTTGGTTCACTTTCCGCTGTTAGGCGCGTGTGGGTGTTCTATCTTTTGCTGATATCTTGATTGTTGATTTGTGTAGGAGCAGAGCAGCCGCACCAGGAGCGCCCGGAGACCGTCCCAGACGTGCTTTCTGCTTCAACTACGCCGCCAAGGGCAAGTTCCCCGGCAAGGGTCTCTCCGGCAAGGGAGAGTTCTCCACCAAGGGCGAGTTCTCCGGCGAGGGACAGCACCAGCGGCCCTCCGCCGGCGGAGACCACGACTACGCCACCAAGGGAGAGTTCCCCGGCATGGACACCGCCGAGGAGCCGGCTCACGCAGGTATTCTTCTTGCTTCAAAAACTCCCCTTGGGCTTTTCTTCTTTTGATTCTTATTTTTTGGATATTTGCTTGACTGTTTTTCTCCCCTTTCCTACCGTCAGACCCATCCGCTGCGGAGCCGATGGAGACGGAGGTCGTTGGCGAGGAGAATACGCGCGGCAACACCGGCGACGCCGCTGCCACCGAAGAAGCGACCGGTGCTGACGATCCCGCCGGCGACGAGGCCGCCAAGGCTGCCGCCGCAGCAGCTGGCAAGGGGTCCGGTGATCGCACTGACGGCCCTGAGGCCGCAGGAGCGCCATGCGCTACGCCGACCGCCGATCCCTCCGCCGCTGCCGCTGCTCCAGGCTCCGAAGAGCCCGAGCCAGGCGCCTACTTGAAGGCCGGCGACGGCGTCTTCATCAAGCTCCCCTGGGCATCGAGTTCCAGGGCGCCGGTCGAGGGAGAAGTCTTCGACGGAGAGGTGCTCGCCTCCGCCGGGCTGACGCTGCTCGACGCGCCGAGCAGCAGCAGCAGCGAGCCTGAGAAGGAGCGGCTGCTGCGGAAGCTGCTGTCGCTCTACCGCGCTCGGCAGGCCAAGCTGGAGTCCCACGAAGCGCTGGCCGCCAAGGCGGGAGCCGACATTGAGAAGCGCGCCGAGGAGCTCCGGGCCCTCAACCAGGCAGCTCTCCGGTCCTTGGCAGAGGAGCGGGAGCAACTTGCCGAAGAGCAGACGGCCTTCTTCCTCGAGAAGGCCGAAGTCGAAGAGAAGCAGCGGCTTGCCGCCGAGAAGCTATCCACGCAGGAGGGCGAGTTGGCGAAGCGGAAGGTCAACCTCGACAGCCACGAGGAGGACCTTGCCGCGCGCAAGCAATCACTTGGCGGGGCACTCCAGGAAGCAAAGGACGCTGCCGCAGCTGCCGAGGCCGCCAAGAAGGAGCTGGAGACAAAGGTGGCGCAGCTGGAGGCCGACCTCAAGGCGAGAGGTGAAGAGATCGCCGCGCTCAAGCTCGAGCGGGAGAAGGACGCCCACAGCCACTCAGAGCTGCAGGTCCGCCTCGCCGAGAAGGGCAAGGAGCTTGCCGCCGCCAAGAACTCCAATGCGGATCTTGAGTTGAAGCTAACCACTTTGACCAAGACGCTGGACGGCGCCAAGGAGCAGGAAGCGGCCCTGAAGGAGGAGGTCAAGGCCGAGAAGGCGCTGCTGGCGAGCGCTGCTGTCACTCAGAACAACTTCAGGGCGACCGTCGAGCACTGGACGGAGAGTCTTGTGAACGCTGCCGCGGATATCGACAGGGAGCTGGCGCAGCTCGGGGTGGAGTATCTCGGGTATTCCTCCGACGAGAACCTCCACCCCAGCGCCAAGCTCACCCTATTCTTCAGAGGCGTGGCGACGGCCCTTCAGCGTCTCCGGGAGAGGATCCCAAAGCAGCTGGCGGACGAGTCGCGCAAGCTCTGCGCGAGAGCCCTTCAAAAGGTGTTGATGAAGGTGGCCTTCCACAATCCGGGCCTCATCCTCACCAACATCCTCAAGAGCTTGCCGTCGGACGCTGATCTGGAGGCGCTCAAGGCCCTTGTTGCACCCATCATGGACAAGGTGAGCGGGATTAAGAGGGTCGAGGGCGATCGCGCAGATTAGGCTGCCCATTTTCTTCTTTCCTTATCGCTGTTAGCCATGTTATGAAAAACAGTCTATTAGAGCTGCGACAAGCCATTTTGTAATATAACTCTATTTTGGGTAGTAATTGCAACGTTATTTCCTTTACTTGATTCCTTCCTTTGTATGTCTCTGCCCTACGCTTTTAGGGAACTTGCCGGCGCAGGCACCTTAGCCGCGAGCGCTGAGTGCGGAACTTCAGCAGCCTGCTGGCGGTGCCGTCACCGACAAGAAACCTTGTCGCAACTAGTCGCAGCTCACTTAAGTTGTTGAGCAAACTCGAAACAAAGTAAGGGCGCAACACTAGTCGCAGCACACTTAAGCTGTTGAGCGGACTCGAAACAAAGTAAAGGGCGCAACTAGCTACGAGTTGTTTCCTCCGCGCACAGGTTTTCCATACAAAGCACGGTTGTTCAAGGAAGATAACTTAAAAATTTAAAATTTTGATTGCTCAAACTTTGGCAACTTAGCTTTTGTGTTGTTTGCTTGCCGACAAGGCGAAACTTTTTTGAACGGCGCTTGGTCCATACTACTATCTTCTCCTCCCCCCCGGCAAACTTGTGCGCGAGGGAACCTTCCTTTCCTTGAGAAAAAAAGAAAGAAGAGAAAATATAGATATGGAGCCTTTGGGCTCGTTATGGCTTACCGGGGGTAGGCGCTGCACAAAGTGTCAGATAATACATGCATGAAATAAAGAGCATGAAATTGACAAGATGTGCGGGGCACATGAGCTTTACTGATGCACGGGGTCTGCGCCCGGCTTTGTACAAAGGATTACATGCAACATCGGCAAGACTTGTACAAAAGGTGGTTGCCAGAACGGGTCACGGCAACCGCGCCTTACGGGTAAAACTTACGAAGATGCTCGATGTTCCAGGAGTTGCTCACCGGAAAGCCATCTTCGGTCTCAAGGCGGACAGCGCCGGGCCTAGTGACTCGTTTCACCCGGTAAGGGCCTTCCCACTTCGGCGTCAACTTGTTGGAATTCTTGGCGGACTGAACGCGCCGAAGAACAAGGTCGCCTTCCTCGAGACTTCTGGCGTTAACCTTGCGGCTATGGTAGCGACGCAAAGCTTGCTGGTAGCGAGCAGCTCGTACAGCAGCCTGAAGACGGTCTTCCTCAAGAAGCAGCGCGTCATCTTGTCGCAGCTGCTCTTGCTTGAGCACATCATAAGCGAGCACTCGAGGTGACCCGTATACGAGTTCCGTGGGGAGAACTGCCTCTGCTCCATAGACTAGAGGGAAAGGTGTCTGTCCAGTGGCTCGATTTGGCGTCGTTCTTATCGACCAAAGAGCCGCCGACAGCTCCTCGATCCAGTTTCTTCCGCACTTGTGCAGCCTGTCGAAAGTTCTGGTCTTGAGTCCACGCAGCACTTCAGCATTTGCCCTCTCCGCTTGACCGTTGCTTCTCGGGTGAGCAACAGAAGCGAAGCAGACCTTGGCGCCAAGATCTTGGATGTACTGCATGAAGGTGCGGCTCGTGAATTGTGTATCGTTGTCGGTGATGATCCTGTTAGGGATCCCGAAACGGCAAACAATCGACCTGAAGAACTTGACTGCTGACTGTGCGGTCACCTTCCTTACTGGTTCCACTTCCGGCCACTTTGTGAACTTGTCGATAGCAACGTACAAGTACTCAAAGCCCCCGGCTGCGCGGGGAAAGGGGCCGAGGATGTCGAGCCCCCAGACCGAAAATGGCCAGGATAAAGGGATCATCTGGAGAGCTTGAGCTGGCTGGTGTATCTGGTTGGAATGGAACTGGCACGCTTCACACTTGGTTACTTGTGCAGTTGCATCCTGGAGGGCTTCCGGCCAAAAGAAACCTTGCCGGAACGCTTTGCCGGCAAGTGCTCTTGCGCCAATGTGGTGACCACATATGCCTCCATGTATCTCTGCCAACAGCTTTTGTCCATCTTCCCGGGGAATACACTTCAATTTTACACCGTTGAGTCTTCTTCTGTACAGTGTGTTGTCGACAAACTGGGACATACTTGATTGCCGGGCTACTCTTTCCGCTTCTTCTTGCTCTTCGGGAAGTTCTCCTGTCTGAAGGAAACAGACAATCTGCTGCGCCCATGCTGGAGCTTGTGGCTCGACAACAAGGACTAAAGGCGCATCTGCTGCTGCGGAACATCCGCTTCTACGGCGAGAACCTGCGGTTCGGCCGGAGCTTGATGTTCCTCGGCAAGCTTGCCGGAGCAAAACTTGTCGGGAGCGTTTGCTTCAACGGAACAAGCCCTGGGGCTTGCCGGAGCAGACTGCTCCTCAGCATTCTTGGTGTTGATCTTGGGGACCTTCTTGGCAGCGGCTTCGGGAAGCTCTGCCGGAAAGTAGTCGCCAGAAATCAACTTCCTCTTCTTGCTCTGTCCAGTTGATGGTGTTACGGATGGTTGAGTCAACTTGAGCACAAAGATCCCTGGTTCCACGGGTAACTTAAGTGCGGCGCACTTCGACAGGCCGTCGGCGATGTCGTTCTGAGCTCTTGGAACGTGCTCCATCTGTAGGCCGTCAAAGTGCTCTTCTAGCTTTCTCACTTCATCAACGTAGGCTTCCATCAACGGACTCTGATAATTCTTGTTTACTTGGCGGACGACAAGCTGCGAGTCACCCCTGACAATGAGCTTCTTGATCCCAAGGTCTGCCGCGATCCTGAGACCGGCAAGCAAACCTTCATACTCTGCAGTATTGTTTGTTGCTTGCTCCTTGGGAAAGTGCATCTGGACTACGTACTTGAGGTGCTCTCTGGTGGGTGCGACAAGCAGCACGCCAGCACCGGCGCCTTGCAGCGAGAAGGCACCATCAAAGTACATCAGCCACTCTTTGCTTGCTTCCTTGACGGGGATGCTCGTTTCTGGAATTTCTTCATCTGGGGTTGGCGTCCACTCTGCTATGAATTCTGCCAATGCTCTGCTTTGGATAGTTGAAGTGCTCTCAAACTTGAGGCCAAAGCTTGACAGTTCCAGTGCCCACTCAATAATCCTGCCTGTCACTTCTGGATTCTGCAGTATCCTCTTCAGCGGAAAGCGAGTGACAACTGTGATCTCATGTGCTTGGAAGTAATGGCAGAGCTTTCTCGAGGCCATGAGAAGGCCGAAAAGCAATTTCTGCACACCAGAGTACCTTGACCTAGCCCCCCGCAGAAGGGAACTGACAAAGTAAACTGGGCGCTGCACCATCCTCTTCCGTATCTCCTCTTGCTCCTGCGCAGATCCATCTTTGTCGGGACCAGAGCTTGTCGGGGAAGCCCCCTGCTTGTCGTTGGACGCACTTGCCGTGGTTGCTGGCTCATCATATGCCTCCCTCTCCGCTACTAACGCAACACTAACCACTTGATTGGTTGCCGCTATGTACAGCAGCAACTTCTCTTGTGGCTTAGGTGCGACAAGTATCGGAGTGGAGGACAGGTATCTCTTCAAGTCTTGCAGCGCTGCCTCCGCTTCCGGAGTCCATTTCATTGGACCTGCCTTTTTCAAAATTTTGAAAAACGACAGGGCGCGCTCAGCAGACTTAGAGATAAACCTGCTAAGAGCAGCCACACAACCGGCAAGTCTTCGCACATCCTTGACGCGCTTTGGTGCTTCAATCTGCTCAATGGCCTTGATCTTGTCGGGGTTGGCTTCAATTCCCCTCTGAGACACGAAGAACCCGAGAAGCTTACCGGAAGGGACTCCAAACACGCACTTCTCGGGGTTGAGCTTGAGCTGGATCTTGCGCAGATTTGCAAAGGTCTCGTCCAAATCTTGAATCAGAGTTGCCCTGTCCTTGCTCTTGACCACTATGTCATCCATGTAGGCTTCCACATTTCTGTGAATTTGTGGCTCAAAAGCTGTATGGACTACTCTTGCGAATGTCGAACCAGCATTCTTCAAACCGAACGGCATCCGTATGAAACAGTATGTGCCGCATGGAGTGATGAACACGGTCTTCTCCTCATCTTCTTCTGCCATGAAGATCTGATGGTATCCTGAGTATGCGTCAAGAAATGAAAGCAAATCACATCCGGCTGTGGAGTCAACAATCTGGTCATGCGTGGCAAGGGAAATGGGTCTTTGGGACAAGCTTTATTCACATCGGTGAAGTCGATACAAAGCCTCCATTTCCCGTTTGCTTTATGCACGACTACAGGATTGGCCAACCACGTAGGATGGAGCACACCTCTGACAAGGCCTGCTGCTTCCAACTTCTTGATTTCTTCTGCAATGAATTCTTGGTGCTCCACTGCTTGTTTCCTGACTTTCTGGTTGATGGGCCGCGCGTGAGGACAGACGGCAAGATGGTGCTCAATTACTTTCCTGGGAACACCGGGGATGTCAGACGGTTGCCATGCAAACACGTCGATGTTCGCCCGCAGGAAAGCAACGAGCGCGCTTTCCTATTTAGGGTCAAGTGTGGCACTGATGGTGAAGGTACCACCAGTGCCGTTGATGACCCACAACCGTAAGGGATCTATTGCAGCGTTTTCGATAAGTAAGAGTGTCGAACCCAACGAGGAGCAGAAGGTATTGATAAGTGATTCTGAGCAAGGAATAACTGCAAGCACTAAAAGATAACTTTTTAGGGGTTTTCTTGATATAAGCAACAGGAAAGTAAAAGCGAGCAAAGTAAAAGGCACTGGAGAGTAACAAGTGGCCCAATCCTCTCTGAGCAAAGGAGAGGCCTAGCAACTGAACTTATAAAGGCTAAAGTGTTCTTGAGGACACACGGGAGAGGTAGTCATGTGCTTTCGCCATATTCCGTATCGGTACTATGTGATGTGTTGATAAGTGTTGAGTGGGTGGATCTATGCCAGTACACCCTCTAGACTAAGATGAGTGCACTCTTATGATTAAACACCTTGCAAGCATCCGCAAATACAAGATAGTATTTAAGGCAAAAGCCTAACCATAGCAATACGATCGATGATCCATTGTTCCCTTGTGCAAAAGCGTGTGAACTGGGGTTCAGGTTTCTGTCACTCCGGCAACCCACCGTAAGCATTCTTTGTACACAATGTATTCCCCTAGGTCCTTAATAAGGCGAAGTGTTGAGTGTTCGACTCACACAACACCACTAGGAAAATAACAACACAACTTAAGTATCAAACAACACATATTACTTCAACATCATATGACTACTAACAACAAGACTTCTCCCATGTCCTCAAGAACTAAAGTAACTACTCACAAGACATAAAAGAGATCATGATCAGTGGAGATAGATGGATGATAAACAATCTGGACACAATGATATTTCTCCAACAAAACTCAATAGCATTCACCACAAAGTAGTAATCAACACCGATAGAGTAGAGAGGATACATAGTACGGATTACAACACAAGTTGCAATTGTGAGATGAGATTGGATGAAGATGGAGATGGTGCTGATGTTGGGGATGATGTTGATGATGATCTCGATGATGCCCGTGACGATGGTGATGACGATGGCGATGATCTCCCCTTCCGGGAGGTGATCTCCTCGGCGGAATCTGCCCGTCGGAGATGGCTTTTCTTCTCTGTAGGTTTCCGCCACGGAGCGGCGGCGGAACTCCGTAAACTCTCTCCTTTTTAGGGTTTCTGGACGACGAGGAGTATATAGGCCAGAGGGGAGAGCCTGGAGTGGGCCAGGGGCTCCAGGCGCCCTCCCGACGCGGCCAGGGTGGGGGCCGCACCAGGTGGCCGCCTGGGCGCCCTGTGGCCCCCCTCTGGTTGCTCTTTTGTGTATCTTCGTGATCCTTCTGGAAAATACCCTCCGTCGATTTTCAGGTAATTTGGAGGTATTCTTCTTCAGCAACTCAGCGTCCACTTTTTACCGCTGAATCCTGCGTCTGCTGCTTCGGCACCGGAAAGTTGCAAACTGTGTAAAATAGGCCAAGACAACATAAGAACATCATCGTAATGTGAAATATATCAATGAATAAGGATGAATTACGATATAAAATAGTGATGCATTTTGGACGTATCAACACCCCCAAGCTTAGACCTCGCTTGTCCCCAAGCGAATACTGAGCTCGGTAAACCTGTCCACAAGTTTAGAGAGTGAAGTGTCGATAAATAGAATACGGACAAGAAGCATCACAGTTTCTTCACCAAACTCAAATATCCTCAACAGCAATCTTCAACTCATAAGGCCCTTATAAAAGAGTGGTAACACTTATAATCGAAAGTAGGGCTAAGGAAACTCATCAAATCATGGCAAACATGTCCTTTGGTCAAAGAACAACTAATAGCTTTTACTTTTGCTCTTTCTCTTTATGTTTTGATGAGATTAATTGAAGCTTTTGAAAGAACATGTTATTAGGCAAGAAGTAAAAGTGTTAACACAAAGGAAGATGTTTGCTTTAGCTGGGCTTGACAAACAACTTACTTATCAAATGATAATGTCAACAAGGATATGATATGACAAATCTTAATGCAACTTTATATGAATGAATCCTCGTCAACATCAAATGTCTGCTCTCTTTAAGAATAGAAGGAAGTAGGAATAACTGACTCAACCTAAAACTAAGAGATAGGCCCTGCTCTAGGGAAGTAGGGAAAACTCATGTGCTATCCTTAAATCAAACAGAATGAAAACAAGTTTTGAGAGGTGCATGCTTTGTCAACGAATGCTAATAGATAACTCAATTACTTCTCAAACTGGACAAGTTTCGAGGAACGGCTCCCGCACGGGGACGATCACATCCCCTTAATCTCCTTTGTTTATCACTGCCAAAAGTTTTCTGATTTCTCATGAACAAAGCGTGAAGGAGGGTTTGTTTGTTGTATTATCTTTTATGAGCCGGGCGCACTCATGCCAGTTCCTCCTCGTATTAGGGGTTTGCAGATTAGACATGCAATCCCGAGGTAAAACTTGTCCAACTTAAAAAGATCATGAATTAACTACTACTTCCTCATGAGCTAAAACAGGGGCACAAAATAGAAGATTTTGAACATTTAAGGATAACACATAAATTCTATACTTTAGGAGGTGGTAGTGGAATACCACGAATAGGAAGGTATGGTGGACTCATATGGAAGGTATTGGTTTAAGGGTATGGATGCACAAGAAGAATTCCGCTTAGTACAGAGTTTAGGCTAGCAAAGGCTTTGAGAGAACAGACAATTGATGATGACTAAGATGCAAAGCAATATAAAGCATAAACATTAAAATAAGCATAACACATCAAGTTGTCTTCCTTGTCAGCATAACACTTCAAGCATAATAACATAAAGGTTTTGGCTATGTCGCTACTTTAAGAAAATCATGCTTGTTGTTATGACCAAAGCTATGTTTGCCAAGATTAAATAAAGTTTTCAAAGCCATACCTGATATAAGGTCAATACTCCCCATAAGAATCATCATATAAGGTCGATTGTGTGAAGAGAATACCGAGTGCAGCAAAGGAACCAATAGACTTCTCATTAATATTCCATCATAGACGACTCCACACTCACGGATACAATCTCTCCACAGAAGGAGTGATAGACCTCAATGCACACACCTATTTCATATAATAACCTCCCTAGACATGGTACGACTCTACTTGACTCTAAAAGACAAAAGATAAAGATAAAGATACCGGGCACTCCCCCAAGCTTGGAACAAGCCAAGGAGATGCCATTACCCAAGGAGATTTCACTCCTCATTCTTGTTGACGTTGATCACGTAGTCCTCGGCGAAGCGCTTCCATGGAAGGGGTTCTCCAGTCTCATATGAGAAGTTTGTCTCCTGAATCCGGCATGATGTCCTCCATAGGGACAAGTAAAAGTGGTCTTTCAAGCATTTGGTCGATGAACGGCAACGGGTAGTGATCCTTCCTGGTTACCTTGTTCAGCTTCCTGTAATCAATACACATTCTATATCCAATAATAATTCTCTGAGGTATTAGTTCATTCTTATCATTAGGAACCACAGTTGTACCTCCTTCCTTAGGAACACAATGTGTTGGGTAACGTTGCATGGGAAACAAAAATTTTCCTACGCTCACCAAGATCAATCTAGGAGATGCATCTACGAGGGGAGAGTTGGATCCACATACCCTTGTAGATCGCTAAGCGGAAGCGTTCAAGAACGCGGTTGATGGAGTCGTACTCGCCGCGATTCAGATCGCCGAAGATCCTAGCACCGAAGCAACGGTGCCTCCGCGTTCTTCACACGTGCAGCCCGGTGACGTCTCCCACGCCTTGATCCAGCAAGGAGAGAGGGAGAGGTTGGGAAGACTCCATCCAACAGCAACACGACGGCGTGGTGGTGGTGGAGGAGCGCGGGACTCCAGCAGGGCTTCGCCAAGCGCTGCAAGAGACGAGGAGGGAGAGGGGTAGGGCTGCGCCAAGAAGGAGACGTTCTCATGTGTCTAGCAGCCCCAAAACCTCACATATATATAGGGGGAAGGGAGGGCTGCGCCCCCTTTAGGGTTTCCCACCCCTAGGGGTGCGGCCAGCCCTAGAAAACCCATCTAGGGTGCGGCCAAGGGGGGGAGAGAGAGGGGGCGCCCTAGGGTGGGCCTTAAGGCCCATCTGGACCTAGGGTTTGCCCCCTTCCACTCTCCATGCGCCTAGGGACTTGGTGGGGGGGCGCACCAGCCCCCTTGGGGCTGGTCCCCTCCCACACTTAGCCCACGCAGCCTTCTGGGGCTGGTGGCCCCACCTGGTGGACCCCCGGGACCCTCCCGGTTGTCCCGGTACATTACCGATATCGCCCGAAACTTTTCCGGTGACCTAAACAGGACTTCCCATATATGAATCTTTACCTCCGGACCATTCCGGAACTCCTCGTGACGTCCGGGATCTCATCCGGGACTCCGAACAACATTCGGTAACCGCGTACATACTTTCCCTATAACCCTAGCGTCATCGAACCTTAAGTGTGTAGACCCTACGGGCTCGGGAACCATGTAGACATGACCGAGACAACTCTCCGGCCAATAACCAACAGCGGGATCTGGATACCCATGTTGGCTCCCACATGTTCCACGATGATCTCATCGGATGAACCACGATGTCAAGGATTCAATCAATCCCGTATACGATTCCCTTTGTCTATCGGTATAGCACTTGCCCGAGATTCGATCGTTGGTATACCGATACCTTGCTCAATCTCGTTACCGGCAAGTCTCTTTACTCGTTCCGTAACACATCATCCCGTGATCAACTCCTTGATCACATATTGTGCACATTATGATGATGTCCTACCGAGTGGGCCCAGAGATACCTCTCCGTCACACGGAGTGACAAATCCCAGTCTCGATTCGTGCCAACCCAACAGACACTTTCGGAGATACCTGTAGCGCACCTTTATAGTCACCCAGTTACGTTGTGACGTTTGGTACACCCAAAGCATTCCTACGGTATCCGGGAGTTGCACAATCTCATGGTCTAAGGAAAAGATACTTGACATATAGAAAAGCTTTAGCATACGAACTACACGATCTGTGCTAGGCTTAGGATTGGGTCTTGTCCATCATATCATTCTCCTAATGATGTGATCCCGTTATCAATGACATCCAATGTCCATGGTCAGGAAACCGTAACCATCTATTGATCAACGAGCTAGTCATCTAGAGGCTTACTAGGGACATGGTGTTTGTCTATGTATCCACACATGTATCTGAGTTTCCTATCAATACAATTCTAGCATGGATAATAAACGATTATCGTGAACAAGGAAATATAATAATAACCAATTTATTATTGCCTCTAGGGCATATTTCCAACAGTCTCCCACTTGCACTAGAGTCAATAATCTAGTTCACATTGCCATGTGATTAACACTCACAGGTCACATCGCCATGTGACTAACATCCAAAGAGTTCACTAGAGTCAGTAATCTAGTTCACATCAATATGTGATTAATACTCAATGAGTTCTGGGTTTGATCATGTTATGCTTGTGAGAGAGGTTGTAGTCAACGGGTCTGCAACATTCAGATCCCTATGTTCTTCGCAAAACTTTATGTCATATCGTAGATGCTGCTACCACGTTCCACTTGGAGCTATTCCAAACTGTTGCTCCATTATACGTATCCGGTATCTCCACTTAGAGTTATCCGGATAGGTGTTAAGCTTGCATCGACGTAACTCTTTACGTCGAACTCTTTATCACCTCCATAACCGAGAAACATTTCCTTATTCCTCTAAGGATAATTTTGACCACTATCTAGTGATCCACTCCTAGATCACCTTTGTACCCTCTTGCCAGACATGAGGCAAGGCACACATCAGGTGCGGTACTTAGCATGGCATACCGTATAGAGCCTATGACAAAAGCATAGGGGACGACCTTGTCCTTCCTCTTTCTTCTGCCGTGGTCAAGCTTTGAGTCTTACTCAACTTCACACCTTACAACTCAGGTAAGAACTCCTTCTTTGACTGATCTATTTTGAACTCCTTCAAAATCATGCCAAGGTGTGTGTTCTTTTGAAAGTATCATCAGGCGTCTTGATCTATCTCTATAGATCTTGATGCCCAATTATGCAAGCAGCTTTATCCAGGTCTTCCTTTGAAAAACTCCTTTCAAACAACCCTTTACGCTTTCCAGAAATTCAACATCATTTCGGATCAACCATATGTCATTCACATATACTTATCAGAAATGTTGTAGTGCTCCCACTCACTTTATTGCAAATACAAGTTTCTAACAAACTTAGTATAAACCCAAAAACTTTGATCACTCCATCAAAGTGTATATTCCGACTCCGAGATGCTTGCTCTAGTCCATAGAAGGATCGCTGGAGCTAGCATATCTTTTAGCATCCTTAGGATCGACAAAACCTTTCTGATTGTATCATATACAACCTTTCCTTACGAAAACTGGTAAGGAAACTTGTTTTATCATCCATCTGCCAGATTTCATAAATGCAGCTAATGCCAACATGATTCCGACGGACTTAAGCATCGCTACGGGTGAGAAAATCTCATCGTAGTCAACTCCTTGAACTTGTGGAAAACTCTTCGCCACAAGTCGAGCTTCACAGACGGTGACATTACCGTCCACGTCCGTCTTCTTCTTAAAGATCCATTTGTCTCAATGGCTTGCCAGTCATCGGGCAAGTCCACCAAAGTCCATACTTTGTTTTGATACATGGATCCTATCTCGGATTTATCGGCTTCTAACCATTTGTCGGAATATGGGCCCACCATCGTTTCTCCATAGTTCGTAGGCTCATCGTTGTCCAACAACATGACCTCTAAGACAAGACCACCGTACCACTCAGGAGTAGTACATATCCTTGTCGACCTACGAGGTTCGATAGCAACTTGATCTGGAGCTTTATGATCACTATCATTAGTTTCCTCTTCAACTGTCGTAGGTTCCACGGAAACATCTTTCTGTGTTGCACTACTTTCCGGTTGAAGTGAGGGTTCGACAACCTCATCAAGTTCTATCTTCCTCCCACTCAATTCTTTCGAGAGAAACTCCTTCTCGAGAAAGGACTCATTCTTAGGGACAAACAATTTTTGCCCTTGGATCTGAGATAGGAGGTATACCCAACTGTTACATTTGGGTATCTTATGAAGATGTATTTGTCCGCTTTGGGTTCGAGCTTTTCCCGGCTGAAGCCATAAGCATCGCAGCCCCAAACATTTAAGAAAACGACAACTTTGGTTTCTTGCCAAACCATACGACGTCGTCTCAACGGACTTTAGATGGTGCCCTATATAAAGTGAATGCAGCTGTCTCTAATGCATAACCTCAGAATAATAGCGGTAGATCGGTAAGATACATCATAGATCGCACCATATCTCATAAGGTTCGATTACGATGTCCGGACACACCATTACGCTGTGGTGTTCCAGGGGACTTCAACTGTGAAACAATTTCACAATGTCTTAAGTGATTGCCAAACTCATAATTCAGATAATATCCCCTTGATCAGATCGTAGGAACATGATCTTCTTGTTATGATGATTCTTAATCTTCACTCTGAAAATTTTTGAACCTTTCAAACGTTTCAGACTTTTGCTTCATTAAGTAAATATACCATATCTACTCAAATCGTCAGTGAAGATGAGAAAATAACGATATCCACCACACGCCTTAATTCTCATTGGATCACATACATCAGCATGTATGATTTCCAGTAAGTCACTTACCCGTTTCATTGTACCTGAAAACGAGATCTCAGTCATCCTACCCATGAGGCATGGCTCGCATGTGTCAAGCGATTCAAAATCAAGTGACTCCAAACGTCCATCAGCATGGAGTTTCTTCATGCATTTTATGCCAAAATGACCTAAGCGGCAGTGCCACAAGAAAGTGGTACTATCATTATTAACTCTCCATCTTTTGGCATTAATATTATCATTATGTGTATTACCATGATCGAGATTCAACGAACCATTGGGTGCATGACCATAAAGGTATTATTCATGTAAATAGAATAACCATTATTCTCTGACTTAAATGAATAACCGTATTGCAATGAACATGATCCAATCATATTCATGCTCAACGTAGACACCTGATAACATTTATCTAGGTTCAACACTAATCTCGAAAATAGAGGAAGTGTGCGATGGTGATCTTATCAACCTTGGAAACACTTCCAACACACATCGTCACCTCGCCCTTAGCTAGTCTCCGTTTAGTCCGTAGCTTTTGCTTCAAGTCACTAATAATAGCAACTGAACCGGTATCCAATACCCAGGTGCTACAAGGAGTACTACTAAGGTACACATCAATAACACGTATATCAAATATACTTTGTTGAAGTTGCCAGCTATCATATCTACCATGTATTTGGGGTAGTTCCGCTACCATGTGACCGTTCCCCTTACAATAGAAGCACTTAGTCTCGAGGTTTGGGTTCAACCTTGGGTTCCTTCATTAGATCGACAACTGGTTTGCCATTCATGAAGTTTCCCTTCTAGCCCTTGACCTTTTGAAACCAGTGGTCTTATTAAACCATCAACACTTGATGCTCCTTCTTGATTTCTACTTTTGCGGTCTTAAGCACCGCTAATAGCTCCGGGATCATCTCCATCCTTTGCATGTCATAGTTCATCACGAAGTTCTAGTAGCTTGGTGATAGTGTCTAGAGAATTCCGTCAACCACTATCTCACCTGGAAGATTAACTCCCACTTGGTTCAAGTGATTTTAGCACCCAGACATTCTGAGCACATGCTCACTACCTGAGCTATTCTCCTCCATCTTTTTGGCAAAAGAACTTGTCAGAGGTCTCATACCTCTCAACACGGGCATGAGCCTGAAATCCCAATTTCAGCTCTTAGAACATCTCATATGTTCTATGGCGTTCAAAACGTCATTGGAATCCCGATTCTAAGCCATAAAGTATGGTGCACTAAACTATTAAGTAGTTATCAGGACGTGTCTGTCAGGTGTTCACAACATCCACAGACAACGTTGTAGGGGTTTGCACATCGAGCGGTGCATCAAAGACGTAAGCTTTCTGCGTAGCAGTGAGGACACTCCTCAGACTACGGACCTAGTCCGCATCATTGCTTACAATATCTTTCAACTTAGTCTTTCTCTAGGATCGTATTAAACAGGGAGCTACAACGTAGTTATTGGTCTACAACATAATTTGCGAAGACAACTTAGACTATTGTTCATGATAAGTGAGTTTAACTAATCAAATTACTTATAACTCCCACTCAAATTGACATCCCTCCGGTCATCCGAGCGTGACATGATCCAAATTCACCAACCCAAGTCCGATCATCACGTGAGATGAGGTGGTGTCAATGGTGAACATCTACATGTTGATCATATCTACTATATGACTCATGCTCGACCTTTCGGTCTTCCGTGTTCCGAGGCCATGTCTGTACATGCTAGGCTCGTCAAGTCTAACCCGAGTGTTCTGCATGTGCAAAACTGGCTTGCACCCATTGTATGCGAACGTAGAGTCTATCACACCCGATCATCACGTGGTGCTTCGAAACGACGAACCTTCGCAACGGCGCACACTCGGGGGGAACACAATTTTATCTTGAAATTTTAGTGAGGGATCATCTTATAATGCTACCGTCGTCCTAAGCAAAATAAGATGCATAAAAGGATTAACATCACATGCAAATCATAAGTGACATGATATGGCCATCAACTCGTGCTTTTGATCTCCATCTCCAAAGCACCGGCATGATCTCCATCGTCACCGGCGTAACACCATGATCCCCATCATCATGATCTCCATCATCGTGTCGCCATCGGGGTTGTCGCGCGCCCACCATGCTCTTACTACTATTGCTACCGTTTAGCGATAAAGTAAAGCATTACATAGCGCTTAATGATTGACACGCAGGTCATACAAAAATTTAAAGACAACCCTATGGCTCCTGCCGGTTGCCGTATACATCGACATGCAAGTCGATATTAACTATTACAACATGATCATCTCATACATCAAATATATCTCATCATGTCATTGGCCATATCATATCACAAACATACCCTGCAAAAACAAGTTAGACGTCCTCTAATTTGTTGTTGCATGTTTTACGTGGCTGCTATGGGTATCTAGCAAGAACGCTTCTTACCTACGCAAAGCCACAACGGTGATATTCAAGTTGCTATTTAACCTTCTACAAGGACCGCCTTTGTCTATTCCGATTCAACTAAGATAGGAGAGACAGACACCCGCCAGCCATCTTATGCAACAAAAGTCACATGTCTGTCGATGGAACCGGTCTCATGTACGTGGACATGTAAAGTTGGTCCGGGCCGCTTCATCCCATAATACCGCTGAATCAAGAAAGACTAAGGAGGGCAGCAATCTAAACATCAACGCCCACAAACCCTTTTGTGTTCTACTCGTGAAAGCATCTACGCAAGATCCTAGCTCTGATACCACTGTTGGGTAACGTTGCATGGGAAACAAAAATTTTCCTACGCTCACCAAGATCAATCTAGGAGATGCATCTACGAGGGGAGAGTTGGATCCACATACCCTTGTAGATCGCTAAGCGGAAGCGTTCAAGAACGCGGTTGATGGAGTCGTACTCGCCGCGATTCAGATCGCCGAAGATCCTAGCACCGAAGCAACGGTGCCTCCGCGTTCTTCACACGTGCAGCCCGGTGACGTCTCCCACGCCTTGATCCAGCAAGGAGAGAGGGAGAGGTTGGGAAGACTCCATCCAACAGCAACACGACGGCGTGGTGGTGGTGGAGGAGCGCGGGACTCCAGCAGGGCTTCGCCAAGCGCTGCAAGAGACGAGGAGGGAGAGGGGTAGGGCTGCGCCAAGAAGGAGACGTTCTCATGTGTCTAGCAGCCCCAAAACCTCACATATATATAGGGGGAAGGGAGGGCTGCGCCCCCTTTAGGGTTTCCCACCCCTAGGGGTGCGGCCAGCCCTAGAAAACCCATCTAGGGTGCGGCCAAGGGGGGGAGAGAGAGGGGGCGCCCTAGGGTGGGCCTTAAGGCCCATCTGGACCTAGGGTTTGCCCCCTTCCACTCTCCATGCGCCTAGGGACTTGGTGGGGGGGCGCACCAGCCCCCTTGGGGCTGGTCCCCTCCCACACTTAGCCCACGCAGCCTTCTGGGGCTGGTGGCCCCACCTGGTGGACCCCCGGGACCCTCCCGGTTGTCCCGGTACATTACCGATATCGCCCGAAACTTTTCCGGTGACCTAAACAGGACTTCCCATATATGAATCTTTACCTCCGGACCATTCCGGAACTCCTCGTGACGTCCGGGATCTCATCCGGGACTCCGAACAACATTCGGTAACCGCGTACATACTTTCCCTATAACCCTAGCGTCATCGAACCTTAAGTGTGTAGACCCTACGGGCTCGGGAACCATGTAGACATGACCGAGACAACTCTCCGGCCAATAACCAACAGCGGGATCTGGATACCCATGTTGGCTCCCACATGTTCCACGATGATCTCATCGGATGAACCACGATGTCAAGGATTCAATCAATCCCGTATACGATTCCCTTTGTCTATCGGTATAGCACTTGCCCGAGATTCGATCGTTGGTATACCGATACCTTGCTCAATCTCGTTACCGGCAAGTCTCTTTACTCGTTCCGTAACACATCATCCCGTGATCAACTCCTTGATCACATATTGTGCACATTATGATGATGTCCTACCGAGTGGGCCCAGAGATACCTCTCCGTCACACGGAGTGACAAATCTCAGTCTCGATTCGTGCCAACCCAACAGACACTTTCGGAGATACCTGTAGCGCACCTTTATAGTCACCCAGTTACGTTGTGACGTTTGGTACACCCAAAGCATTCCTACGGTATCCGGGAGTTGCACAATCTCATGGTCTAAGGAAAAGATACTTGACATATAGAAAAGCTTTAGCATACGAACTACACGATCTGTGCTAGGCTTAGGATTGGGTCTTGTCCATCATATCATTCTCCTAATGATGTGATCCCGTTATCAATGACATCCAATGTCCATGGTCAGGAAACCGTAACCATCTATTGATCAACGAGCTAGTCATCTAGAGGCTTACTAGGGACATGGTGTTTGTCTATGTATCCACACATGTATCTGAGTTTCCTATCAATACAATTCTAGCATGGATAATAAACGATTATCGTGAACAAGGAAATATAATAATAACCAATTTATTATTGCCTCTAGGGCATATTTCCAACACAATGTACCGGGCTTACCCACTTACTATCAGCTATAGGGTAGATAATACCTGCGGCTAGAAGCTTGAGAATCTCAGTTCTTACAACATCCATCATCTTCGGGTTCAACCGTCGTTGATGATCAACAACTGGTTTAGCATCGGGCTCAAGGTTGATAGTATGTTGACAGATAGATGGACTAATCCCCTTAAGGTCATCAAGGGTATAGCCAATTGCACCTCGGTGTTTACGAAGTACTTCCAATAGTCGCTCTTCTTCATATCCTGAAAGGTTAGAGTTGATAATAACATGATATACTTTCTTTTCATCTAAATAAGCATACTTGAGCGCATCGGGAAGAGGTTTAAGATCGAACACCGGGTCTTCTTTTGGTTTTGATAAAATTCCCAAAGGTTCAACCGGAAGGTTGTGCTTCAGGATAGCAGGTTGTCTCAAGAATATTTCATCTAGTTCATTTCTTTCCTGCATATGCAAATCATTCTCGTGGTCCTCCATATATTGCTGCAAAGGATCATTAGGGGGAATAGCAATAGAAGCAATACTTTCAATAATTTAATCATCACTAGGTAAATCGGTACCACGAGGCTGCTTAGAGAACTTAGAAAAGTTAAATTCATATGGCTCACCATTGAATTCAACAGAAACTTTACCTTTCTTGCAATCTATTATAGCTCCACAAGTTCTGAGAAAAGGTCTACCAAAAATAATAGGACAAAAATTGTCCCTCACTGAACCAAGTACTAGAAAGTCGGTAGGGTATTTTACCTTTCCACATAGGACTTCAACGTCTCTCACAATTCCGATAGGAGAGATAGTTGCTCTGTTTGCAAGATGAATGGTAACATCAACTTCTTCAAGTTCACGAGGTGAAATCTCACCGATGATCTCTTGATAAAGTGAATAGGGGATAGCACTAGCACTCGATCCCAAATCGCATAGCCCATAATAATTGTGATCTCCTATTTTAACAGATACTACTGGAGTACCTGAAATTGGGCCTTTATTCTTGGCTGTGACAAGGTTAGTGGAAATAGCACTAAAATTTACATTGGAATCCAAAACATCATTAGTAACAAGGTCTTTAACCAATGCAACTTGAGGATCGACCTTGATCTGGTCCTCAGGCTCATCAATTCTTCTCTCACTTTTATTTATTATGCCTGTCACAAGAGAGTGCTCCATTATCCTTTCGGGAAAAGGAGGCTTTTCATATATAACTACAGGCAAAATAGGGCCAGCAACATGAATATCAATAGGTAACTCTTTGAAAGGTTCATGATGCTGATCTCTCTTCTTTTTAAAAGAATCAACGTGAGAGGCAAAATCCTTACAGAAATCAGTCATTAGATGGGAATCAAGACCAATCTTAGAGCAAAAGGTATTGAAGTAATCAGTTTTCACATAGCTCTCAATATAATCATGCTCATAATTTATAGCGGGTTCAATACCTTTATCGATTTCCAAATCTTCGGTATTCCTCTGGATCCTTTCAATGAGATCCCACCTTTCTTCAACACTCTTTGTCTGAAATACCCCACTAGAGGAGGCATCCAGCATCTCCTTATCCTGACGAGAAAGCCTGGCATAAAAATTTGTAAGTATAATTTTCTTGGGTAGCTCATGAATAGGACATTTGAGCATTAGGGACTTCAATCTCCCCAAGCTTGAGCAATGCTTTCTCCGTCACGAGACCTAAAGTTATAGATATAGTTCCTGTCTCGATGAATTTCATGAAGAGGATAATACTTGGTATAAAAGAGAGACATAAGCTCTTGCCAATCAAGCAAGTGTGAGTTATCGAGAAGCTTATACCAATCTGAAGCTTTATATATAAGCGATACGGAGAACAATTTCCTCATGACAAACTCCATTGATACACCTGCAAGCTTAAATAATGAACATAGTTGTGACAAATATAGCAAGTGTTCACCGGGATGTCTGTCTCCTGCATAACGATTAGCCAAAACATAATCGATAATACCAGCTGGTATTTTATAGGGCACAATTTTAGTAGGGGGAGGAGCAACCACCATAGATGTGGGGCGTCTTCCCACAAGCAACGATCCAATAGCAAGGTTGTCCATAAGGACAAAGAGCAGCAACAGCAAAATAAAAACATAAATATAAAAACTTCCTTACCAGCTTCACTTACCAATAGCGCTACACTCCCCGGCAACGGCGCCAGAAAACGGTACTTGATGACCCACAACCGTAAGGGATCTATTGCAGCGTTTTCGATAAGTAAGAGTGTCGAACCCAACGAGGAGCAGAAGGTATTGATAAGTGATTCTGAGCAAGGAATAACTGCAAGCACTGAAAGATAACTTTTTAGGGGTTTTCTTGATATAAGCAACAGGAAAGTAAAAGCGAGCAAAGTAAAAGGCACTGGAGAGTAACAAGTGGCCCAATCCTTTCTGAGCAAAGGAGAGGCCTAGCAACTGAACTTATAAAAGCTAAAGTGTTCTTGAGGACACACGGGAGAGGTAGTCATGTGCTTTCGCCATATTCCGTATCGGTACTATGTGATGTGTTGATAAGTGTTGAGTGGGTGGATCTATGCCAGTACACCCTCTAGACTAAGATGAGTGCACTCTTATGATTAAACACCTTGCAAGCATCCGCAAATACAAGATAGTATTTAAGGCAAAAGCCTAACCATAGCAATACGATCGATGATCCATTGTTCCCTTGTGCAAAAGCGTGCGAACTGGGGTTCAGGTTTCTGTCACGCCGGCAACCCACCGTAAGCATTCTTTGTACACAATGTATTCCCCTAGGTCCTTAATAAGGCGAAGTGTTGAGTGTTCGACTCACACAACACCACTAGGAAAATAACAACACAACTTAAGTATCAAACAACACATATTACTTCAACATCATATGACTACTAACAACAAGACTTCTCCCATGTCCTCAAGAACTAAAGTAACTACTCACAAGACGTAAAAGAGATCATGATCAGTGGAGATAGATGGATGATAAACAATCTGGACACACTGATATTTCTCCAGCAAAACTCAATAGCATTCACCACAAAATAGTAATCAACACCGATAGAGTAGAGAGGATAGATAGTACGGATTACAACACAAGATGCAATTGTGAGATGAGATTGGATGAAGATGGAGATGGTGCTGATGTTGGGGATGATGTTGATGATGATCTCGATGATGCCCGTGACGATAGTGATGACGATGGCGATGATCTCCCCTTCCGGGAGGTGATCTCCCTGATACGTCCAAAACGTATCTATAATTTCTGCTTGCTCCATGCCACTTTTGGGTGATATTGCTATGATATTCATACACTTCCATACACTTTTGATCATATTTGGACTAACCTACTAATCCAGTGCACCCCGGTGCCAGTTTCTGTTTTCGGCTGATTTTGTATTTCAGGTTTTCACATTACGAGAACTGTCAGGAAAAATCCAGAAAAATTATATAAAAAATCAGCGTTCCGGAACCTACCCTGCGCCCGAAGTACAGCCGGGAGGGGGGGGGCACCAGGGCTCCAAGCGCCCTGGCGGCGCGCCCCCCTGGGGCCGCGCTGGGGGGCGCCTGGGCCCCCCAAAGCCCGTCTGGTGCCCCCCTTTGGCATATATTTAGAGCGTCCCTCGAAACCCTCGGGACGGGAACTCTTTTTCGCGATCTCATCTCTGTTCCGCCGCCGCCGCCGCTTCCAAGATCGGGAGCACTAGGAGAACTCTTCCCGGCACCCTGCCGGAGGGGAGGATCACCACCGGGAGCTTCTCCACCACCATGGACGCCTCCCGGATGAGTTGTGAGTAGTCTCCCTTGGACCATGAGTCCATGACCAGTAGCTATGTGATGTTCTCCTCCCGTTCTTGTGCTTCACTAATTAGTCCTCGTGAGCTGCCCTACATGATCGAGGCACATATGTAATCCTTATGCTGTTGCTATGATGAGTTTGCTGGGATCCGATGGATTATGAGATTATGTTCAGATTGTGATTGAGTAATATATTTGATCTACCTCTTTTATATTTATGTTCGTAAGTAATTCTTGCATGTTCTCCGTTGTTATTTATTGATTTGGCCAAGTGATCCGTAGTGACTCCAAGAGGGAACGTTATGCTTGATTGTGGGTTCATGCCCCTCGATGACTAGCTTGAGTGACAGAAACATGAGTCTAGGGGATGCGCTATTGCCACAAGGGGGAAAACAACGGTGCTTGTGCCCGCGGGTGCAAGGATTGTTTACTTTACGCAAAGTTCTTTTAATGCAGTTGTCTGTTGCTTTGAGTTTACACTATGGGTGGGGCTCGCAACTTAATACCAGCAAGATGTTCTGGATAGATATCTCAAGGTGGATGATTAGTAGTAGATATTGATGGATTTCGGTCTACTTACTTTGGCGTACCGCCCATGCTTTGAACCTCAACCTTTCTTGCAATGTAGTCAGCATTGGTTTGCGTTCGTGGTCCTGTCAATTGCCCAGCTGTAATTCGTTTACCTCACATAGCTGTTTTATCGTCTTTTGGGAGAGAGACATCACTAGTGAACATCATGAGACTCCGGTCCATATTACCATCATTGATCACATCCGCTATTTACTTTTCGCTATTATTTACTATTGCAAAACATTATCTATCACTACTATCATTTGCTTTTAATCCTTTGTGAACTACAAGGCCGGAGGGATTGACAACCTCTCTGTACTCGTTGGGAGCAAAGTTATTTGTATCTGTGTGCAGGTCCACGTTGATTGCTAATATCTGGCGCCGTTAGCAGTTGACACCTACTTGTTGAACCTAGGAGTCTCTGGGGATTCGATCCTTGGCATCTTTGCTAAGGGAAAACACTTCCACAACACTGCATCTTTCACCTTCCACTTGGGGTAACCAACGAGGGGTTAGAGGCCCATCAAGGAGTATTTTCTGGCGCCGTTGCCGAGGACTCCACTCTTCAGGATAGGGGAGTTGCATGCTATATTTTACCTTTGCTTTTTAGTCTTATTAGTTTACCTTTCAGTTTTTGCTTTAGTACCTTTTATCGAAAATCACAAAAATAGTTATCTCGTTCTTTAGTTCTTATTATGTCGGGTCCTTTTGTCTTTGACGAGGCAGAGGTTCTCACCTTTAAACAAAGAGGTGGGGAAAGTTTGAAAGATGCTTGGTATAGAATTAATGATTCACAAAAAAGAGCCACCAAGAAGCAACCTACTACTATCTTGCTTAGAAATTTTTATGTTGGGATTACTTCTTGGAATAGGTTTATTCTAGATACTGCTATCAATGGGAATTTCCTAGAGGCCCCAGTTTGGGAGTCTCTTAGTATTATTGAAAATCTTGTTGGGAATCTCCCTGTTGTTAGCATTCGAGAGGACATCACCCTAGCTCACATTATGAAAATTTTTGAAAAAATAGAGCTAGAGATGCCAAGCATTAATAAAATAAATGAGTTGGATCGTAAGATCCAAGGGAATTTGAATAGACTTGATAGCTCCATGCATAATTTTTTTTAAATTTTGGAGACCGCCAAATTCCATGACTTGGACTCTTCTAGGATAGACAAGATTGAGGAAATATTTGATACCCTAGGAACTACCTTCTCCTCGATCAAAACCAAAAAGGTAGAAACTCCGGCAAAGAGGGAGCCTAAGTTCGTTCACGTTCCAAAGGCTCCCCGTTCTAAAAGTAATCCATCTATTGCCAAAGGGGTTGAAACTGTAAAGACCTTGGAAGAAACACCTGTCTTTGATAAATTTATAAATGAATCTTCCCTTGACTTTTATCCTTTTGGTCTTCTACCTAGAAGTATCTCTATGAGGCCTTTATTTGAGAGTCCTCTTAAGACTAGTTGTATTATTGAAGAGCTTTTTGATGATCTTGATGATGGTTCAATTGATACAACTTGATCTATGCATTATGCCTAGCTTAAAGGCATAAAAGAAAGCGCTTTTGGGAGGGAGCCCACATGAATAAATTTTTATATTTTGCTTTTGTTGTGTCTTGATGTTGTTTACTACAGTAGCATCATCATTGTATCTTTGCTTTTCAATTTTGTGCCAAGTATAGCCTCTGATTGCTAGAAAGTTCAAAAGTTGTGAGGTGCTGTCCAGGAAACAGATTCTGTCCTTGGATAGAAAAATTCGTATAAAATCACCAGTTCATCTTTTTGGTCTTAATGTTTTCGACAGCGTTCTCTATATAATTTTCTTTCGTGCGTCTGTTCTGAGTTTTTTGATTTGAGTTGCAGAAGTACCCCGAAAAAATCATTTACTACCTGATGTTCTGTTTTTCACAGATTCTGTCCTGTTTTGCCTTTCCTTCATTTCGCAAACCAAGAGCTTGCTTTTTCTTTGCAAAAACCTTTTGGCAATCTTGAGAAACAGTAGAACTTCAAGAATATCTTTATTTACAGCAAGGAACAATTATTTTATTAAGGGTACTAACCTCGCTAATCAGATTATGATGAGTTATGTATGAAGGGAGTTTTCAAGTGTGCGAGGGAAGATGATAAAAAGATTCAGGAGTGTCAAGCGCTCAAGCTTGGGGATGCCCCCGTGCACCCCCAAGAAATATTCAAGGAGACTCAAGCGTCTAAGCTTGGGGATGCCCCCGTGCATCCCCTTCTCCATCAACATTATCAGTTCGTCTTTCGTTCCGCTATATTTTTATCACTTCATGTGTTATGTGCTATGCTTGGAGCGTCTTGTTTTTAGTTTTCTTTTTAGTTTTCTTTTTTGTTTTTCATAATGAGTCGGAACTCAGCATTCCTTTATGTGGGAGAGAAACACGCTCCACTTCTACCTAGAACATAACATAGAATTTTCATGTCTATCTTTGCTGTGTGTGTTCTTTGTCTTTTAATAGCTACTATCATGCTCTGCTCTTAGTATTCATGCTTATCTTTTCAAAGAGCTTTTGTTTAGTTGGTTGCTTGAACTCTCTTTAATTATCATGCTTATCCTATTAAGAGAGTTTGCTTCCGTTGCATTGGTTAATATGTCTATGATAAAGATGCTACGTGCATGATGGCGCTTAGTAGTTCAGGTTTTCTTATGGTTAGTCTCAAATAGCTGGGGGATTCCCAATGTGTTATTGGAGTACCAACATGATTTGTTTGCCTATGATGTGGTATGGTTTAGTAATATCTTCCTTCGAGAATTTATTTTGATTGACTTGGCGTATGCTCACGCATATTTAAGACTGTAAAGAAAGTCTGTCAAGCCTTGATGATCTTTTATTTCTGAGCAGCGATATAACTTCCATGCCTGATTCAATATTGCTTTGTCGCTCTGCATGATTATGACCGTCATTGCTCTCTTAGTTGGTCGCTCCCAGTCTTTTGCTAACCTCCACCTGTACTAAGCAGACTAACTTTGCAATATATAGCTCATGGGAAAGTAGCTTAAAAACTATTGTGGTAAAGAATATGTTGCCTATGTATTTTATTTCTTATAAGTTGCTTGCTGAGCGGTAACCATGTTTCTGGGGACGCCATCAACTGTTACACTTTTGTTGAATATCATGTGAGTTGCTATGCATGTTCGTCTTGTCTGAAGTAAGGGTGATTTGCCGTGGGTTGAATGAGTATGCATATTGTTAGAGAAGAACATTGGGCCGCCAACCAAAGCCATGTATCATGGTGGAAGTTTTAGCTTGGACATTAATCCTCAATCTCTTATGAGAATATGCTTATGCATTAAAGAGGAGTCCATCATCTATTTTCTATGTTGTCCCGGTATGGATGTCCTCAAGTTGAGATCTATCAAAAACGAGAAATCAAATGCGATTTATCTCCTTGGACCTTTGTACAGGTGGCATAGAGGTACCCCTTTGTGACACTTGGTTGAAACATATGTAATGCAATGATAACCCATGGAAATCCGAGCTAATTAGGACAAGGTGTGAGCATTATTGGTATTCGATGCATGAGGCTTGCAACTTATAGGATGTCTTATGCATGACACATATGAAGTACTACTACCGTTGACAAAATTGCTTCTATGTTTTCAAAATAAAAAGCTCTAGCACATAACCATTCTTTTACTTTTATGTTGAGTCTCCACCTTCTTTTAAAAGCACCAACTACTGAGAGCATGATTGTCATTCTGAGTGTAATGTGCATTGTCCCAAAGTAGCATTGTCTTTTGCATGATTGTGATATCGTTTATTTTGAAATCATTGTATCTAGTCATCACTTAAACCTTGAAGGTGCCCCTGCATTTATGTTTTGCTTCAATAAAGGGGGCAAGCTAGATATCACTTTATCATATTTGCACATCATGTTCATTGCAAATCTTTTTGATGTTTCAGTTTCATATTGTAAAACTTTCAGTCATTTGTGATTTTCTCATGAGGCAACTTAATTACTACAGAATCATTGTCTCAGTAAGCTTTTGTCATATGACTATGAAAAGTCCTATATGGTTAATAGCATGTCACCACAGAAATTATTCTTGTTATCATTTACCTACTCGAGGACGAGCAGGAATTAAGCTTGGGGATGTTGATACGTCCAAAACGTATCTATAATTTCTGCTTGCTCCATGCCACTTTTGGGTGATATTGCTATGATATTCATACACTTCCATACACTTTTGATCATATTTGGACTAACCTACTAATCCAGTGCACCCCGGTGCCAGTTTCTGTTTTCGGCTGATTTTGTATTTCAGGTTTTCACATTACGAGAACTGTCAGGAAAAATCCAGAAAAATTATATAAAAAATCAGCGTTCCGGAACCTACCCTGCGCCCGAAGTACAGCCGGGGGGGCACCAGGGCTCCAGACGCCCTGGCGGCGCGCCCCCCCCCCTGGGCCGCGCCGGGGGGGCGCCTGGGCCCCCCGAAGCCCGTCTGGTGCCCCCCTTTGGCATATATTTAGAGCGTCCCTCGAAACCCTCGGGACGGGAACTCTTTTTCGCGATCTCATCTCTGTTCCGCCGCCGCCGCCGCTTCCAAGATCGGGAGCACCAGGAGAACTCTTCCCGGCACCCTGCCGGAGGGGAGGATCACCACCGGGAGCTTCTCCACCACCATGGACGCCTCCCGGATGAGTTGTGAGTAGTCTCCCTTGGACCATGAGTCCATGACCAGTAGCTATGTGATGTTCTCCTCCCGTTCTTGTGCTTCACTAATTAGTCCTCGTGAGCTGCCCTACATGATCGAGGCACATATGTAATCCTTATGTTGTTGCTATGATGAGTTTGCTGGGATCCGATGGATTATGAGATTATGTTCAGATTGTGATTGAGTAATATATTTGATCTACCTCTTTTACATTTATGTTCGTAAGTAATTCTTGCATGTTCTCCGTTGTTATTTATTGCTTTGGCCAAGTGATACGTAGTGACTCCAAGAGGGAACGTTATGCTTGATTGTGGGTTCATGCCCCTCGATGACTAGCTTGAGTGACAGAAACATGAGTCTAGGGGATGTGTTGTTGCCACAAGGGGGAAAACAACGGTGCTTGTGCCCGCGGGTGCAAGGATTGTTTACTTTACGCAAAGTTCTTTTAATGCAGTTGTCTGTTGCTTTGAGTTTACACTATGGGTGGGGCTCGCAACTTAATACCAGCGAGATGCTCTGGATAGATATCCCAAGGTGGATGATTAGTAGTAGATATTGATGGATTTCGGTCTACTTACTTTGGCGTACTGCCCATGCTTTGAACCTCAACCTTTCTTGCAATGTAGTCAGCATTGGTTGCGTTCGTGGTCCTGTCAATTGCCCAGCTGTAATTCGTTTACCTCACATAGCTGTTTTATCGTCTTTTGGGAGAGAGACATCACTAGTGAACATCATGAGACTCCGGTCCATATTACCATCATTGATCACATCCGCTATTTACTTTTCGCTATTATTTACTATTGCAAAACATTATCTATCACTACTATCATTTGCTTTTAATCCTTTGTGAACTACAAGGCCGGAGGGATTGACAACCTCTCTGTACTCGTTGGGAGCAAAGTTATTTGTATCTGTGTGCAGGTCCAGGTTGATTGCTAATATCTGGCGCCGTTAGCAGTTGACACCTACTTGTTGAACCTAGGAGTCTCTGGGGATTCGATCCTTGGCATCTTTGCTAAGGGAAAACACTTCCACAACACTGCATCTTTCACCTTCCACTTGGGGTAACCAACGAGGGATTAGAGGCACATCACTCCCCGGCGGAATCTGCCCGCCGGAGATGGCTTTTCTTCTCTGTAGGTTTCCGCCACGGAGCGGCGGCGGAACTCCGTAAACTCTCTCCTTTTTAGGGTTTCTGGATGACGAGGAGTATACAGGCCAGAGGGGAGAGCCTGGAGTGGGCCAGGGGCTCCAGGCGCCCTCCCGGCGCGGCCAGGGTGGGGGCCGCGCCAGGTGGCCAACTGGGCACCCTGTGGCCCCCCTCTGGTTTCTCTTTTGCGTATCTTCGTGATCCTTTTGGAAAATACCCTCCGTCGATTTTCAGGTAATTTGGAGGTATTCTTCTTCAGCAACTCAGCGTCCACTTTTTACCGCTGAATCCTGCGTCTGCTGCTTCGGCACCGGAAAGTTGCAAACTGTGTAAAATAGGCCAAAACAACATAAGAACATCATCGTAATGTGAAATATATCAATGAATAAGGATGAATTACGATATAAAATAGTGATGCATTTTGGACGTATCAGTCGTCCTCCTTGGCGGACACCTTCTTGGTCTCTGGCGGAGCAGCCATTGTCTTCTTACACTTGCCGGTGGAGCTCGATGGTGCGTCCTCGACGGTAGCGCAGCACTCCGTAGAGGTGCGTTTGCCGGAGTGGGCATCAGAGCACTTGTCGGACTTGGTCTTCTTCTTCCCCCCGGGAGCTTCAGCGGCAAGTGTCTTGCGATCTGTTGCAGCTGCTGCTTCCCGGTAGATCTTGTCGGCGCAGATAAGAGCATCTTTCTTGTCGCCAGGGACAGAGATGACGCTTATCAGGCCTGGGATCTTCAGCATGTTGTATGCGTAGTGAGAGGCTGCCATGAACTTGGCGAGCGCTGGACGGCCGAGGATCCCATTGTAAGGCAATGGAAAATCGACAACGTCAAAAGTGATCCTCTCAGTCCTGAAGTTCAACTCGCTGCCAAATGTTACCGACAACGTGATCTTCCCCTTTGGCTTGCTCCTTCCCGGGTTGATTCCTTGGAATGTGCCGGTCTCTTCGAGCTCGCTGTCAGGGATCTGGAGTTTCTGGAGTACAGTGCAGGAGATCAAGTTCAAGCCGGCCCCGCCGTCAACTAGCATCTTAGTGACCTTGAGGTTGCGGATAGTTGGTGAAACCAACATCGGCAAGCACCCGACCGCAGTTGTGCGATCAGGGTGGTCCTCAATATCAAAGATGATAGGCGTGCTGGAGCATTTCAGAAGCTTGCGCGATTCGACAGGTGGTTCTGCTGCATTAACTTCCCGCACCCACTGCTTGAGTTGGCGGTGTGAAGTATGCAGAGAAGCACCGCCGTCCACGCACAAAACCTCTGTGGCTTTCTGGAACTCCTGCTCACTAGTCTCGACATCATCCACGTCTTCGTCGTCGTCGTCGTCTTCATCCTTGTCGCGGCCGCGGGGAGGTATGTCTCCTTGCCGCTGCTTGGCCTTGCCGCGGCGTCCTCCCCGGCCGTTGAATGGCCGCTTCTTGCCGGATCCTTCACCACCTCCTTGGGCCTTCTCCTTGTCGTGCAGATCGTATTCAGCCTTCTGCTGCTCAACAAGTTGCTCGACTCTCTTGCAGTTCTGGAGGTCATGGCCCTTGGTGCGGTGGATCTTGCAGTACTGCTTGTCGGTGCCGTCCTGCTTGTCGGCGGCCGCCACAGCCTGGCAGTTGGTGCATGCGGCAGTCTCCTTGCCGGAGCTACCAACTTGGGCTTTCTTGGCGTCACCTCCGTTGCCGGACTGCTCAACGACTAGTACCTCTTTGTTTTTCTTTTTCCTGTTGTTCCGCCGCCGGTTTTTCTTTGCCGGGGCAGCATCCTCGTTGTCAGATCCCCCTGGTCCTGTATCCTCTCCGGGGAGTTTCCTCCCTTCCTCAGCACGTGCACACTTGTCAGCCAGGGCATATAGCTCACTGACGTCTCTGATCTTGCACATCGCCATCTCCTCCCTCATCCTGCGGTTACGGACGTTCTGATGGAACGCGCTGATAACCGCGGCAGGGTGGACGTCTGGGATGTTGTGCTGTACACGGCTGAACCTCTGGATATACTTGTGCAAGGGCTCTCCTTCCTTCTGCGCGAGCAGGTGAAGGTCACTCTCTTGGCCATGGGGTTTGTGGCCGCCTGTGAAGGCGCCGACAAACTGATGGCACAAGTCTGCCCAGGAGGATATGGAGTTGTCCGGCAAGTGCATGAGCCAGGACCTGATGTTGGGCTTGAGTACCAGCGGGAAGTAGTTGGAAAGGATCTTCTCGTCCCTCCCCCCAGCAGCTTGCACCACGATGGTGTAGATGCTGAGGAACTCCGACGGATGCGTCTTGCCGTCGTACTTCTCCGGTACGTCTGGCTTGAAATTCTTCATGCTGGGCCACTGGACTTGCCGCAGCTCACGAGTGAACGCAGGACAACCTACCGCGTACGGCAAGTCGCCTGGTCCCCCTGGTGCATGCATGTTGAAAGCGGGCCCAGCACGCTGGTCTGATTGACGCCGCGCTTCTCTTCGGTGCTCGATGCGAGTACGAGCGTCCTCTTGCTGTCGTTCGTGGAGAACTTGGCGCTGATCGCGACGAGCTCGTGGATCTGATGACACGGTGGAGTCGTCGTCGATGTTGATCCGGCGAGTCGACGATCTTGGCCTTCGGGGTGGGGAGTGCACGGTGGTTGCACCCCCACCGGTCTTGTCGCCATCGGCCCGCGCCTGGCTGACTTGCCGCGGCTGCGACGTGCTTGGCTGCCGCGGAGTGTCGCCATTGGCGAAGGCGATGAGACTCTGAATGGTGGCCCTCTGATGGGACTCTAACCCCTCGTTGGTTACCCCAAGTGGAAGGTGAAAGATGCAGTGTTGTGGAAGTGTTTTCCCTTAGCAAAGATGCCAAGGATCGAATCCCCAGAGACTCCTAGGTTCAACAAGTAGGTGTCAACTGCTAACGGCGCAAATTAGCAATCAATGTGGACATGCACACAGATACAAATAACTTTGCTCCCAACGAGTACAGAGAGGTTGTCAATCCCTCCGGCCTTGTAGTTCACAAAGGATTAAACGCAAAATGATAGTAGTGATAGATAGTGTTTGCAATAGTAAGTAAAAGCGAAAAGTAAATAGCGGATGTGATCAATGATGGTAATATGGACCGGAGTCACATGATGTTCACTAGTGATGTCTCTCTCCCAAAAGACGATAAAACAGCTATGTGAGGTAAACGAATTACAGCTGGGCAATTGACAGGACCACGAACGCAAACCAATGCTGACTACATTGCAAGAAAGGTTGAGGTTCAAAGCATGGGCGGTACGCCAAAGTAAGTAGACCTAAATACATCAATATCTACTACTAATCATCCACCTTGAGATATCTATCCAGAACATCTCGCTGGTATTAAGTTGCGAGCCCCACCCATAGTGTAAACTCAAAGCAACAGACAACTGCATTAAAAGAACTTTGCGTAAAGTAAACAATCCTTGCACCCGCGGGCACAAGCACCGTTGTTTTCCCCCTTGTGGCAACAGCACATCCCCTAGACTCATGTTTCTGTCACTCAAGCTAGTCATCGAGGGGCATGAACCCACAATCGAGCATAACGTTCCCTCTTGGAGTCACTACGTATTACTTGGCCAAAGCAATAAATAACAACGGAGAACATGCAAGAATTACTTATGAACATAAATATAAAAGAGGTAGATCAAATATATTACTCAAGAACAATCTGAACATAATCTCATAATCCATCGGATCCCAGCAAACTCATCATAGCAATAGCATAAGGATTACATATGTGCCTCGATCATGTAGGGCAGCTCACGAGGACTAATTAGTGAAGCACAAGAACGGGAGGAGAACATCACATAGCTACTGGTCATGGACTCATGGTCCAAGGGAGACTACTCACAAGTCATCCGGGAGGCGTCCATGGTGGTGGAGAAGCTCCCGGTGGTGATCCTCCCCTCCGGCAGGGTGCCGGGAAGAGTTCTCCTGGTGCTCCCGATCTTGGAAGCGGCGGCGGCGGCGGAACAGAGATGAGATCGCGAAAAAGAGTTCCCGTCCCGAGGGTTTCAAGGGACGCTCTAAATATATGCCAAAGGGGGGCACCGGACGGGCTTCAGGTGGCCCAGGCGCCCCCCCGGCGCGGCCCAGGGGGGGCGCGCCCACAGGGCGCCTCGAGCCCTGGTGCCCCCCCCCCCCGGCTGTACTTCGGGCGCAAGGTCGGTTCCGGAACGCTGATTTTTTATATAATTTTTCTGGATTTTTCCTGGCAGTTCTCGTAACGTGAAAACCTGAAATACAAAATCAGCCGAAAACAGAAACTGGCACCGGGGTGCACTGGATTAGTAGGTTAGTCCAAATATGATCAAAAGTGTATGAATATCATAGCAATATCACCCAAAAGTGGCATGGAGCAAGCAGAAATTATAGATACGTTTTGGACGTATCAACATCCCCAAGCTTAATTCCTGCTCGTCCTCGAGTAGGTAAATGATCACAAGAATAATTTCTGTGGTGACATGCTATTAACCATATAGGACTTTTCATAGTCATATGACAAAAGCTTACTGAGACAATGATTCTATAGTAATTAAGTTGCCTCATGAGAAAATCACAAATGACTGAAAGGTTTACAATATGAAACTGAAACATCAAAAAGATTTGCAATGAACATGATGTGCTAATATGATAAAGTGATATCTAGCTTGCCCCCTTTAGTGATGCAAAACATAAATGCAGGGGCACCCTCAAGGTTTAAGTGATGACTAGATACAATGATTTCAAAATAAACGATATCACAATCATGCAAAAGACAATGCTACTTTGGGACAATGCACATTACACTCAGAATGACAATCATGCTCTCAGTAGTTGGTGCTTTTAAAAGAAGATGGAGACTCAACATAAAAGTAAAAGAATGGTTATGTGCTAGAGCTTTTTATTTTAAAAACATAGAAGCAATTTTGTCAACGGTAGTAGTACTTCATATGTGTCATGCATAACACATCCTATAAGTTGCAAGCCTCATGCATCGAATACCAATAGTGCTCGCACCTTGTCCTAATTAGCTCGGATTTCCATGGGTTATCATTGCATTACATATGTTTCAACCAAGTGTCACAAAGGGGTACCTCTATGCCACATGCACAAAGGTCCAAGGAGATAAATCGCATTTGATTTCTCGTTTTTGATAGATCTCAACTTGAGGACATCCATACCGGGACAACATAGAAAATAGATGATGGACTCCTCTTTAATGCATAAGCATATTCTCATAAGAGATTGAGGATTAAGGTCCAAGCTAAAACTTCCACCATGATACATGGCTTTGGTTGGCGGCCCAATGTTCTTCTCTAACAATATGCATATTCATTCAACCCACGGCAAATCACCCTTACTTCAGACAAGACGAACATGCATAGCAACTCACATGATATTCAACAAAAGTGTGACAGTTGATAGCGTCCCCAGAAACATGGTTACCGCTCAGCAAGCAACTTATAAGAGATAAGATACATAAGCAACATATTCTTTACCACAACAGTTTTTAAGCTACTTTCCCATGAGCTATATATTGCAAAGATTGAAGTTTTTAAAGGTAGCACATGTAAATTACTTGGAGTGGCGGTGAAATACCACGTATAGGTAGATATGGTGGACTCATATGGCATAACTGGTTTAAAAGGATGTGGATGCACAAGCAGTCATTCCGCTTAGTACAGGTGGAGGTTAGCAAAAGACTGGGAGCGACCAACTAAGAGAGCAATGACGGTCATAATCATGCAGAGCGACAAAGCAACATTGAATCAGGCATGGAAGTTATATCGCTACTCAGAAATAAAAGATCATCAAGGCTTGACAGACTTTCTTTACAGTCTTAAATATGCGTGAGCATACGCCAAGTCAATCAAAATAAATTCTCGAAGGAAGATATTACTAAACCATACCACATCATAGGCAAACAAATCATGTTGGTACTCCAATAACACATTGGGAATCCCCCAGCTATTTGAGACTAACCATAAGAAAACCTGAACTACTAAGCGCCATCATGCACGTAGCATCTTTATCATAGACATATTAACCAATGCAACGGAAGCAAACTCTCTTAATAAGGTGAGCGTGGTAATTAAAGAGAGTTCAAGCAACCAACTAAATAAAAGCTCTTTGAAAAGATAAGCATGAATACTAAGAGCAGAGCACGATAGTAGCTATTAAAAGACAAAGAACACACACAGCAAAGATATACATGAAAATTCTATGTTATGTTCTAGGTAGAAGTGGAGCGTGTTTCTCTCCCACATAAAGGAATGCTGAGTTCCGACTCGTTATGAAAAACTAAAAAGAAAACTAAAAGCAAGACGCTCCAAGCATAGCACATAACACATGAAGTGATAAAAATATAGTGGAACGAAAGACGAACTGATAATGTTGATGGAGAAGGGGATGCACGGGGGCATCCCCAAGCTTAGACGCTTGAGTCTCCTTGAATATTTCTTGGGGGTGCACGGGGGCATCCCCAAGCTTGAGCGCTTGACACTCCTGAATCTTTTTATCATCTTCCCTCGCACACTTGAAAACTCCCTTCATACATAACTCATCATAATCTGATTAGCGAGGTTAGTCCCTTTAATAAAATAATTATACCTTGCTGGAAATAAAGATATTCTTGAAGTTCTACTGTTTCTCAAGATTGCCAAAAAGGTTTTTGCAAAGAAAAAGCTGGTTTGCGAAATGAAGGAAAGGCAAAACAGGACAGAATCTGTGAAAAACAGAACAGCAGGTAGTAATTGATCTGTTCGGGGTACTTATGCAACTCAAATCAAAAAACTCAGAACAGACGCACGAAAGACAATTATATAGAGAACGCTGTCGAAAAAATTCAGACCAAAAAGATGATCTGGTGATTTTATACGATTTTTTCTATCCAAGGACAGAATCTGTTTCCTGGACAGCACCTCACAACTTTTGAACTTTCTAGCAATCAGAGGCTATACTTGGCACAAATATGAAAAGAAAAGATACAATGATGATTCTACAGTAGTAAAAAACATCAAGACACAACAAAAGCAAAAAATTTATTCATGTGGGCTGCCTCCCAAAAGCGCTTTCTTTTATGCCTTTAAGCTAGGCATAATGCATAGAGGAATCAATAACCATCATAATAATCGGAGTTATAAATTGATTCATAAGGTTCCTCAACAAGTTCCCTCTTGTTCCTTCTAGGAAAGGGGTACACACCTTTTGCCTTCCCGCGTAAGCGGATTTGTCCCTTACCTATATCAATGAAGCCTTTTACCGCTCGGAGGAAGTCCCTTCCAAGCACTATATTTCCTTGGTTTGGCTCCATGATGAAGAAATCAACCATTGCAATCCCTTTAAGGAATTTAACTGGCACATCTTTTATTCTTCCCTGGATTTCAGAAATATCTCCATTAGTGTGTTCATGATAAGATGATAATCTATCCATGTTAAATTTTAAAGAATCATGAACAATTTTTGGCATAGTAGAAACCATAGATCCAATATCACAATAAGCAAGGAAGTCTTGATTAGAGATACTAATCCTAACAAGAGGCTCCCAGTCATTATCTATTTCCAAAATATCTCTCTTATTGGGTTTGGGTTTCTCTACCTTCATTAAGTCTAGAGCATCCATTCTATTTTCAATAGTAGCAAGTCTATCTATGACAGTATCAAAATTATGATCATAAACAAAGTAACTAGATAGACCATGTATAATTTCAAGAGCTCTAGCTTCATCACACTCTAGAAAATCTCCCTTGGCTATAATATCAAGAGAGTGTTTACACCATTTAAAAAGACCCTGGTAAAAATTCGTAAGCACAATTTTTATAGGTATCGAAGGCATAATTCTCCTATGTGCATCAGAAATTCTGTCCCATGCCTTCTTCATATTTTCTCCATCCCTTTGATGGAAATCTAGAACTTCTGATTCCCTCAAAGCACCATATCCTAACATGTTTAGCTAAACAGATAGGACTACTAACAGGAAGGCAAAATAAATTTTTTTTGTAATTTTTTGATACAGGATACTAAAGCAAAAACTGAAAGGTAAACTAACAAGACTAAAAAGCAAAAGGTAAAAGATAGCATGCAACTCCCCTATCCTGAAGAGTGGAGTCCCCGGCAACGGCGCCAGAAAATACTCCTTGATGGGCCTCTAACCCCTCGTTGGTTACCCCAAGTGGAAGGTGAAAGATGCAGTGTTGTGGAAGTGTTTTCCCTTAGCAAAGATGCCAAGGATCGAATCCCCAGAGACTCCTAGGTTCAACAAGTAGGTGTCAACTGCTAACGGCGCAAATTAGCAATCAACGTGGACCTGCACACAGATACAAATAATTTTGCTCCCAACGAGTACAGAGAGGTTGTCAATCCCTCCGGCCTTGTAGTTCACAAAGGATTAAACGCAAAATGATAGTAGTGATAGATAGTGTTTGCAATAGTAAGTAAAAGCGAAAAGTAAATAACGGATGTGATCAATGATGGTAATATGGACCGGAGTCACATGATGTTCACTAGTGATGTCTCTCTCCCAAAAGACGATAAAACAGCTGTGTGAGGTAAACGAATTACAGCTGGGCAATTGACAGGACCACGAACGCAAACCAATGCTGACTACATTGCAAGAAAGGTTGAGGTTCAAAGCATGGGCGGTACGCCAAAGTAAGTAGACCGAAATCCATCAATATCTACTACTAATCATCCACCTTGAGATATCTATCCAGAACATCTTGCTGGTATTAAGTTGCGAGCCCCACCCATAGTGTAAACTCAAATCAACAGACAACTGCATTAAAAGAACTTTGCGTAAAGTAAACAATCCTTGCACCCGCGGGCACAAGCACCGTTGTTTTCCCCCTTGTGGCAACAGCACATCCCCTAGACTCATGTTTCTGTCACTCAAGCTAGTCATCGAGGGGCATGAACACACAATCAAGCATAACGTTCCCTCTTGGAGTCACTACGTATTACTTGGCCAAAGCAATAAATAACAACGGAGAACATGCAAGAATTACTTATGAACATAAATATAAAAGAGGTAGATCAAATATATTACTCAAGAACAATCTGAACATAATCTCATAATCCATCGGATCCCAGCAAACTCATCATAGCAACAGCATAAGGATTGCATACGTGCCGCGATCATGTAGGGCAGCTCACGAGGACTAATTAGTGAAGCACAAGAACGGGAGGAGAACGTCACATAGCTACTGGTCATGGACTCATGGTCCAAGGGAGACTACTCACAAGTCATCCGGGAGGCGTCCATGGTGGTGGAGAAGCTCCCGGTGGTGATCCTCCCCTCCGGCAGGGTGCCGGGAAGAGTTCTCCTGGTGCTCCCGATCTTGGAAGCGGCGGCGGCGGCGGAACAGAGATGAGATCACGAAAAAGAGTTCCCGTCCCGAGGGTTTCGAGGGACGCTCTAAATATATGCCAAAGGGGGGCACCGGACGGGCTTCGGGGGGCCCAGGCGCCCCCCCCCCGGCGCGGCCCAGGGGGGGGC
>LR738712.1:35701057-35774021 GCA_902687465.1 Secale cereale
GCGCAAGGTCGGTTCCGGAACGCTGATTTTTTATATAATTTTTCTGGATTTTTCCTGGCAGTTCTCGTAACGTGAAAACCTGAAATACAAAATCAGCCGAAAACAGAAACTGGCACCGGGGTGCACTGGATTAGTAGGTTAGTCCAAATATGATCAAAAGTGTATGGAAGTGTATGAATATCATAGCAATATCACCCAAAAGTGGCATGGAGCAAGCAGAAATTATAGATACGTTTTGGACGTATCACCCTCCAGTCGTCGGCCTTGTCTGCCGCTGGAGGGAAGTCTAGGAGCAGTTGAGCTCGTGCCAGAGCTTCTGCTGGAGTGGCGGGTAGCGGTGGCGAACGGTGCGAGGAGCGGGATATGCTCGGACTTCTAACTACGTTAGAAGGAGCAGTATCTCGTCCGGGCGACCGTGCCTTGCTCGTGCCGGCATGCTGGCGTGCATGCTGGTCTTGAGCGTTCCGGGACCCGCCAGCTTGATCTTGGCCCAGCAAACGTATGGTACCGTGGGTACCATGACGCTGCCAGTCCCGCGCCTCCTGAGATGGATGCGGTGCATGTACGGATGATGTCAGGGATATGACTAGCAGGTATGAACCGGCTAGTATAAACCGGATTACTATAATATGTTTTGTTGTAATATTTAGTTAAAAGATACAGCCCATGAGATCTTAGGGCCCATGTATAGAGTTACAATTTGTAAACCGTCTGATGATGTAACTTGAGGAATAAGGAAGAAAGAGCAGAGACCGAGGCGGACACGAGTATGAGCCGGCCTCGGGACTCTGTAAACCGGACCGAGCGTCACCTCTATATAAAGGGACGACCCGGCGACGGTTCAGGGACAAGTAAGAATCAATCCGTCGAAACTATAGGCAAGCGATCCGCTCCCTGTAATCCGACGCCCAAGCAATACCAAACCAACTAGAAGTAGGCTTTTACCTTCATCGAAGGGGCCGAACTAGTATAATCCCTCTGTGTCCTTTGTGTGCTATGAACCCCTTTAAGCTAACCCGTGTGATGGTCTCATCATCAAGTCCGTTAAACTGGACATCTACCGTGTTATTTCCACGACAGTTGGCGCCCACCGTGGGGCCTCCGCACGCTGGTTTCGAGTTCTTGAAGGGCAGCTTTGAAGGGCTCAAGGGTTACGCGGTCGGCCGGATGACCAAGAGTCGCCGCGGCCGGATCTACATCGACGATGCAGGCTGGGGGCCGGAGGCCGATTCAATCGAATACGGGTACCGGGTTCCCTTCGGCGGCATCCACGTCTTCATCGGCAAGATCGGTGAACCGGGACCTGAGCCGGACATCTTCCCCAACATCATCGAGCCGGCTCAGCGTGCGAGATCGGCCCGGATTCAGCCCGCCATGAAGCGCGTGTTCGTTGGAGCAATTCATGGGGTCCAAACCGAGGACGGATCGGAATCCGATGGTGCAACAGTTGTCTACTCCGACGACGAATCTTCATCCAGAGAAACTGAGTCTTTGTATCAGTTGCAAGACGGCCGTTCTGAGGGTGAGTCCGACGGAAACAGTATTCCGGACCCCTTCGACCCGCCAAACCGGGTGGTTGTCTTTATGGCCGGTTCACAGCCCACGGTGAACGGGGCGATAGCAGAAGCTGGTGTAGGGGGGAGCGGCCCGGCCCTCTCACCTACTGACGTTCTATCCACCTTGATCGAGGCGTTCACAGCTAAAGCGGTGGCAACGGTAGCTCCAGCAGACAAGGCGCAGCATGATGCAGAGCTCCTTCAGTTAAAGGGTCGGATTGATCAATTGAAAGAGGATTTGAAAGCAGAGAAGGCGATGATAGCAATAAGACAAGCGGAGCTGGATGATCAAGCTTTTTATCTAAGGATGGAGCAGGCCTCTGTGCAGGGAGTAAGGGGTCGGAAGTACCAGTCTCGTCTACCGTCGGTTTCTGAAGCGACGGATCTGTTCAGGACACCCGGGACTGGAGCCAGCAACGATCCGGCTTTAAACCGGAGGGCACCTCCAGCCAGGGACGAGCCGGTTCAGCAACCCACTGCGGAGCAAGATCGGCGGATCACGTCTGCACCTCACGTTCCTACCCCTCCAGGTCATTACTCAAATCCTTTGGATAACATCGTGGCTGCCGTTGCACGTTTGGCCGCTTTACCCGTGGAGGGGACATCCCGGGCAGCGTCGGAGGCACGTCGGGCCAAGGAGTTGCTTAATACGGCGTTAATACAACAGCAAGCATATTCTCATAGCAGGGAAAGGCTACATTCAACACCACGTCCCAGCCGGAGTTACTCTAGGCATTGGGAGGAGCCAGAGGTATCTAGCAGTGAGCGCAGGCGACATCGGCACAGACAGGATAATCTGGCAGGCGCGGATGCTCAAGCTCAGGATGCGAACCGGGTTAGATCCGTAGCCCGGGAGGAGGTCCGTCAGACAACGCCGGTTCAAACTGCCACAACAGAGACGGGAGTTACGACAAGTTCCTTTGGAGTACAGTGTCTTATCCCTGCTTTACGGAGTGTAAAGTTGCCCAAGGATTTTAAAGGGCCCCGCAAAGTACCTAATTACACTGCGGATTTACCTCCTGAAGCTTGGGTGGAGAGTTATGAGATGGCCATGGAGATGCTGGATGTGGATGAAGCGGCTTGTGCAAAATATTTCACCATGATGCTTGAGGGCACGGCCCGGACCTGGTTAAAGGGTTTACCCCCTAATTCCATTGGGTCATGGGGGGAGCTTCGTCGTCAGTTCATCAAAAATTTCAAAGATACATGCAAGCAGCCGATGTCAGTGGTGGATCTAGCAGCCTGTGTGCAAGGAGAGCAAGAGTCTACGAGCGCTTGGGTGCGGCGAGTATCAGAGATCTTGCACTCTTCGAATGGTATCAATCCTAGTACGGCGATAGTGACTTTGGAAAACAATTGCCGGTTTGAATCTTTAAAGTTAAAACTAGGACGGCTTAAAAGGGATTGCAATGATATGGGAACTCTCATGAGTGCTCTAGTAAAGTATGGGGATTCTGATAATACCAAGTATCCAGAAGCTGAAGGGGACATAGCAGGGAAGGTTAACAAACCTGGTAAACCGGCACAAGTTAACCCGGCTACTGCAAGTTTCTTGGGCAAGGGAAAGGCAGAAGGTGGCTCTGATTTCGTAGCCAATACCCAAGTTCAAGGGGGTTTTCAGCGTAGTATGGGCAACCCACCTCAGCTAACCGGCGGAGGGGCTTGTGGTTGGGACCAAGAGTTAGATCAGCCTTGTCCGAAGCATAGCTCGAAACAACGACCGGCAAAACACACTATAAGAGAGTGCAGGCCTTTTATGGAAGCAATGATGGGCCGCTTTAATCCTAATGACAGGCCTCCAAATGGCGGTTCAGGCCCAGGGTTTTATGGTCCAGGTCATCAGGGGAACAGCTCCGGATCAGGATATAGGGGCAACAACAATGGTTATCAAAACCGGGCCGGTGCTCAAAATAGTCAAGGAAGTTATAATAACCAGGGCAATCAGCCGCGTAATCAGGGTGGTTACAATAACCAAAGCAGTCAACAGCAGGGCCAAAGTAATTACAATAATCAGGGTAATCAGCAGCGTCAGCAACAGCAACCGCAATCCGGATATCAGAATAATCCGAAGGAGTTGAGCAGTGGGCAATACCATGTGTTCACCACAAGTCTGTGTAAACGGGATCAGAAGGTTTTAAAGCGGGCAGTTAACGCGGTTGAACCGGCAACACCGCAATTTCTGCGCTGGTCAGAGCAGCCCATTGTATGGAGTAGGGAGGATCACCCAATGCGGGTGGATAATCCGGGCCACTTGGCCTTGGTGGTAGCGCCCCAGGTGGGAGGTTATAAATTCACTAAAGTTCTCATGGACGGTGGTAGCAGCATCAACATCTTGTACTATGAGACCTTCCGTCGTATGGGCCTGACGGATAAGAAGTTAAGACAATCAAACACGGTATTCCATGGGGTGGTTCCAGGTAAGTCGGCTTATCCAGTTGGAAAGATTGACTTGGAAGTTACCTTTGGAGATGAGCATGATTCCAGGTCAGAGATGATAACTTTCGAAGTTGTCAAAATCCGGAGTCCCTATCACGCTTTATTCGGGAGAACGGTTTATGCCAAGTTTATGGCTAGACCATGTTATGTTTATCTGCAACTCAAAATGCCGGGTCACAAGGGCACGATCACGGTTCATGGAAGTCGCAAGATAGCAGTGGAATGTGAAGAGGGAGATGCAGCCTATGCGGAGGCAGTATGTGCCACAGAAGAGTTGAAGTTTTATAAAGATAATGTTGATCCGGCAGATATGACTCCACTGAAGAAGCCAACTACCGAGCATGATCCGGTGTTGAAGTTTAAATCGGCGGAGGAGACCAAGCAAGTTGATTTTGTGCCAGGTGATTCGTCCAAGCAATTCACTATCAGTGCTAACCTTGATCCCAAATAGGAAAGCGCGCTCATCGAGTTCATCCGTGAGAACCGGGATATCTTTGCATGGAAACCTTCTGACATGCCAGGTATACCGAGGGAACTCGCTGAGCACAGCCTTAACATTGATCCGAAATATAAACCGGTTAAACAATATTTGCGCCGCTTTAACGAAGAGAGGCGCAAGGCTATAGGAGAAGAAGTGGCCAGGCTTTTGGCCGCAGGATTCATCGTGGAAGTTTTTCACCCGGAGTGGTTGGCTAATCCGGTGCTGGTGTTAAAGAAGAATGGGAAGTGGAGAATGTGTGTGGACTACACAGACCTCAACAAAGCTTGCCCAACTGATCCTTTTGCTCTCCCACGCATTGATCAGATTATCGATGCCACAGCGGGATGTGAGCGGCTAAGCTTTTTGGATGCATACTCAGGATATCACCAGATCAAGATGGCGGTTAAAGACCAAGAGAAGACGGCTTTCATAACCCCCTTTGGTGCTTTTTGCTATGTATCTATGCCTTTTGGGCTCAAGAGTGCTCAAGCAACTTATCAGCGTTGCGTTCAGAATTGTCTTAAAGGACAGATAGGGAGGAATGTTCATGCCTATGTGGATGACATTGTGGTTAAATCAAGGAAAGAGGAGACAATGATAGAGGATCTTAAGGAGACTTTTGACAATCTTCGAGCTTATAAGATGATGCTTAATCCGGAGAAGTGTGCCTTTGGTGTTCCGGCAGGTAAACTATTGGGATTCTTGGTCTCAAACAGAGGAATAGAGGCTAATCCGGAGAAGATTAAGGCAATCCAATCTTTAACTAGGCCGGTTTGCATCAACGATGTTCAGCGTATCGCTGGCCGGATCACAGCATTATGCCGGTTCATCAGCCGTTTGGGAGAGACGGCGATCCCGCTTTACCAGATGCTGAAGAAAACAGATCGGTTTGTATGGAGTGATGAGGCGAACGCGGCGTTCGAGGATCTAAAGCGGCAGCTGGTAAAACCACCGGTCCTGGCTGCCCCTGTTGATAAGGAGCCGTTGCTGTTATACGTTGCTGCCAATGCACGAGCAGTCAGCGTCGCCATTGTGGTTGAGCGCAAGGAAGCAGGAAAGGAATATCCGGTTCAGCGTCCGGTTTACTACGTAAGTGAAGTACTCATTGAGTCCAAGCAAAGGTACCCACATTGGCAGAAGCTGGTGTATGGTGTGTTTATGGCAAACCGGAAGCTGAAGCACTATTTTCAAGGTCATCCAATAACTGTGGTTAGTTCAGCACCGTTAGGGGACATAATCCAAAACAGGGAAGCTACAGGAAGAGTGGCAAAGTGGGCCATTGAGCTCAGCCCGCATGAGTTGAAGTATGTGCCACGCACCGCTATAAAATCACAGGCATTGGTGGATTTCATCAATGATTGGATAGAGTTACAGACTCCAGAGGAGAAGCCGGATCTCATGTACTGGACGATTCACTTTGACGGTTCAAGACAGTTGGAAGGCTCGGGGGCTGGAGTTGTCTTAACTTCTCCGCGAGGTGACAAGTTTTGTTACGTCCTCCGTTTATTGTTTCCTTGCACTAATAATGCAGCAGAATATGAAGCATTACTTCATGGCTTGCGGATGGCAAAGGAGATGAACTTGAGCCGGGTTAAGTGTTTTGGCGATTCAGATTTGGTGGCACAGCAAGTTTCAGGCAAGTGGGATTCAAGGGAAGTAGAAGCAGTTGCTGGATGTTTTAAAGGATATCAAGTGGAACACATAGACCGGCGAAAGAACGAAGCGGCTGATGCTTTAAGCCGGTTGGGTTCTCAACGTAAACCGGTGCCACCAAATACTTTTTTGGATGAGCTACACAGTCCGTCAGTACAAGTACCGTTGGAAGAAGACCTAGCGGTTCCTGATCCGGAGGCGCAGCTAGTGGCGGCACTTCATGTTATTCCGGATTGGACACTGCCTTACTTGGCATATCTGAGCCGAGGAGAGCTACCGGATGATGAAATAGAGGCACGACAGATAGTCCGGCGTTCTAAATCCATGACAATTGCAAACGGAGAACTTCATCATCGCAGTACTTCTGGAGTATTTTAGCGGTGTGTATCGGCTGAGGAAGGTTGTGAGATTCTTCGCGAGATCCATGAAGGGGATTGTGGTCATCATGCCGGTTCAAAATCATTGGTGGCTAAAGCCTTCCGGCATGGTTTCTATTGGTTAACCGCTCATGCTGATGCGACAGATTTGGTCCGGAAGTGTGATGCTTGTCAGAAATTTTCGAGACGTGCTCTGGTTCCGGCGCAAGAGCTCCGGATGATACCAATAACTTGGCCGTTTGCGACTTGGGGGCTTGATATGGTTGGACCTTTCAAGCGATCCCAAGATCAGAAAACTCATCTACTAGTGGCAGTGGATAAGTTTACAAAGTGGATTGAGGCAGAACCTATAAGCAAGTGTGATGCGGCAACGGCAGTCAAATTCATCAAAAAGGTAATTTTCCGGTTTGGCTTCCCACACAGCATCATCATGGATAATGGCACCAATTTATCTCAGGGTGAGATGGAAGAATTCTGCCAACGGGAGCATATTCGTTTAGATGTATCTTCTGTAGCAAACCCCCAATCCAATGGTCAAGCTGAAAGAGCAAATCAGGAGATTTTGCGAGGTATCAGGCCCCGGCTTATGACTCCTTTGCAGAGAACCCCAGGATGTTGGGTTGAGGAGTTACCATCTGTTCTTTGGAGTATCAACACTACACCAAACCGGTCCACAGGTTACACACCTTTCTTCATGGTATATGGTGCTGAAGCGGTCCTTCCAAGTGATATTCGTCATGATTCACCAAGGGTAACGGCTTATGTTGAAGCGGCCAATGAGCAAGCAAGGCAAGACAGTTTGGACCGGCTGGATGAAGAGCGTGATATAGCTGCGGCACGGTCTGCAATTTATCAACAAGACTTGCGCAGACATCACAGCCGCCGGATCAAGACAAGGACGTTCCAGGAGGGTGACTTGGTACTCCGGCTCATCCAAGATCAAACAGATATGCACAAATTATCCCCGACTTGGGAAGGGCCCTTTGTGGTCAGCAAGAATCTGCACAACGGTTCATATTACCTACTGGACGTTCGAGAACACAAGGACTCACGGACATCAGAGGAGGAGACGAAGAGGCCATGGAACATCGCCCATTTACGGCCATACTATACTTGAGCTATGAGCTCCACTGTATCCTATGTATATATTATGATCAATGAATAAACCGGCACCCTCGGTAAAACCGGGTGCTCAGCCTTTTTTCCAATACAAATATCTTGTGAGGACAACCATGTATGTCTTATCATATGTTATATTTCAACATATTGGCCGGTTTACAACTGATTTTTTGCAGAATATACTCAGAAGCAATAAAAACTCTCTGAAGAGCATAAGGTCACATCCGGTTCAAGAGAGGACGCTTCAAGATCTACCCATGACTTCATGGAGCCATGGAAGACTATATGGACAGACGGGTTTACCCGCATCCATCGACCGGCCCTCTGGACAGACGGGTTTACCCGCATTCAGTGATTGGCTAAAATTCTTATGGACAGTCGGGTTTACCCGCATCCATCGACCGGCCCTCTGGAAAGATGGATAATCCACATTCAGTGATTGGCTAAAATTCTTATGGAAAGTCGGGTTTACTCGCATCCATCGACCGGCCCTCTGGAAAGATGGATAATCCACATTCAGTGATTGGCTAAAATTCTTATGGACAGACGGGTTTACCCGCATCCATCGACCGGCCCTCTGGACAGACGGGTTTACCCGCATTCAGTGATTGGCTAAAATTCTTATGGACAGTCGGGTTTACCCGCATCCATCAACCGGCCCTCTGGACAGACGGGTTTACCCGCATCCAGTGATTGGCTAATTTTTTTCTTATGGTTCATATGGAAAGATGGATAATCCACATCCACCGGCCCTCTGGAAAGATGGATAATCCACATCCAGTGATTGGCTGAACCTTGCTTTGAGCCTGGCAGCTCTTAAAAAGCCTTGATTACATGTTTTTATTTGCAAATTCGCATCTTTGGTGTTTATGTTTTATGACTCTTTAAACCGGAGTGGAACAGCTACAGAAGTTGACCACATATCTATAAAGTGAAAAGTCTGGGTCATGAATACCAGCATGAATAAACCGGTGTTCATTATAACCCGGATCATCCATTAGGCAACAAGCTACAAATTTCTGGACAAATTTTCGGAACGATATAAACCGGTGTCTTTTATCAAGCCCGGGTTTGTTATTGGATCCATGAAGATCTTCATCAAGAAATTTTAAGGTTCTACCGGGTTAAGAGTATTGAGCATACTTGGTCTCAGGTATAAATTTATTTCTGATATAAGTATATACTTGTTTGATATACTGTGAGAACAATTTAATCTGTCCAGTGGTAAACCGCTAGGACATGTTTTCAGTGTTCCTTATGTAGGAACAGATGACACGCAAGATAAGCGACATCAGACGAAATTTAATTTGGCAAACATTAAAACAAGAAGTCAGAATATCCGGCTCAAAGCGGATCATGTTTCAGCTATCCTATTACAAGGCATAGCAAGCCTGACGGATTAAAAAGATTGTTTGATAAAGCAGAGACTGCAACTACAACAATAAATTTTGAGTTATGCTCCTTCCTGCTGAGACGGCTGGTCATTGGCTTGATCCGGAATATCCTCGTCCTCCTGAAGCGGTTGGAAACCCGGGGTGCACCAGTTGATCTTCGTTAAAGAACGAAAATACATCTCTTCGTTGATGAGTTCCGACGGTTCAATATCTGGAGCGAATGTATGAGGACGCACTGGTGGGATTAGATTGACGGTTTCATAAACCGGCCGCTCCACCCGCTCGTTTTGCAAGTCATACCCTGGATGATACCTGGATAAATCTGCTTCAGCCGCAAGTTTGCTGGCAAGGGGACGCATCTCCTTTGTCAAAGCAAGAGATCCTTTGCAGTAAACGATGATCCGTCTTCCTTGGTATTTGGGCACCCATTTAAAGCCTCTTCCGGATCAAAGTCCGGAACCCAAGCCTTGGCTCTGGTAAGTGCCAGGAGGGCGCCGGCTCGGGCAGCAGATTTCTTGACTTCCTCCAGACGCACCGGCAAAACAGACAACTTTTCTAAGGTACCTTGGATGGTCGTGGGGGCCGGTTTACTGAAAGATGTTGCACTTATGATCCTCTGAGCGCCGGAATACAGCTGCTCGACCAAAGTGTAACAGGCCTTAAGTTTCTTCCGCAAATCATCCCCAAGATGGGTGACACGGCGCCCTGCATATGAATATCACAATTAAACCGGTACAGATGGAAGAATACAAGGATAAAGCAGGAATACATACTATATACGTACCGACGATTGCAGAAGTCATTAACTCAATTTGCCGCTTTAAACCGGTTAACTCTTCAGTAACCGGATTAAGTGCCTCCTCAGCATCATGAGCCCTATTCTCCAGCTCTTTCTTCTAAACTTCAAAAGCGGTCCGCTCTTCTTCAAAGAATTTTTCCAGCTCTTCAGCAGTCTTTAAACTCACCTTCTTATCTTTCTTGGCTTTCGAAGCAGCAGCCTCCGTTTCAGCAAGACGGCTCCGAAGTTCATTGATTTCGTCATCACTCCGGTTTAAATCAGCCTGCAAGTAAAATCAAGTGATAAGAGGCAAAAATCAGACAAGTCTCAAGCACACAAACAAGTTGTCTACTTGACACTTGGGGGCTAATGTAAAGTTGAAGCAATAAACAGCAGCAGTTCAAAGACAAAAGTCTCAAGCACACAAGCAAGTTGTCTACTTGACACTTGGGGGCTAATGGAACATTGAAGTATCAGAAGAAATTCTTACAAGTATCAAATACATAACCAAGTTATCTACATGATACTTGGGGGCTAATGTAAAATCAATGTGCTTAAGTTATAAGTTCCGGTTCACCTTCAAACTCGCAGCTAAACCGGAACTTGGGGGCTACTATGAGATAGTTAGAAGCATATCAAAAGCACAAAGTCATAAGGAAAGGATTACCTCATATTTTTCTTTCATCAGGTTAACCAAGCCCGCTTCATAATCCCGGCTGGTATGGAGCCGGTTCAGGTACCCGGAATAGAGCTCCTGAGCACTCATGTCAGCAAGGCCGGATAGCTCAGTACTCCATTTACCCTTCTCTTTATACAGCTTCTCCGTTTTAGCCGTATGCTTGGGTAAAACGGTGGGCTCAGCCAGAGCAGTAAAAGCAGTCCCAGTTACTACAACTTCTGGGGAAGCAGGTGCTGTTGATGGAGCGGCAGTATGAACCGGACTGGGAGATGCCGGATTAACCTGAGGAGAATTAGCCCGGGCAGGACTTGGCGGACCATGAACATCATCAGCAGTAGGGTTCTCGGGCACTGAAGTATGATCCGTAGGCGCAGGATTCTCAAGAGGAATCGTGGGCTCGCTGTCCGGAGGGACGGTTGTCGCCGGATCAACTGCCGGATCATCTACAGAGGTCTCAGCAGTGGGTTTGTTTGCCTTTTGTTTTTTGCTAGGCTTTGGCTTGCTGGAATAAGTTCGGAAAACGAGTTAAGATTGTGAAGCAAAATGTAATTATAAACCGGATAAGTTAAAAAGACTTACCCTGGAACAGTTTTTAGTGGGGGAAGTTTCGTGGCAGTCGATTCACCAGAGGAGGATAATGGAGTCTCCTGATAATCAGGGTCAGACGGTTTAAGAGGTTTGCGGATAAGCCCGGCCTTGGGATGAAGGAGAGTTGGAGAGAGTATAACCTCAGGGCGGCGTTTCCGAGCCGGAGTGAGAGAGATTCCGGATGACTCCACTGCCAGGCCGCTATGGCGAGTGGTCCGGCGAAGAGCTTCATGTTGTTGTTTCTTCAAAAGAAAATTAGGATCCAATTGAGCATAAGGGTGAGAAAATTGGTATTTCCGGACTGTCCGACGACTTTTTTGTGGAAGTGGTTCTGAATCGGAAGAAAGGATAGTTACCTCAACTTTGGCCGGTTTATCACCTTCAGCCAACTCCTGTGGAAAGATATCATTAGATACAGATATGAGTACAAGCAAGCAAATTAAAACCGGATTAATTCATACCTCGGAATCCGGATCGTCATCCTCAGCATGAGAACTAGAGCCAACGGCCGCTTTTCTTTTCTTATTGGCAAAGGTCTTCCGGCGTGCTTGTTTGCCGGGTTTCTCCTGAGGCTTTCTTTTCCAGAAAGGATCATCAGCCTGTTCAGACAAAGAGACAGTTAGAAGACGGTTTATATAAACGGATTAAAAAATATATACAAGAATGCAAGGCTTACTGCAGGCAGTCTGTTCTTCTTGTAATACGGAGCTAATCCGACCTTCCTGCAATCTTCTAAGGAGACGTTGAGCATCTTCTTAGCCGATTCAATAACCTCCGATTCAGAAAGTTTATCCTTGGTAAACCGTTGAGGGTCGTCCGGTTTACCAGAATACTGGCACATCAATTGTGATCGCCGACTCAAGGGAAGAATACTCCAAGATAGCCAACGGCGTATAAAATCAGTTGCAATTAAACCATTGGCCATAAAAGCCTTCAGTCTGGAAAGCTGAGACGCAAACCGGGGCCGTTCGGCGGAGCTAAGTCGTTGTGGCAGAGGATGATCCTCCGGAAGACGGTGCTCGCGATAACCCGGCAGTGGGTTCTCCCCTTCAGGAGAAGTGTCAACACAGTAAAACCAAGATTTGTTCCACTCCTTTGGGTGCGTGTGGAGAGCGGCATGGGGAAAGACTACGTCTCTCCTTTTCTGGATGCTAACCCCGCCGAGTTCTTGATGCGGTCCGCTGGAGAATTCCGTACGCCGGTTCAAGTGAAAGAAATCCCGGAACAGATCAACAAACGGTTCTTCTTGCAAGTATACCTCTGAGAAAACTTGGAAGTCACAGATGTTTGAAACAGAGTTGGGCCCAATGTCCTGAGGGTGGAGTTGGAATGCAGCAAGCACATCTCGGAAGAATTTTGAACCGGGGGGTGTGAAGCCTCGAGCTATGTGATCGAAGAAAACAATAACCTCCCCTTCTCTGGGGGTAGGAGGGCATTCGTTTCCTGGAGCCCGCCACTTCAAAACGGATTGAGGGCCTAAGGTACCAATGCCAGCAATTTTTGCCAAGTCATCTTCCGTGATGATGGAAGGAACCCAGTCACAAGAGACAGACTGCTTGGCCATAGCAACAGAAGGACAAGTACTGAAAGAGTAAAAGTACGAAGATCGGATTATTTAAGTACAACAGCATAAACCGGAAGATATATACGAAGATCACGCAATGGTTTAGACAAGGGACTAATGATATAGTTAACCCGGCAACAACAGGGAGCTATGTTACTGCCGGTTCATGACAGCAAAAGAGGAACAGCTAAACCGTCACGTTCAATTTTAAAAGCCTACAGGAACAGGGCATGACAGTATAAACCGGAGTATACCTAATAGATCTACAAAAGAGAAGAAACAGGTTTTTTCAAACAACTAAAGCAGAACAGATCTGAGCATGTAAGAAAAAGGAAAATAAATACAAGGACATACGGGAGGAACTACAAGGGTGATGTACGGAGCGGATGAATCTACAGGTTATGTAAATGACGAGATCTAAAGCATGGAAGCAGTAGGATCTAAGGGCAGAACGTAAAGGTCAAGACTTCTGCGAACAAGACGAAGTTATCATCGAGGCTCTAATGGCGGAGGCACGAGCAAGAACCCTAGAGGATACGGATCTGCAGTGAGGAAGAAAGATGTACCTTGGAACAGCAGGGATCAGCGACGGAGGTTCTTTGGTCAAAAGTCAGGTTGATGCAGCGGCCAGTGAAGTCTCGGACTCGGCGGTCGATGGCGGCGGTTCGAGCTCAGGCGTTAATGGCGTCGTGAAGCTCGGGCGACGGACGGAGGAAGAAGATGCGAGAAGAAGATAAATGAATGAGGGCGGCGATATTTATAAGGGAAGGTCAGATACGAGGCGACAGGTGCGGGATTCGAGGGAGCAAAGATCGGATAAAGATCCTTTTGACGCCTCGATTTTCGGGATAACCATTAAACAAAGCTACAGTACAGCTCGCAGCGTTAAATGCGGAAGTGATGTCACGGTCAGATTTCGTGATTCTCAAGGATGACGTCAGGGCCGGTTTACAAAAAATGAGAAGACGCAGAAGAAAATTACACAAGGCAAGGGAGATTGATATGAACAAGTTCAAATCATTCTGGGGCCGAATGTCAGGGATATGACTAGCAGGTATGAACCGGCTAGTATAAACCGGATTACTATAATATGTTTTATTGTAATATTTAGTTAAAAGCTACGGCCCATGAGATCTCAGGGCCCATGTATAGAGTTACGATTTGTAAAACGTCTGATGATGTAACTTGAGGAATAAGGAAGAAAGAGCAGAGACCGAGGCGGACACGAGTATGAGCCGGCCTCGGGACTCTGTAAACTGGACCGGGCGTCACCTCTATATAAAGGGACGACCCAGCGACGGTTCAGGGACAAGCAAGAATCAATCCGTCGAAACTACAGGCAAGCGATCCGCTCCCTGTAATCCGACGCCCAAGCAATACCAAACCAACTAGAAGTAGGCTTTTACCTTCATCGAAGGGGCCGAACTAGTATAAACCCTCTGTGTCCTTTGTGTGCTATGAACCCCTTTAAGCTAACCCGTGCGATGGTCTCATCATCAAGTCCGTTAAACCGGACATCTGCCATGTTATTTCCACGACAGTTGGCGCCCACCGTGGGGCCTCCGCACGCTAGTTTCGAGTTCTTGAAGGGAAGCTTTGAAGGGCTCAAGGGTTACGCGGTCGGCCGGATGACCAAGAGTCGCCACGGCCGGATCTACATCGACGATGCAGGCTGGGGGCCGGAGGCCGATTCAATCGAATACGGGTACCGGGTTCCCTTCGGCGGCATCCACGTCTTCATCGGCAAGATCGGTGAACTGGGACCTGAGCCGGACATCTTCCCCAACATCATCTAGCCGGCTCAGCGTGCGAGATCGGCCCGGATTCATCCCGCCATGAAGCGCGTGTTCGTTGGAGCAATTCATGGGGTCCAAACCGAGGACGGATCGGAATCCGATGGTGCAACAGTTGTCTACTCCGACGACGAATCTTCATCCGGAGAAACAGAGTCTTTGTATCAGTTGCAGGACGGCCGGTCTGAGGGTGAGTCCGACGGAAACAGTATTCCGGACCCCTTCGACCCGCCAATCCGGGTGGCTGTCTTTATGGCCGGTTCACAGCCCACGGTGAACGGGGCAACAGCAGAAGCTGGTGTAGGGGGGAGTGGCCCGGCCCTCTCACCTACTGACGTTCTATCCACCTTGATCGAGGAGTTCACAGCTAAAGCGGTGGCAACGGTAGCTCCAGCAGACAAGGCGCAGCATGATGCAGAGCTCCTTCAGTTAAAGGGCCGGATTGATCAATTGAAAGAGGATTTGAAAGCAGAGAAGGCGATGATAGCAATAAGACAAGCGGAGCTGGATGATCAAGCTTTTTATCTAAGGATGGAGCAGGCCTCTGTGCAGGGAGTAAGGGGTCGGAAGTACCAGTCTCGTCTACCGTCGGTTTATGAAGCGACGGATCTGTTTAGGACACCCGGGACTGGAGCCAGCAACGATCCGGCTTTAAACCGGAGGGCACCTCCAGCCAGGGACGAGCCGGTTCAGCAACCCACTGCGGAGCAAGATCGGCGGATCACGTATGCACCTCACGTTCCTACTCCTCCAGGTCATTACTCAAATCCTTTGGATAACACCGTGGCTGCTGCTGCACGTTTGGCCGCTTTACCCGTGGAGGGGACATCCCGGGCAGCGTCGGAGGCACGCCGGGCCAAGGAGTTGCTTAATACGGCGTTAATACAACAGCAAGCATATTCTCATAGCAGGGAAAGGCTACATTCAACACCACGTCCCAGCCGGAGTTACTCTAGGCATTGGGAGGAGCCAGAGGTATCTAGCAGTGAGCGCAGGCGACATCGGCACGGACAGGATAATCCGGCAGGCGCGGATGCTCAAGCTCAGGATGCGAACCGGGTTAGATCCGTAGCCCGGGAGGAGGTCCGTCAGACAACGCCGGTTCAAACTGCCACAGCAGAGACGGGAGTTACGACAAGTTCCTTTGGAGTACAGTGTCTTATCCCCGCTTTACGGAGTGTAAAGTTGCCCAAGGATTTTAAAGGGCCCCGCAAAGTACCTAATTACACTGCGGATTTACCTCCTGAAGCTTGGGTGGAGAGTTATGAGATGGCCATGGAGATGCTGGATGTGGATGAAGCGGCTTGTGCAAAATATTTCACCATGATGCTTGAGGGCACGGCCCGGACCTGGTTAAAGGGTTTACCCCCTAATTCCATCGGGTCATGGGGGGAGCTTCGTCGTCAGTTCATCAAAAATTTCAAAGATACATGCAAGCAGCCGATGTCAGTGGTGGATCTAGCAGCCTGTGTGCAAGGAGAGCAAGAGTCTATGAGCGCTTGGGTGCGGCGAGTATCAGAGATCTTGCACTCTTCGAATGGTATCAATCCTAGTACGGCGATAGTGACTTTGGAAAACAATTGTCGGTTTGAATCTTTAAAGTTAAAACTAGGACGGCTTAAAAGGGATTGCAATGATATGGGAACTCTCATGAGTGCTCTAGTAAAGTATGGGGATTCTGATAGTACCAAGTATCCAGAAGCTGAAGGGGACAAAGCAGGGAAGGTTAACAAACCTGGTAAACCGGCACAAGTTAACCCGGCTACTGCAAGTTTCTTGGGCAAGGGAAAGGCAGAAGGTGGCTCTGATTTCGTAGCCAATACCCAAGTTCAAGGGGGTTTTCAGCGTAGTATGGGCAACCCACCTCAGCTAACCGGCGGAGGGGCTTGTGGTTGGGACCAAGAGTTAGATCAGCCTTGTCCGAAGCATAGCTCGAAACAATGACCGGCAAAACACACTATAAGAGAGTGCAGGCCTTTTATGGAAGCAATGATGGGCCGCTTTAATCCTAATGATAGGCCTCCAAATGGCGGTTCAGGCCCAGGGTTTTATGGTCCAGGTCATCAGGGGAACAGCTCCGGATCAGGATATAGGGGCAACAACAATGGTTATCAAAACTGGGTCGGTGCTCAAAATAGTCAAGGAAGTTATAATAACCAGGGCAATCAGCCGCGTAATCAGGGTGGTTACAATAACCAAAGCAGTCAACAGCAGGGCCAAAGTAATTACAATAATCAGGGTAATCAGCAGCGTCAGCAACAGCAACCGCAATCCGGATATCAGAATAATCCGAAGGAGTTGAGCAGTGGGCAATACCATGTGTTCACCACAAGTCTGTGTAAACGGGATCAGAAGGTTTTAAAGCGGGCAGTTAACGCGGTTGAACCAGCAACACCGCAATTTCTGCGTTGGTCAGAGCAGCCCATTGTATGGAGTAGGGAGGATCACCCAATGCGGGTGGATAATCCGGGCCACTTGGCCTTGGTGGTAGCGCCCCAGGTGGGAGGTTATAAATTCACTAAAGTTCTCATGGACGGTGGTAGCAGCATCAACATCTTGTACTATGAGACCTTCCTGTTGGGGAACGTAGTATTTTTAAAATTTTCCTACGATCACGCAAGATCTATCTACTAGATGCATAGCAACGAGAGGGGAGAGTGTGTCTACGTACCCTCGTAGACCGAAAGCGGAAGCGTTTATCAACGCGGTTGATGTAGTCGTGCACCTTCACGATCTGTCCCGATCTAGTACCGAACGTACGGCACCTCCGCGTTCAGCACACGTTCATCTCGATGACGTCCTCGCCTTCTTGATCCAGCAAGACGGGCGAAGTAGTAGATGAGTTCCGGCAGCACGACGGCGTGGTGACGGTTGTTGATGAAGAATAATCTCTGCAGGGCTTCGCCAAGCACTACAGAAACTAGACGGAGGATAAACTAGAGGGTCGGGGTAGCCGGCACACGGCTTGGTGTATCTTGATGTGTCTTGGGTGCTAGCCCTACCCCTCTATTTATATGTTGAGCCCTGGGGTCGAAACTTGGAGCAAAAGCCTCCTCAAAGTCGGTTTTGCCCGAAAGGAAAGAGTCCTACTCGGACTCCAGGGCTAGACGCCAGGGTTCCCGGCGTCTACCCCCTAGACGCCAGGGTTCCTGGCGTCTAGCCTCTGGTCTCCGCAAAACTTCCTTTTGCACTTTCCTAAAGCCTCGTGGGCTTTCCCCTTTGGCCCAAATAAAGTGTTCTCGTACCCAAACATTTCGGGAAACATCCGGAACCCCTTCTGGTGAATTCCGGAACCCTTCCGGAGGTCAAACACTATTATCCCATATATTAATCTTTATCTCCGGACCATTCCGGAGTTCCTCGTCATGTCCGTGATCACATCCGGGACTCCGAATAACATTCGGTCACCAACATACATAACTCATTTAATACTATATCGTCAACGAAACGTTAAGCGTGCGGACCCTACGGGTTCGAGAACTATGTAGACATGACCGAGACATCTCTCCGGTCAATAACCAATAGCGGAACCTGGATGCCCATATTGGCTCCTACATATTCTACGAAGATCTTTATCGGTCGAACCGCATAACAACATACGTTGTTCCTTTTGTCATCGGTATGTTACTTGTCCGAGATTCGATCGTCGGTATCTCTATACCTAGTTCAATCTCGTTACCGGCAAGTCTCTTTACTCGTTCCGTAACACATCATCTCGTGACTAACTCATTAGTCTTTTGCTTGCAAGGCTTATTATGATGTGTGTTACCGAGAGGGCCCAGAGATACCTCTCCGACACTCGGAGTGACAAATCCTAATCTTGATCTATGCCAACACCACGAATACTTTCGGAGACACCTGTAGAGCATCTTTATGATCACCCAGTTACGTTGTGACGTTTGATAGCACACAAGGTGATCCTATGGTATTCGGGAGTTGCATAATCTCATAGTCATAGGAACATGTATAAGTCATGAAGAAAGCAATAGCAATAAAACTAAACGATCATAGTGCTAAGCTAACGGATGGGTCTTGTCCATCACATCATTCTCCTAATGATGTGATCCCGTTGATCAAATGACAACTCATGTCTATGGTTAGGAAACATAACCATCTTTGATCAATGAGCTAGTCTAGTAGAGGCATACTAGGGACACTCTGTTTTGTCTATGTATTCACACATGTACTAAGTTTAAGGTTAATACAATTCTAGCATGAATAATAAACATTTATCATGATATAAGGAAATACAAATAACATTATTAGTATTGCCTCTAGGGCATATTTCCTTCAGTCTCCCACTTGAACTAGAGTCAATAATCTAGATTACAAAGTAATGATCCTCACACCCATGGAGTCCTGGTGCTGATCATGTTTTTCCCGTGGAAGAGGCTTAGTCAACGGGTCTGCAACATTCAGATCCGTATGTATTTTTCAAATCTCTATGTCTCCTTCCTTGACTAGATCGCGGATGGAATTGAAGCGTCTTTTGATGTGCTTTGTTCTCTTGTGAAACCTGGATTCCTTCGCCAAGGCTATTGCTCCAGTGTTGTCACAAAAGATTTTCATTGGACCCGATGCACTAGGTATAACACCTAGATCGGATATGAACTCCTTCATCCAGACTCCTTCATTTGCTGCTTCCGAAGCAGCTATGTATTCCGCTTCACATGTAGATCCCGCCACGACGCTCTGCTTGGAACTGCACCAACTGACAGCTCCACCGTTCAATAAAAATACATATCCGGTTTGTGACTTAGAGTCATCCGGATCAGTGTCAAAGCTAGAATCGACGTAACCGTTTACGACGAGCTCTTTGTCACCTCCATATACGAGAAACATATCCTTAGTCCTTTTCAGGTATTTCAGGATGTTCTTGACCGCTGTCCAGTGATCCACTCCTGGATTACTTGGGTACCTCCCTGCTAGACTTATAGCAAGGCACACATCAGGTCTGGTACACATCATTGCATACATGATAGATCCTATGGCTGAGGCATAGGGAATGACTTTCATTTTCTCTCTATCTTCTGCAGTGGTCGGGCATTGAGTCTTACTCAACTTCATACCTTGTAATACAGGCAAGAACCCTTTCTTTGACTGATCCATTTTGAACTTCTTCAAAATCTTATCAAGGTATGTGCTTTGTGAAAGTCCAATTAAGCGTCTTGATCTATCTCTATAGATCTTGATGCCTAATATATAAGCAGCTTCACCGAGGTCTTTCATTGAAAAACTCTTATTCAAGTATCCTTTTATGCTATCCAGAAATTCTATATCATTTCCAATCAACAATATGTCATCTACATATAATATTAGAAATGCTACAGAGCTCCCACTCACTTTCTTGTAAATACAGGCTTCTCCAAAAGTCTGTATAAAACCATATGCTTTGATCACCTCATCAAAGCGTATATTCCAACTCCGAGATGCTTGCACCAGTCCATAGATGGATCGTTGGAGCTTGCATACTTTGTTAGCACCTTTTGGATCGACAAAACCTTCTGGTTGCATCATATACAACTCTTCTTTAAGATATCCATTCAGGAATGCAGTTTTGACATCCATTTGCCAGATTTCATAATCATAAAATGCGGCAATTGCTAACATGATTCGGACAGACTTAAGCATCGCTACAGGTGAGAAAGTCTCATCGTAGTCAACTCCTTGAACTTGTCGAAAACCTTTCGCAACAAGTCGAGCTTTGTAAACAGTAACATTACCGTCTGCGTCGGTCTTCCTCTTGAAGATCCATTTATTTTCGATGGCCTGCCGATCATCGGGCAAGTCAACCAAAGTCCACACTTTGTTCTCATACATGGATCCCATCTCAGATTTCATGGCTTCAAGCCATTTTGCGGAATCTGGGCTCATCATCGCTTCCTCATAGTTCGTAGGTTCATCATGGTCTAGTAACATGATTTCCAGAACTGGGTTGCCGTACCACTCTGGTGCGGAACGTACTCTGGTTGATCTACGATGTTCAGCAAAAACTTGATCCGAAGTTTCATGATCATCATCATTAACTTCCTCACTGATTGGTGTAGGAATCACTGGAACAATTTTCTGTGATGTACTACTTTCCAATCCGGGAGAAGGTACAATTACCTCATCAAGTTCTACTTTCCTCCCACTCACTTCTTTTGAAAGAAACTCCTTTTCTAGAAAGGATCCATTCTTAGCAACGAATATCTTGCCTTCGGATCTGTGATAGAAGTTGTACCCAACAGTCTCTTTTGGGTATCCTATGAAGACACATTTCTCCGACTTGGGTTCGAGCTTATCAGGTTGAAGCTTTTTCACATAAGCATCGCAGCCCCAAACTTTAAGAAACGACAACTTTGGTTTCTTGCTAAACCATAGTTCATAAGGTGTCGTATCAACGGATTTAGATGGTGCCCTATTTAATGTGAATGCAGCTGTCTCTAAAGCATAACCCCAAAATGATAGTGGTAAATCGGTAAGTGACATCATAGATCGTACCATATCCAATAAAGTACGGTTACGACGTTCAGAAACACCATTACGCTATGGTGTTCCGGGTGGCGTGAGTTGTGAAACTATTCCACATTGTTTCAAATGAAGACCAAACTCGTAACTCAAATATTCTCCTCCACGATCAGATCGTAGAAACTTTATTTTCTTGTTATGATGATTCTCTACTTCACTCTGAAATTCTTTGAACTTTTCAAATGTTTCAGACTTGTGCTTCATTAAGTAGATATACCCATATCTGCTCAAATCATCAGTGAAGGTCAGAAAATAATGATACCCGCCGCGAGCTTCAACACTCATTGGTCCACATACATCAGTATGTATGATTTCCAACAAATCTGTTGCTCGCTCCATAGTTCCGGAGAACGGAGTTTTAGTCATCTTGCCCATGAGGCATGGTTCGCAAGCACCAAGTGATTCATAATCAAGTGATTCCAAAAGTCCATCATTATGGAGTTTCTTCATGCGTTTTATACCAATATGACCTAAATGGCAGTGCCACAAATAAGTTGCACTATCATTATTAACCTTGCATCTTTTGGTTTCAATATTATGAATATGTGTATCACTACAATCGAGATCCAATAAGAATAGACCACTCTTCAAGGGTGCATGACCATAAAAGATATTATTCATAAAAATAGAACAACCATTATTCTCTGATTTGAATGAATAACCGTCTTGCAACAAACAAGATCCAGATATAATGTTCATGCTCAACGCTGGCACCAAATAACAATTATTTAGGTCTAATACTAATCCCGAAGGTAGATGTAGAGGTAGCGTGCCGACGGCGATCACATCGACTTTGGAACCATTTCCCACGCGCAACGTCACCTCGTCCTTAGCCAATCTTCGTTTAATCCGTAGTCCCTGTTTCGAGTTACAAATATTAGCAACCGAACCGGTATCAAATACCCAGGTACTACTACGAGCATTAGTAAGGTACACATCAATAACATGTATATCACATATACCTTTGTTCACCTTGCCATCCTTCTTATCCGCCAAATACTTGGGGCAGTTCCGCTTCCAGTGTCCAGTCCCCTTGCAGTAGAAGCACTCAGTTTCAGGCTTGGCTCCAGACTTGGGTTTCTTCGTGGAAGTAGCAACTGTTTTGCTATTCTTTTTGAAGTTCCCTTTCTTTCCCTTGCCCTTTTTCTTGAAACTAGTGGTCTTGTTAACCATCAACACTTGATGCTCCTTTTTGATTTCTACCTCCGCAGCTTTGAGCATAGCGAAGAGCTCGGGAATTGTCTTTTGCATCCCTTGCATATTATAGTTCATCACAAAGCCTTTATAGCTTGGTGGCAGTGATTGAAGAACTCTATCAATAACACTATCCTCGTCAACTTTGCAACCAAGTTGAGTCATATGATTGTAGTACCCAGACATTCTGAGTAAGTGTTTACTGATAGAACTATTCTCCTCCATCTTGCAGCTGTAGAACTTATTGGAAATCTCATATTTCTCAATTCGGGCATTTGCTTGAAATATTAACTTCAACTCCTGGAACATCTCATATGGTCCATGACGTTCAAAACGTCGTTGAAGTCCCGGTTCTAAGCCGTAAAGCATGGCACACTGAACTATCGTGTAGTCATCAGACCGCGATTGCCAGACGTTCAAAGCGTCCACATTAGCGGGAGGGGGCTTGTCACCTAGCGGTGCTTCAAGGACATAATTCTTCTGTGCAGCAATGAGGATAATCCTCAGGTTACGGACCCAGTCCGTGTAATTGCTACCATCATCTTTCAACTTAGCTTTCTCTAGGAATGCATTAAAATTCAAAGGAACGGTAGCACGGGCCATTGATCTACAACAACATAGATATGCAAAAACTATCAGGACTAAGTTCATGATAAATTAAAGTTCAATTTAATCATATTAATTAAAGAACTCCCACTTAGATAGACATCCCTCTGGTCATCTAAATGATCACGTGATCCAAATCAACTAAACCATGTCCGATCATCACGTGAGATGGAATAGTTTCAATGGTGAACATCTTATGTTGATCATATCTACTATATGATTCACGCTCGACCTTTCGGTCTCCAGTGTTCCGAGGCCATATCTGCATATGCTAGGCTCGTCAAGTTTAACCCGAGTATTCTGCGTGTGCAAAACTGGCTTACACCCGTTGTATTTGAACGTAGAGCTTATCACACCCGATCATCACGTGGTGTCTCGGCACGACGAACTTTCGCAACGGTGCATACTCAGGGAGAACACTTATACCTTGAAATTTAGTAAGGGATCATCTTATAATGCTACCGTCGTTCTAAGCAAAATAAGAAGCATAATAAGATAAACATCACATGCAATCAAAATATGTGACATGATATGGCCATCATCATCTTGTGCTTTTGATCTCCATCTCCAAAGCACCGTTATGATCACCTTCGTCATCGGCGCGACACCTTGATCTCCATCGTAGCACCGTTGTCGTCTCGCCAACTATTGCTTCTATGACTATCGCTACTACTTAGTGATAAAGTAAAGCAATTACATGGCGATTGCATTTCATACAATAAAGCGACAACCATATGGCTCCTGCCAGTTGCCGATAACATTACAAAACATGATCATCTCATACAAAACCGTATAACTCATCATGTCTTGACCATATCACATCACAACATGCCCTGCAAAAACAAGTTAGACGTCCTCTACTTTGTTGTTGCAAGTTTTACGTGGCTGCTACGGGCTTAGCAAGAACCGTTCTTACCTACGCATACAAAAACCACAACGATGTTTCGTCAAGTATGTGCTGTTTTAACCTTCACAAGGACCGGGCGTAGCCACACTTGATTCAGCTAAAGTGAGAGAGACAGACACCCGCCAGTCACCTTTAAGCAACGAGTGCTCGTAACGGTGAAACCAGTCTCGCATAAGCGTACGCGTAATGTCGGTCCGGGCCGCTTCATCTCACAATACCGCCGAAGCAAAGTATGACATGCTGGTAAGCAGTATGACTAGTATCGCCCACAACTCATTGTGTTCTACTCGTGCATATCATCTACGCATAGACCTGGCTCATGATGCCACTGTTGGGGAACGTAGTATTTTTAAAATTTTCCTACGATCACGCAAGATCTATCTACTAGATGCATAGCAACGAGAGGGGAGAGTGTGTCTACGTACCCTCGTAGACCGAAAGCGGAAGCGTTTATCAACGCGGTTGATGTAGTCGTGCACCTTCACGATCTGTCCCGATCTAGTACCGAACGTACGGCACCTCCGCGTTCAGCACACGTTCAGCTCGATGACGTCCTCGCCTTCTTGATCCAGCAAGACGGGCGAAGTAGTAGATGAGTTCCGGCAGCACGACGGCGTGGTGACGGTTGTTGATGAAGAATAATCTCTGCAGGGCTTCGCCAAGCACTACAGAAACTAGACGGAGGATAAACTAGAGGGTCGGGGTAGCCGGCACACGGCTTGGTGTATCTTGATGTGTCTTGGGTGCTAGCCCTACCCCTCTATTTATATGTTGAGCCCTGGGGTCGAAACTTGGAGCAAAAGCCTCCTCAAAGTCGGTTTTGCCCGAAAGGAAAGAGTCCTACTCGGACTCCAGGGCTAGACGCCAGGGTTCCCGGCGTCTACCCCCTAGACGCCAGGGTTCCTGGCGTCTAGCCTCTGGTCTCCGCAAAACTTCCTTTTGCACTTTCCTAAAGCCTCGTGGACTTTCCCCTTTGGCCCAAATAAAGTGTTCTCGTACCCAAACATTTCGGGAAACATCCAGAACCCCTTCTGGTGAATTCCGGAACCCTTCCGGAGGTCAAACACTATTATCCCATATATTAATCTTTATCTCCGGACCATTCCGGAGTTCCTCGTCATGTCCGTGATCACATCCGGGACTCCGAATAACATTCGGTCACCAACATACATAACTCATTTAATACTATATCGTCAACGAAACGTTAAGCGTGCGGACCCTACGGGTTCGAGAACTATCTAGACATGACCGAGACATCTCTCCGATCAATAACCAATAGCGGAACCTGGATGCCCATATTGGCTCCTACATATTCTACGAAGATCTTTATCGGTCGAACCGCATAACAACATACGTTGTTCCTTTTGTCATCGGTATGTTACTTGTCCGAGATTCGATCGTCGGTATCTCTATACCTAGTTCAATCTCGTTACCGGCAAGTCTCTTTACTCGTTCCGTAACACATCATCTCGTGACTAACTCATTAGTCTTTTGCTTGCAAGGCTTATTATGATGTGTGTTACCGAGAGGGCCCAGAGATACCTCTCCGACACTCGGAGTGACAAATCCTAATCTTGATCTATGCCAACACCACGAATACTTTCGGAGACACCTGTAGAGCATCTTTATGATCACCCAGTTACGTTGTGACGTTTGATAGCACACAAGGTGATCCTACGGTATTCGGAAGTTGCATAATCTCATAGTCATAGGAACATGTATAAGTCATGAAGAAAGCAATAGCAATAAAACTAAACGATCATAGTGCTAAGCTAACGGATGGGTCTTGTCCATCACATCATTATCCTAATGATGTGATCCCGTTGATCAAATGACAACTCATGTTTATGGTTAGGAAACATAACCATCTTTGATCAATGAGCTAGTCTAGTAGAGGCATACTAGGGACACTCTGTTTTGTCTATGTATTCACACATGTACTAAGTTTCCGGTTAATACAATTCTAGCATGAATAATAAACATTTATCATGATATAAGGAAATACAAATAACATTATTATTATTGCCTCTAGGGCATATTTCCTTCACTTCCGTCGTATGGGCCTGACGGATAAGAAGTTAAGACAATCAAACACGGTATTCCACGGGGTGGTTCCAGGTAAGTCGGCTTATCCAGTTGGAAAGATTGACTTGGAAGTTACCTTTGGAGATGAGCATGATTCCAGGTCAGAGATGATAACTTTCGAAGTTGTCAAAATCCGGAGTCCCTATCACGCTTTATTCGGGAGAACGGTTTATGCCAAGTTTATGGCTAGACCATGTTATGTTTATCTGCAACTCAAAATGCCGGGTCACAAGGGCACGATCACGGTTCATGGAAGTCGCAAGATAGCAGTGGAATGTGAAGAGGGAGATGCAGCCTATGCGGAGGCAGTATGTGCCACAGAAGAGTTGAAGTTTTATAAAGATAATGTTGATCCGGCAGATATGACTCCACTGAAGAAGCCAACTACCGAGCATGATCCGACGTTGAAGTTTAAATCGGCGGAGGAGACCAAGCAAGTTGATTTTGTGCCAGGTGATTCATCCAAGCAATTCATTATCAGCGCTAACCTTGATCCCAAATAGGAAAGCGCGCTCATCGAGTTCATCCGTGAGAACCGGGATATCTTTGCATGGAAACCTTCTGACATGCCAGGTATACCGAGGGAACTCGCTGAGCACAGCCTTAACATTGATCCGAAATATAAACCGGTTAAACAATATTAGTGTATGGAAGTGTATGAATATCATAGCAATATCACCCAAAAGTGGCATGGAGCAAGCAGAAATTATAGATACGTTTTGGACGTATCACCCTCCAGTTGTCGGCCTTGTCTGCCGCTGGAGGGAAGTCTAGGAGCAGTTGAGCTCGTGCCAGAGCTTCTGCTGGAGTGGCGGGTAGCGGTGGCGAACGGTGCGAGGAGCAGGATATGCTCGGACTTCTAACTACGTTAGAAGGAGCAGTATCTCGTCCGGGCGACCGTGCCTTGCTCGTGCCGGCATGCTGGCGTGCATGCTGGTCTTGAGCGTTCCGGGACCCGCCAGCTTGATCTTGGCCCAGCAAACGTATGGTACCGTGGGTACCATGACGCTGCCGGTCCCGCGCCTCCTGAGATGGACGCGGTGCATGTACGGACGCCGAGGTCTTGGAGTGCGCGCGGTCGTTGTGGGAGTCGGCTACGCCGCCGATGGGCAGCGCAGCTTTGTCCTTGGACTTAGCGGCACCGTGAGCTCCCTCGTCGCCCGTTCTTCCGCCGGCGTCTACCCCACCAGCCGTTGGCTCCGGCGGTGGTGGGTTCGACGCGGACGGACCAGCTGCCTCCGAAGCCTTCTTCTTCGGCGGCATGTTGATGAAGATGATGAAGATCTAGCTCGTGTGCAGGCCGGATCAGGTTCACACAACCTCGACGCCCCCTACCTGGCGTGCCAAAGATGTCGGGGAAACTGATCCATGAACACCTATGGGATCGGCAGGCCGACCCCTTTTGGTTCGGCGGGGGGCGGAGATCACACGAAGAGCAGATCGAGGCGAGGCACACGAGCAGTTTACCCAGGTTCGGGCCGCACGGATGCGTAAAAACCTACTCCTACTTTGTGGATTGTTATTGAGTTCTTGCTCGGGAGCGCTGAGAGCTACAGTACCCTCTAGCAGCTAACGAGACCGAGCGTGAGAGTGTTCGTATCTCTAACCCCCTTCTACGTTGCGCATGGGCCTCCTTTTATATGCTCAAGGGGTCACCGACGGGTGGCAACGCAGTTGAGGGTAAAAATGGAAAAAGTGTGGTAGTTGGTACAGTGTTCCATACCTAACCCTGACGACAGGGGACAAGGGCATTAAATGCCCATCGACGTCACCCAAACAGTGCAAAAAGGGGCCGTTAGGAGCGCCACCATTCACCACGATGGCAACCTTGTCAGCGCCGCTTGCCACCGCGTACCCCTGGCTGCACAGCCTCCCGCCACGTACGCCTGGAAGGGTCCCAGAGCGACACGTGGGTGGATGCGCTGGAGCGCGGGTACAGAGTGGTAGCTTGCCGCGGCAAGCGCCTTGCCGCGGTCGCTGTCTTGTCGCGTCCGGGAGCTTGCCGCTCACCGGGCCTTGCCGGGACACGTGGCGCGTCGCGGCAAGTTCCTTGAGATGCCTTGGTTGGCCTTCCCGGCAAGCTCCTCTTGCCGGGGTCTTGTCTCCTTGGCTTGAATACTTTGTTCTTGAATGGCTCCAAAGGAACCACTAAGGACCTCGGCGGTCACCCGGCAAGCCTTGCCGCGGGAGGCTGCGACTGCCCGTGCACAAGTTCGGGATACTAGGGTACCCCTACTTTAGTACACCGACAGATTGGATACAAGATATGAACTAGGGTTTGAGAGGAGATGGTGCTGGTGAAGATGTTGATGAAGATAGCCCTCCCCAAGATGGGAGAGCTATTGGTGATGACGGCGGTGATGATTTCCCCCTCCCGGAGGGAAGTATCCCCGGCAGAACAGCTCTGCCGGAGCCCTAGATTGGTTTCCACCTCGGTTCCGCGTCGAGACGGCGGCATCTGGTCCCGACAGCCTCCTTATGATTTTTTCTAGGTCAAAACACCTCATATAGGAGAAGATGGGCATCGGGGGCCTGCCGGCTGGCCCACGAGGCAGGGGGCGCGCCCTGGGAAGGGGGGCATGCCCCCCACTCTCGTGGACAACCGGTGGCCCCCATCGTGCTTTTCTTTCGCCAGAATTTTTTATATTTTCCGAAACGATGTTCTGTTGAGTTTCAGGGCTTTTGGGGTTGTGCAGAATAGGTTTCCAGAGTTTTCTCCTTTTCCAGCCCAGAATTCCAGCTGCCGGCATTCTCCTTCTTCATGTAAACCTTGTAAAATAAGAGAGAAAAGGCATAAGTATTGTGACAAAACATGTATGAACAGCCCATAATGCAATAAATATCAACTTATAAGCATGATGCAAAATGGACGTATCAACTCCCCCAAGCTTAGACCTCGCTTGTCCTCAAGCGAAAGCCGATATTGAAAAATATGTCCACAAGTTTAGAGATAGAGGTGTCGATAAAACAATATACGGACATGAGGGCATGATGATCATTCTCATAACAGCAACTTATATAAATATAGTCATATGATTCTTTATGCTAAAGTAACAATTCATCCACAATATCGAGTATGAATCATAAACTTCATTGGAAACTAACAAACTTTGATCTCGGTCATTGAAGCAATTGCAATTTATCATAATATCGGAAAGAGTCAATATAAGAGCTTTTCAGCAAGCCTACATACTCAACTATCATACAATCTTTCACAATTGCTCACACTCACGCAATACTTATGTTTATGGAGTTTTAATCGGACACAGAGAAAGATAGGGGCTTATGATGTTGCCTCCCAACCTTTTACCTCAAGGGTAATGTCAACAGTAATAGATCATGAAAACTTACATCCAAGTGGGTATATATGTCAGGATCTTTCCAACACAATGTGCTTGCCAAAGGATAAAATGTAAAAGGAAAGGTGGATTTCACCTTGACACTTATAAGACATGAGTAATAGATAGGCCCTTCGCAGAGGGAAGCAGAGGTTGTCATGTGTTTTTACGGTTAGATGCACAAAGTCTTAGCATAGAAGAACTTCGCTTTATATTGCCACTTGTGATAAGGACCTTTATTATGCAGTCCGTCACTTTTATTACTTCCATATCACAAGATCGTATAAAGCTAATTTCTCCCACACTAATAAATCATACATATTTTAGTGGATTTGCAACATGACAACTTACTTGGAAGGATCTTTCTCAATCCATAGGTAGGTATGGTGGACTCTCATGGAAAAACTGGGTTTAAGGATATATGGAAGCACAAGTAGTATCTCTACTTAGTGCGAGGGGTTTTGGCTAGCATGAGGGGGAAAGGCAAGCTCAACATGTTGGATGATCCATGACAATATACTTTATTTCGGATATAAGAAGACATAACCCATTATGTTGTCTTCCTTGTCCAACATCAACTCTTTAGCATGTCATACTTTAATGAGTGCTCACAGTCATAAAAGATGTCCAAGATAGTATATTTGTATGTGAAGCCTCTCTTCTTTTATTACTTCCTATTAATTGCAACGATGACCAAAACTATGTTTGTCACCTCCCAACAACTTTTATTTATCACACTCTTGTATGTGAAGTCATTACTTCCCACAAGATCAATATGATCTCTTTGATACTCTTTATGTTTTCTTTCTTTTTATCATGACCCAAGTGAGGAAATCAAGCCCTTGACTCAACACTAATCTTTATTATATAGCTCACGGACTCGATTACAAAGGATAAAGCTCATAAACTAAAAGCTCACAACTAGATCATGCTAACTTTATTCTAATAGATCAAGATACTATCAAAAGGATCGAACTAAGTAAAGCGGTAAAGATAGGAGTGATGGTGATACGATACCGGGGTCACTCCCCCAAGCTTGGCAGTTGCCAAGGGGAGTGCCCATACCCATATGATTATGTCTCCTTCTTCGAGGGGGGTGGTGATGGCTTCTTCCTTAACTTGCGCTTAAGAGCAGAATTCTGCTCTTTTAGATCATTGATCTCTTGCTCAAGGGTTAGTATCTTCTTGCATAATGCTTGCTTGTTTTCCTGCAAGAGGTTAAAAGGGATAAATTCGATCTTAGGTTCCTTTACTCTGTCGGCGAGGCTCGACTTTTTGAACTCCACATGCATGTCCCCTGGTTGGGGCAGTGGAAATTCGTCTTCCTCTGAGCTGGTCCAATCCTTCCCCTTAGGATCGTGGTCCTCTTCTTCCTCCGTGGTCCAACCATAATGCTCCAAGTCACCATAGACCTTACGATCAGCAAGGAAATCAGCCACATAGCTTTATTGCACCGAATCCTGGGACGACATGTTGCCTTTATCTGTGACAGGAACAACTTGAAACAAAAACAGAGGATTTTCGCATGATACAGAGGTCAAAACCTTCGGGAGTATGAATAATGAATTTTTACCGACCAAAAGGAGTATCCTACAAGAAAACGGAGTCCGGGGGACACATGGGGTGCCCACGAGGCAGGGGGTGCGCCCTGGGAAGGGGGACGCGCCCTCCACCCTCGTGGAGGCCTCATGTCTCCTCCGGACTGCGATTTATTTTTATATTTTTCTAAATATTCCAAAACGGAGAAAAGTTTCCTTTAGAACTGTTTTTGAGTCGGTTTACTTACCGTATCACGTACCTCTTCCTTTTCGGAGGCTGAATCGTTCTGGAAAGTCTCCCTTATGTATTCCTCCGGGGTTACGGTTTCAATAATATTGGTTTCAACATTTATAGGATTACCTGAGATATAATGTTTGATTCCTTGACCATTCACCACCTTCTGATTCGTGCCTTCGAAGTTCTTGATTTTTATGGCACCGGAATGATAGACCTCCTCAATAACATAAGGTCCTTCCCACTTGGAGAGAAGTATTCCTGCAAAAAATCTTAAACGAGAATTGTATAGCAATACATAATCACCTACGTTAAACTCACGCCTTTGTATCCTTTTGTCGTGCCATCTTTTAACTTTTTCTTTAAATAGCTTGGAATTCCTATAGGCCTGGGTTCTCCATTCATCGAGAGAGCTAATGTCAAATAACCTCTTCTACCCCACTTAGTAACGTAATCAACAACAACTAAAATATGTGTGTACCCATTAGAGGCAGGAAACGGTCCCATATAATCAAAGCCCCAAACATCAAATGGTTCAATAACAAGTGAATAATTCATAGGCATTTCTTGACGTCTACTAACATTACCAATTCTTTGACATTCATCACAAGATAAGACAAACTTACGGGCATCCTTGAAGAGAGTAGGCCAATAAAACCGGATTGCAATACCTTGTGTGCAATTCTATCTCCCGCATGGTGTCCTCCGTAAGCTTCGGAGTGGCACTTGCATAGGATTTGTTCCTGTTCATGCTCAGGTACACAACATCTAATAATACCATCTACTCCTTCTTTATAAATATGTGGGTCATCCCAAAAGTAATGTCTCAAATCATAGAGGAACTTTTTCTTTTGCTGGTATGTGAAGCTAGGAGGTATAAACTTAGCAACAATATAATTAGCATACTCAGCATACCATGGATCAGTACGAGAAGTACTTATGACAGCTAGTTGTTCATCAGGAAAGCTATCATCAATAGGTTGTGGGTCATCAAGTATATCTTCTAACCTAGACAAGTTATCTGCTACGGGGTTCTCAGCTCCCTTTCTATCAATAATATGCAAGTCAAATTCTTGCAGCAAGAGAACCCATCTAATAAGTCTAGGTTTAGCATCCTTCTTTTCCATAAGGTATTTGATAGCCGCATGATCAGTGTGAATAGTTACTTTAGAATCAGCAATATAGGGTCTAAACTTATCACAAGCAAATACAACTGCTAAAAATTCTTTCTCACTGGTAGCATAATTTCTTTGGGCACTATCTAGAGTTTTACTAGCATACTGGATAACATTTAATTTCTTATCAACTCTTTGCCCTAAAGCAGCTCCTATAGTATAATCACTAGCATCGCACATAATCTCAAAGGGTAAATTCCAGTCAGGAGGCTGGACAATAGGTGCAGAGATTAATGATTTCTTAAGTATTTCAAATGCTTCTAGACAAATCATCATCAAAGACAGAAGGAATATATTTTTGTAAGAGATTAGTCAGAGGCCTGGAGATTTTGGAGAAGTCATTTATGAACCTCCTATAAAACCCGGCATGACCAAGGAAACTTTGTATACCTTTGATGTCCTTAAGGCATGACATCTTTTCAATAGCATCAACTTTAGCTTTGTCAACTTCAATACATCTTTCAGAAATTTTATGTCCCAAGGCAATGCCTTCATTAACCATAAAGTGGCACTTCTCCCAATTCAAGACAAGGTTAGTGTCTTCACATCTCTGCAAAACTCGATCAAGGTTGCTTAAGCAATCATCAAAAGAAGTTCCGTAAACAAAGAAATCATCCATGAAAACCTCAACAATCTTTTCACAAAAATCAGAGAATATAGCCATCATGCATCTTTGAAAGGTAGCAGGTGCATTACATAAACCAAAAGGCATACGTCTATAAGCAAAGGTACCGAAAGGACAAGTAAAAGTGGTCTTCTCTTGATCCCCTTTTGACACAGGTATTTGAGAGAAACCAGAATAACCATCTAGAAAGCAGAAATGAGTATGTTTGGATAACCTTTCTAGCATTTGATCAATGAATGGCAAGGGGTAATGATCTTTCTTAGTAGCTTTATTTAACTTACGGAAATCAATTACCATCAATAGCCTGTAACTATTCTATGCGGGATCAATTCATCTTTATCATTAGGGACAATAGTCATACCTCCTTTCTTAGGAACACAATGGACATGACTTACCCACTGGCTATCAGCAACCAGATAGATAATACATGCTTCTAGAAGCTTTAGTATTTCCTTCCTTACCACTTCTTTCATCTTAGGATTAAACGTCGCTGATGATCAATAACTGGTTTAGCATTTTCTTCCAATTTTATCTTGTGTTGGCATATAGTGGGACTAATGCCCTTAAGATCATCCAGAGTATATCCAATAGCAGCACGATGCTTCTTCAGAGTTTTCAATAATTTTTCTTCTTCCTGCTCTGAAAGGTTAGCACTAATAATAACAGGATATATCTTCTTTTCATCAAGATAAACATACTTAAGATTATCAGGCAAAAGTTTAAGTTCAAACACGGGATCACCCTTGGGTGGAGGAGGATCCCCTAGGATTTCAACAGGCAAGTTGTTTTTCAATATTGGTCCCTGTGTAAGGAATATTTCATCTATCTCGCTTCTCTCATTCATATGCATATCATTTTCATGGTCTATCAAGTATTGTTCTAAAGGATCATTAGGTGGTACGGCAATAGAAGCAAGACCAATAATTTCATGTTTACTAGGTGGTGCCTTTTCAAGGGGTTGTCTACGGAATTTAGCAAAGTTAAAATCATGAGACATATCCCCTAACCCAACAGTAACAATATCTTTCACTCAATCTATCTTGGCATTAACAGTATTCAAGAAGGGTCTACCAAATATAATGGGGCATAATGCATCTTGTGGGGAACTAAGAACAAGAAAATCAGCAGGGTATTTGACCTTTCCACACAAGACTTCAATATCTCTAACAATCCCAACTGGTGAAATAGTGTCTCTATTGGCAAGCTTAATAGGAACATCAATCCCTTCTAGCTCAACAGGTGCAATATCATGCATAATTTTGTTATACATATCAAGAGGAATAATACTCGCACTAGCACCTACGTCACATAAAACATGATAGCAATGATCTCCTATCTTAACAGAGATGACAGGCAAGCCTACGTCAGATGTTTATTCCTAGCATTGGGTTTGGCTATTCTAGCAGACTCTTCTTGGAGGTAAATAACATGTCCATCTAAATCTTCTACCAAGAGATCTTTAACCATAGCAACACTAGGTTTAACTTTAATTTGCTCAGAGGGTGTAGGTGTTCTAGTATTACTCTTACAAACTACAGTTGAAGCTTGAGCATGATCCTTTATCCTAACAGGGAAAGGTGGTTTCTCAATATAAGCGATAGGAATAACAGGATCAACATTATAAGTGATGGTCTTTTCTTCAACTTTAATAGGTTCAACTACTTTTACTTCAATAGGGGGATGATATTTAAACCACTTCTCCTTGGGGAGATCAACATGTGTAGCAAATGATTAACAGAAAGAAGCTATTATCTCAGAGTCAAGTCCATATTTAGTGCTAAACTCACGGAAAACATCGGTATCCATAAAAGCTTTAACACAATCATACTTAGGGGTCATACCTGACTCCTTACCTTCGTCGAGATCCCAATCTTCAGAGTTGCGTTTAATTCTTTCCAATAAATCCCATTTGAATTCAATAGTCTTCATCATAAAAGAGCCAGAACAAGAATTATCGAGCATGGTGCGATTATTGAGAGAAAGCCGATCATAAATTTTTTGGATAATCATTTTTCTTGAAAGCTCATGATTGGGGCATGAATATAACATTGACTTAAGCCTCCCCCAAGCTTGAGCAATGCTTTCTCCTTTGCGTGGCCAGAAATTATAAATATAATTACGATCACGATGAACCTGGTGCATAGGGTAGAACTTCTGATGAAATTCCAACTTCAGACGATTATAGTTCCATGATCCCATATCATCGCATAGCCTAAACCATGTCAATGCATCTCCCTTCAAAGATAAAGGGAAGACCTTCTTCTTGATAACATCCTCGGGCATACCTGAAAGCTTAAACAATCCACAAACTTCATCCACATAGATTAGATGTAAATCGGGATGCAGTGTTCCGTCTCATGTAAAAGGGATTTTCAAGTAGTTTCTCTATCATACCCGAAGGAATCTCAAAGGAAACATTTTCAATAGGTGCAGTAGGTTGAGGATCAACTCTTTGCTCTTCTGGTCAGGGTGAAGATACCCCGAACAAGCCCCTCAAAGGATTTTGAGCCATAGTTGAAGGAAATATGCCCTAGAGGCAATAATAAAGTTATTATTTATTTCCTTATATCATGATAAATGTTTATTATTCATGCTAGAATTGTATTAACCGGAAACTTAGTACATGTGTGAATACATGGACAAAACAGAGTGTCCCTAGTATGCCTCTACTAGACTAGCTCATTGATCAAAGATGGTTATGTTTCCTAGCCATGGACATGAGTTGTCATTTGATCAACGGGATCACATCATTAGAAGAATGATGTGATGGACAAGACCCATCCGTTAGCTTAGCACTTTGATCGTTTAAGTTTTACTGCTATTGATTTCTTCATGACTTATACATGTTCCTATGACTATGAGATTATGCAACTCCCGAATACCGTAGGAACACCTTGTGTGCTATGAAACGTCACAACGTAACTGGGTGATCATAAAGATGCTCTACAGGTGTCTCCGAAAGTATTCGTGGTGTTGGCATAGATCAAGAATAGGATTTGTCACACCGAGTGTCGGAGAGGTATCTCTGGGCCCTCTCGGTAATGCACATCATAATAAGCCTTGCAAGCAAATGACTAATGAGTTAGTCACGAGATGATGTATTACGGAACGAGTAAAGAGACTTGCCGGTAACGAGATTGAACTAGGTATAGAGATACCGACGATCGAATATCGGGCAAGTAACATACCGATGACAAAAGGAACAACGTATGTTGTTATGTGGTTTGACCGGTAAAGATCTTCGTAGAATATGTAGGAACCAATATGAGCATCCAGGTTCCGCTATTGGTTATTGACCGGAGATGAGTCTCGGTCATGTCTACATAGTTCTTGAACCCGTAGGGTCCGCACGCTTAACGTTTGATGACGATCGGTATTATGAGTTTATGAGTTTTGATGTACCGAAGGAGTTCGGAGTCCCGGATGAGATTGGGGACATGACGAGGAGTCTCGAAATGATCGAGACGTAAAGATCGATATATTGGACGACTATATTCGGACATCGAAAAGGTACCGAGTGATTCGGGTATTTTTCGGAGTACCGGAGAGTTACGGGAATTCGCCGGGGAGTATATGGGCCTTATTGGGCCATACGGGAATAGAGGAGAGAGGCCACAAGGAAGGAGGCGCCCCCCCCCCCCCTCTGGTCCGAATTGGACAAGGGGTGCAGCCCCCTTTTCCTTCTCCCTCTCCACCTCTTTCCTTCTCTCCTACTCCGGAAAGGAAAGGGGAATCCTACTAGGACTTGGGAGTCCTAGTAGGACTCCCCATACATGGCGCGCCCCCTCTAGGGCCGGCCTCTCCCTTTCTCCTTTATATACGGAGGAGGGGGCACCCCATAGACAAACAAGTTGATCAGTTGATCTCTCCCAACCGTGTGCGATGCCCCCCTCCACAGAAACACACCTCGATTATACCATTGCAGTGCTTAGGCGAAGCCCTGCGCCGATAACTTCATCATATCCGTCACCACGCCATCGTGCTAACAAAACTCTCCCGTGAAGCTCAACTGGATCAAGAGCTCGTGGGACGTCATCAAGCTGAACGTGTGCTGAACGCGAAGGTGTCGTACGTTCGGTACTTGATCGGTTGGATCGCGAAGAAGTTCGACTACATCAACCGCGTCACTAGACGCTTCCGCTCCCGGTCTATGAGGGTACGTAGACACACTCTCCCCCTCGTTGCTATGCATCTAGTAGATAGATCTTACGTGATCGTAGGAAAATTTTGAAAATACTACGTTCCCCAACAGTGGCATCATGAGCCAGGTCTATGCGTTGATGATATGCACGAGTAGAACACAATGAGTTGTGGGCGATACTAGTCATATTGCTTACCAGCATGTCATACTTTACTTCGGCGGTATTGTGAGATGAAGTAGCCCGGACCGACATTACGCGTACGCTTACGCGAGACTGGTTTCACCGTTATGAGCACTCGTTGCTTAAAGGTGACTGGCGGGTGTCTGTCTCTCTCACTTTAGCTGAATCAAGTGTGGCTACGCCCGGTCCTTGTGAAGGTTAAAACAGCACATACTTGACGAAACATCGTTGTGGTTTTTGTATGCGTAGGTAAGAACTGTTCTTGCTAAGCCCGTAGCAGCCACGTAAAACTTGCAACAACAAAGTAGAGGACGTCTAACTTGTTTTTGCAGGGCATGTTGTGATGTGATATGGTCAAGACATGATGAGATATACGGTTTTGTATGAGATGATCATGTTTTGTAAAGTTATCGGCAACTGGTAGGAGCCATATGGTCGTCGCTTTATTGTATGAAATGCAATCGCCATGTAATTGCTTTACTTTATCACTAAGCGGTAGCGATAGTCGTAGAAGCAATAGTTGGCGAGACGACAATGATGCTACGATGGAAATCAAGGTGTCGCGCCGGTGACGAAGGTGATCATGACGGTGCTTTGGAGATAGAGATCAAAAGCACAAGATGATGATGGCCATATCATGTCACATATTTTGATTGCATGTGATGTTTATCTTATTATGCTTCTTATTTTGCTTAGAACGACGGTAGCATTATAAGATGATCCCTTACTAAATTTCAAGGTATAAGTGTTCTCCCTGAGTATGCACCGTTGCGAAAGTTCGTCGTGTCGAGACACCACGTGATGATCGGGTGTGATAAGCTCTACGTTCAAATACAACGGGTGTAAGACAGTTTTGCACACGCAGAATACTCGGGTTAAACTTGACGAGCCTAGCATATGCACATATGGCCTCGGAACACTGGAGACCGAAAGGTCGAGCGTGAATCATATAGTAGATATGATCAACATAAGATGTTCACCATTGAAAACTACTCCATCTCACGTGATGATCGGACATGGTTTAGTTGATTTGGATCACGTGATCATTTAGATGACTAGAGGGATGTCTATCTAAGTGGGAGTTCTTAAGTAATATGATTAAATTGAACTTTAATTTATCATGAACTTAGTCCTGGTAGTATTAGCATATCTATGTTGTAGATCAATAGCTCGCAAATGTTGCTCCCCGTTTATTTTTTATATGTTCTTAGAGAAAACTAAATTGAAAGATGTTAGCAATGATGCGGAATTGTTCCGTGATCTGAGGATTATCCTCATTTGCTGCACAGAAGTATTATGTCATTGATGCTCCGCTAGGTGACAAACCTATTGCAGGAGTAGATGCAGACGTTATGAACGTTTGACAAGCTCAGTATGATGACTACTTGATAGTTTAGTGCACCATGCTTTACGGCTTATAACCGGGACTTCAAAAACATTTTGAACACCCCGGAGCATATGAGATGTTCCAAGAGTTGAAATTAGTATTTCATACTCATGCCCGTGTCGAGAGGTATAAGATCTCTGACAGTACTTTGCCTACAAGATGGAGGAGAATAGCTCAACCAGTGAGCATGTGCTCAGATTGTCTGGGTACTACAATTGCTTGAATCAAGTGGGAGTTAATCTTCCAGATAAGATAGTAATTGAGAAAGTTCTCTAGACACTATCACCAAGTTAGTAGAACTTCGTGATGAACTATAATATGCAGGGTTGACGAAAGTAATTCCCGAGCTCTTCGCGATGCTGAAATTGGCGAAGGTAGAAATCAAGAAAGAGCATCAAGTGTTGATGGTTAACAAGACCATTTGTTTCAAATAAAGGGCAAAAGGATAGAAAGGGAACTTCAAAAAGAATGACAAGCAAGTTGTCACTCCCGTGAAGAAACCCAAAGCTAAACTCAAGCCTGAAAGTAAGTGCTTCTACTGCAAAGGAAATGGTCACTCGAAGTGGAACTACCCTAGATACTTGGCGGATAAGAAGGATGGCAAAGTGAACAAAGGTATATTTTGATATACATATTATTGATGTGTACTTTACTAGTGTTCATAGCAACCCCTGGGTATTTGATACCGGTTCAGTTGCTAAAATTAGTAACTCGAAACGAGAATTGCAGAATGAACAGAGACTAGTTAAAGGTGAAGTGACGATGTGTGTTGGAAGTGGTTCCAAGATTGATATGATCATCATCGCACACTCCCTATACTTTCGGGATTGGTGTAAAACCTAAATAAATGTTATTTGGCATTTGCGTTGAGCATGAATATGATTTGATCATATTTGTTGCAATACGGTTATTCATTTAAAGTCATAGAATAATTGTTATTCTGTTTACATGAATAAAACCTTCGATGGTCATACACCCAATGAAAATAGTTTGTTGGATCTCGATCGTAGTGATACACATATTCATAATATTGAAGCCAAAAGATGCAAGGTTAATAAGGATAGTGCAACTTATTTGTGGCACTGCCGTTTAGGTCATAATGGTGTAAAGCGCATGAAGAAACTCCATAGTGATGGACTTTTGGAGTCACTTGATTATGAATCACTTGGTGCTTGCGAACCATGCCTCATGGGCAAGATGACTAAAACTTCGTTCTCCGGAACAATGGAGCGAGCAATTGACTTGTTGGAAATCATACATACTGATGTATGCAGACCAATGAGTGTTGAGGCTCGCGGCGGGTATCATTATTTTCTGACCTTCACAGATGATTTGAGCAGATATGGGTATATCTACTTGATGAAATACAAGTCTGAAACATTTGAAAAGTTCAAAGAAATTTCAGAGTGAAGTAGAGAATCATCGTAACAAGAAAATAAAAGTTTCCACGATCTGATCGCGGAGGCGAATATTTGAAGTTACGAGTTTGGCCTTCATTTAAAACAATGTGAAATAGTTTCACAACTCACGCCACCCGGAACACCACAGCGTAATGGTGTGTCCGAACGTCATAATCGTACTTTATTAGATATGGTGCGACCTATGATGACTGTTACCGATTTACCACTATCCTTTTGGGTTATGCATTAGAGACAGCTGCATTCACGTTAAATAAGGGCACCATCTAAATCCGTTGAGACGACGCCTTACGAACTGTGGTTTGGCAAGAAACCAAAGTTGTTGTTTCTTAAAGTTTGGGGCTGCGATGCTTATGTGAAAAGCTTCAACCTGATAAGGTCGAACCCAAGTCGGAGAAATGTGTCTTCATAGGATACCCAAAGGAGACTATTGGGTACACCTTCTATCACAGATCCGAAGGCAAAATATTCGTTGCTAAGAATGGATCCTTTCTAGAGAAGGAGTTTCTCTCGAAAGAAGTGAGTGGGAGGAAAGTGGAACTTGATGAGGTAATTGTACCTTCTCTCGAATTGGAAAGTAGTACATCACAGAAACTGGTTCCAGTGATTCCTACACCAATTAGTGAGGAAGCTAAGGATGATGATCATGAAACTTCAGATCAAGTTTCTGCTGAACTTCGTAGATCAACCAGAGTTTGTTCCGCACCAGAGTGGTACGGTAACCCAGTTCTGGAAGTCATGCTACTAGACCATGATGAACCTACGAACTATGAGGAAGCGATGATGAGCCTAGATTCCGCGAAATGGCTTGAGGCCATGAAATCTGAGATGGGATCCATGTATGAGAACAAAGTGTGGACTTTGGTTGACTTGCCCGATGATCGGCAAGCCATTGAAAATTAATGGATCTTTAAGAGGAAGACTAACGCCGATGGTAATGTTACTGTCTACAAAGCTCGACTTGTTGCGAAAGGTTTTCGACAAGTTCAAGGTGTTGACTACGATGAGATTTTCTCACCCGTAGCGATGCTTAAGTCTGTCTGAATCATGTTAGCAATTGCCACATTTTATGAAATTTGGCAAATGGATAACGAAACTGCGTTCTTTAATGGATTTATTAAAGAAGAGTTGTATATGATGGAACCAGAAGGTTTTGTCAATCCTAAAGGTGCTAGAAAATTGTGCAAGCTCCAGCGATCCATCTATGGACTGGTGCAAGCATCTCGGAGTTGGAATATACGCTTTGATAAGTTTATCAAAGCATATAGTTTTATACAGACTTGCGGTGAAGCCTGTATTTACAAGAAAGTGAGTGGGAGCACTACAGCCTTTCTGATAAGTATATGTGAATGACATATTGTCGATCGGAAATGATGTAGAATTTTCTGGAAAGCATGAAGGAGTGTTTGAAAGGAGTTTTCCAAAGAAAGACCTCGGTGAAGCTACTTACATATTGAGCATCACGATCTATACATAGATCAAGACGCTTGATAAGTTTTTTCAATGAGTACATACCTTGACAAGTTTTTGAAGTAGTTCAAAATGGATCAGTCAGAGAAGGAGTTCTTGCCTGAGTTGTATGGTATGAAGTTGAGTAAGACTCAAAGCCCGACCTCGGCAGAAGATAGAAAAAGAATGAAAGTCATTCCCTATGCCTCAGCCATAGGTTCTATAAAGTATGCCATGTTGTATACCAAACCTGTTGTGTACCTTACCATGAGTTTGGCAAGGAGGTACAAAAGTGATCCAGGAGTAGATCACTGGACAACGGTCAAAATTATCCTTAGTTACTGGATAACAAAGGAAATGTTTTCTCGATTATGGAGGTGATAAAGAGTTCGTCGTAAAGAGTTACACCGATGCAAGCTTTGCACTAACCAGATGACTCTAAGTATCAATCTGGATGCATATTGGAAGTGGGAGCAATTAGCTAGAGTAGCTCCATGCAGAGCATTGTAGACATAGAAATTTGCGAAATACATACGGATCTGAATGTGTCAGGCCCGTCGACTAAACTTCTCTCACAAGCAAAACATGATCACACCTTACTACTCTTGGGTGTTAATCACATAGCGATGTGAACTAGATTATTGACTCTAGTAAACCCTTTGGGTATTGGTCACATGGCGATGTGAACTATGGGTGTTATTCACATAACGATTTGAACTATCGGTATTAAATCACATGGAGATGTGAACTAGATTATTGACTCTAGTGCAAGTGGGAGACTGAAGGAAATATGCCCTAGAGGCAATAATAAAGTTATTATTTGTTTCCTTATATCATGATAAATGTTTATTATTCATTCTAGAATTGTATTAACCGGAAACTTAGTACATGTGTGAATACATAGACAAAATAGAGTGTCCCTAGTATGCCTCTACTAGACTAGCTCATTGATCAAAGATGGTTATGTTTCCTAGCCATGGACATGAGTTGTCATTTGATCAACAGGATCACATCATTAGAAGAATCATGTGATGGACAAGACCCATCCGTTAGCTTAGCACTTTGATCGTTTAAGTTTTACTGCTATTGCTTTCTTCATGACTTATACATGTTCCTATGACTATGAGATTATGCAACTCCCGGATACCGTAGGAACACCTTGTGTGCTATCAAACGTCACAACGTAACTGGGTGATCATAAAGATGCTCTACAGGTGTCTCCGAAAGTATTCGTGGTGTTGGCATCGATAAAGAATAGGATTTGTCACTCCGAGTGTCGGAGAGGTATCTCTGGGCCCTCTCGGTAATGCAAATCATAATAAGCCTTGCAAGCAAATGACTAATGAGTTAGTCACGAGATGATGTATTACGGAACGAGTAAAGAGACTTGCCGGTAACGAGATTGAACTAGGTATAGAGATACCGACGATCGAATCTCGGGCAAGTAACATACCGATGACAAAAGGAACAATGTATGTTGTTATGCGGTTTGACCGATAAAGATCTTCGTAGAATATGTAGGAAACAATATGAGCATCCAGGTTCCGCTATTGGTTATTGACCAGAGATGAGTCTCGGTCATGTCTACATAGTTCTCGAACCCGTAGGGTCCGCACGCTTAACGTTTGATGACGATCAGTATTATGAGTTTATGAGTTTTGATGTACCGAAGGAGTCCGGAGTCCCGGATGGGATCGGGGACATGACGAGGAGTCTCGAAATGATCCAGACGTAAAGATTGATATATTGGACGACTATATTCGGACATCGGAAAGGTTCCGAGTGATTCGGGTATTTTTCGGATTACCGGAGAGTTACGGGAATTCGGCGGGGAGTATATGGGCCTTATTGGGCCATACGGGAATAGAGGAGAGAGGCCACAAGGAAGGAGGCGCGCGCCCCCCCTCTGGTCCGAATTGGACAAGGGGTGCAGCCCCCTTTTCCTTCTCCCTCTCCACCTCTTTCCTTCTCTCCTACTCCGGAAAGGAAAGGGGAATCCTACTAGGACTTGGGAGTCCTAGTAGGACTCCCCATACATGGCGCGCCCCCTCTAGGGCCGGCCTCTCCCTTGCTCCTTTATATACGGAGGAGGGGGCACCCCATAGACAAACAAGTTGATCAGTTGATCTCTCCCAACCGTGTGCGGTGCCCCCCTCCACAGAAACACACCTCGATTATACCATTACAGTGCTTAGGCGAAGCCCTGCGCCGGTAACTTCATCATATCCGTCACCACGCCGTCGTGCTGACGAAACTCTCCCATGAAGCTCAACTGGATCAAGAGCTCGTGGGACGTCGTCAAGCTGAACGTGTGCTGAACGCGGAGGTGCCGTACGTTCGGTACTTGATCGGTTGGATCGCGAAGAAGTTCGACTACATCAACCGCGTCACTAGACTCTTCCGCTCCCGGTCTATGAGGGTACGTAGACACACTCTCCCCCTCATTGCTATGCATCTAGTAGATAGATCTTGCGTGACCGTAGGAAAATTTTGAAAATACTACGTTCCCCAACAATAGTAACAAGTGACAATAAATTTCAGCACACCATATAAACTTTTCCTTACCAAAGGCGCTTCACTCCCCGGCAATGGTGCCAGAAAAGAGTCTTGATGACCCACAAGTGTAGGGTATCTATCGTAGTCCTTTCGATAAGTAAGAGTGTCGATCCCAACGAGGAGCAGAAGGAAATGATAGGCAGTTTTCAGGAAGGTATTTTCTGCAAGCACTGAAATTATAAGTAACAGATAGTTTTGTGATAAGGTAATTGGTAGCAAGTGACAAACGGTAAAAGTAAATAGGTGCAGCAAGGTGGCCCAATCCTTTTTGTAGCACAGGACAAGCCTGGACAAACTCTTATATAAAGGAAAGCTCTCCCGAGGACACATGGGAATTATCGTCAAGCTAGTTTTCATCACGATCGTCTGATTCGCGTTTGGTACTTTGATAATTTGGTATGTGGGTGGACCGGTGCTTGGGTGCTGCCCTTAATTGGATAAACCTCCCACTTATGATTATCCTCTAATGCAAGCATCCGCAACTACAAAAGAAGTATTAAGGTAAACCTAACCATAGCCTGAAACATATGGATCCAAATCAGCCCCTTACGAAGCAACGCATAAACTAGGGTTTAAGCTTCTGTCACTCTAGCAACCCATCATCTACTTATTACTTCCCAATGCCTTCCTCTAGGACCAAATAATGGTGAAGTGTCATGTAGTCGACGTTCACATGACACCACTAGAGGAGAGACAACATACATCTCATCAAAATATCGAACGAAGACCAAACTCACATGACTACTAATAGCAAGACTTCTCCCATGTCCTCAGGAACAAAAGTAACTACTCACAAGACATAATATTGTTCATGATTAGAGGGGTATTAATACGCATAATGGATCTGAACATATGATCTTCCACCAAATAAACCAACTAGCATCAACTACAAGGAGTAATCAACACTATAACAACCCACAGGTACCAATCTGAGGTTTCGGTACAAAGATTGGATACAAGAGATGAACTAGGGTTAGAGAGGAGATGGTGCTGGTGAAGATGTTGATGAAGATAGCCCTCCCCAAGATGGGAGAGTTGTTGGTGATGACGACGGTGACGATGCCCCCCTCCCGGAGGGAAGTATCCCCGGCAAAACAGCTCTGCCGGAGCCCTAGATTGGTTTCCGCCTCGGTTCCGGTTCAACACGGCGGCGTCTGGTCCCGAAAGCCTCCTTATGATTTTTTCCAGGTTAAAACACCTCATATAGGAGAAGATGGGCATCGGGGGCCATCCGGCTAGCCCACGAGGCAAGGGGGCGCGCCCTGGGAAGGGGGGCACGCCCCCCACCCTCGTGGACAGCCGGTGGCCCCCTCGTGGGTTTTTTTCGCCAGATATTTTTTATATTTTCCGAAACGATGTTCTGTTGAGTTTCAGGGCTTTTGGAGTTGTGCAGAATAGGTTTCCAGAGTTTGCTCCTTCTCCAGCCCAGAATTCCAGCTGTCGGCACTCTCCCTCTTCATGTAAACCTTGTATAATAAGAGAGAAAAGGCACAAGTATTGTGACAAAACATGTATGAACAACCCATAATGCAATAAATATCAACTTATAAGCATGATGCAAAATGGACGTATCACTATTTACCTTCTCTTTGTCAGATCGCATGACTTGCTCTATTACTGCTATATTAGTCATGCTTTCTCTAGTATTTCTGTTAATAAAATCACTTGGTAAATTGCTCATATTTCCAACAATCAAAAAACCTTATTATAGGCAATTTACCCCAAGTGGTTTTGCTGCTTCCATGAGACATCCTATGTTCGAGGGTATCCACTATAAGAGGTGGCGCGTGAGAGCAGTCTTATGGTTTCAAACCATGAGTTGCTATGACGCCACTCTTGGCAAACCTGAAGGAGATTATGATGCTCAACATGAACAAGCTTTTCTGAAAATGGATACCCTGTTTAGGGCTGCTCTCTTGAGTGTTCTTGGTGAGAACATAGTTGATTCTTATGTGTCAATTGATAATGGAAAAGATATGTGGGATGCACTCCAGGCCAAGTTTGGGGTCTCGGATGCCGGCACTGAGCTGTACATCATGGAGCAATTCTATGATTACAGGATGACTGAAGAGCGCTCCGTGGTTGAGCAGTCTCATGAGATACAGTCGTTTGCTAGAGAACTTGAGCACTTCAACTGCATGCTATCGGACAAGTTTGTTGCCGGGGGTATCATCACTAAACTTCCTCCTTCATGGAGGAACTGTGCTACCTTACTAAAGCATAAGAGGCAGGAGTTTTCCGTTCCGGATCTCATTGGTACTCTTGATGTGGAAGAAAAGGTGAGTTCAAAGGACACACATGCTCGAGGTATTCAGGGAGGATCTAGTGCCAATTTGGTACAGAAGAAAAACTTCCAGTCCCACAAGTTCAAGAACAAGGGCAAGTTTGATGGTAAAGCAAAGTTAGATGGGAAGCACAAGGTTGTGCAACACACCAACTTCAAGAAGAAGAATGACAAGAAGAAAGGTGTCTGTCATGTGTGTGGAGATCCTGATCATTGGGCTCCTAGTTGCCCTAATCGCTATGACAAGCGTCATCTTGGGACAGGCGGCAAGACCGTCAATGTTGTCATTGGAGACACTGACATGAAGGATGATGGGTATGGTATATTTCCCACTATTCTTTCAGTATGTCATTCTCCTGGTTGGTTGATTGACACGGGTGCTAATGTGCATGTATGCAGTGATATTTCCATGTTTTCGTCTTATCGGACCGCAGGGACTTCAACCGTGCTGATGGGAAACGGTTCAAGTGCTTCTATTCGTGGTGTTGGCACGGTCTATCTGAAGTTTACTTCGGGGAAGATCGTGCGGCTGAAGAACGTGCATTATGTCCCCTCCATCAATAAGAATCTTGTTAGCGGATCTCTGTTATGTAGAGATGGCTACAAGCTTGTCTCTGAGTCGAATAAATTTGTAATATCCAAGTATGGAACGTTTGTTGGCAAAGGCTATGAGTCAGGAGGCATGTTTCGTTTATCCTTGTCGGATGTTTGCAATAAAGTTGTTAATCATGTTTGCAACAATAGTGAATCAAATGAGTGGCATTCACGTCTGTGTCATGTTAACTTTGGTTGCATGCCGTGACTAGCCAAATTAAACTTAATCCCTAGTTTCACCACCATCAAGGGATCTAAGTGTCATGTTTGTGTGCAAGCTAAGCAACCTCGTAAGTCTCACACGACTGCGGAAACGAGAAATCTTGCACCACTAGAGCTCATACATTTAGATCTATGTGAAATGAATGGTGTTTTGACAAAAGGTGGAAAGAAATATTTCATGACGTTAATTGATGACTCCACTAGATACTGTCATGTGTATCTTCTGAAATCTAAGGATGAGGCTTTAAACTTTTTCTAGATCTATAAAGCTGAAGCGGAAAACCAACTTGATCGTAAGATCAAGAGGCTTAGGTCCGACCGTGGTGGAGAGTATTTTTCCAATGAATTCGATGCTTTTTGTGCGGAACATGGTATAATCCATGAGAGGACGCCTCCCTATTCACCTCAGTCAAATGGGGTGGCCGAAAGAAAGAACCGTACTCTAACTGACTTGGTTAACGCCATGTTAGATACATCGGGTCTATCCAAGGCATGGTGGGGGGAGGCGATATTGATTGCATGTCATGTCCTAAACCAAGTTCCCACAAAGAACAAAGAGATAACTCCATTCGAGGAATGGGAGAAGAAAAGGTTAAAACTCTCTTATCTACGAACCTGGGGTTGTTTGGCGAAAGTCAATGTGCCAATCTCAAAGAAGTGCAAACTTGGACCAAAGACTGTGGATTGTGTTTTCCTGGGATAAGCTTTTTGAAGCATTGGATATAGATTCTTGGTTGTAAAATCCGAAGTATCTGACATGCATGTCGGTAGAATCATGGAGTCGAATGATGCGACTTGCTTTGAATATATCTTTCCCATGAAGGATATGGCTACCTCATCTACTCAGGAGATGCCTAGTTCATCGAATCAAGAATCAGTTACAATTACTGAACCTACCATTTCGATGGAATACTTTGGAAAACCTGTGGAGGAGAACGATGAAGTTCCTACTAGGAGCAAGAGATAGAGGACTGCAAAGTCCTTTGGTGATGATTTTATTGTCTATCTAATAGATGATACTCCCAGTTCTATTTCAGAGGCATATGCGTCTGAAGATGCTGACTACTGGAAGGAAGCGGTTCGTAGTGAGATGGATTCCATCTTGGCGAATGAAACTTGGGAGATTACTGATCATCCCTTTGGGTGCAAACCTATAGGCTGCAAATGGGTATTCAAGAAGAAGCTTAGGCCTGATGGTACTATCGAAAAGTACAAGGCACGGCTCGTGGCTAAGGGTTATACCGAAAAGGAAGGTGAAGACTTCTTTGATACTTATTCACCTGTGGCGCGGTTGACCACTATTCGAGTTCTACTTTCACTAGCTGCCTCACATGGTCTTCTCGTTCATCAAATGGATGTTAAGACTGCTTTCCTAAATGGAGAGTTGGATGAGGAAATTTATATGGAACAACCAGATGGGTTTGTAATAGATGGTGAGGAAGGAAAAGTGTGCAAGTTGCTGAAGTCTTTGTATGGACTCAAGCAAGCACCCAAACAGTGGCATGACAAGTTTGAAAGAACTTTAACAGCTGCAGGCTTTGTTGTGAACGAAGCTGAAAAATGTGTGTACTATCGCCATGGTGGTGGCGAGGGAGTTATCCTTTGCTTGTATGTTGATGACGTACTGATTTTCGGAACAAATTTGAATGCTATTAAGGAGGTCAAGAATTTCATATCCCGTTGTTTTGAGATGAAGGATTTAGGAGTGGCTGGTGTCATTTTGAACATCAAGTTGTTGAGAGACGATGATGGTGGGATTACTTTGCTTCATTCTCACTATGTGGAAAAGATCTTGAGTCGCTTTGGCTATAGTGACTGCAAGCCCTCTCCAACACCATATGATGCGAGTGTGCTACTTCGAAAGAATCGAAGAATTGCTAGAGGTCAATTGAAATATTCTCATATTCTTGGCTCGCTTATGTACTTAGCCAGTGCTGGAAGACCTGGCATCTCTTTTGCTGTTAGCAAACTGAGTCGGTTTGTCTCAAAACCAGGAGATGTGCATTGGAAAGCTCTAGAGAGAGTTTTGCGTTATTTGAAAGGCACTGCAAATTATGGCATTCACTACACTGGGCACCCAAGGGTGCATGAAGGGTATAGTGACTCAAACTGGATCTCAGATGCTGATGAGATAAAGGCCATGAGCGGATATGTATTCACTCATGGAGGTGGCGCTGTTTCTTGGAAGTCTTGCAAGCAGACCATCTTAACGAGGTCAACTATGGAAGTAGAGCTCACAACACTATATACAACTACGGTCGAAGCGGATTGGCTTCGTCGGCTCTTGAATGACTTGCCGGTAGTTGAGAAACCTGTACCGGGTATCCTTATGAACTGTGACAATCAAACTGTGATCACGAAAGTGAGCAACTCAAAGGATAACATGAAGTCATCAAGACATGTTCAAAAAAGGTTAAAGTCTGTCGGGAAAATGAAAAACTCCGGCGTAATTGCATTGGATTATATCCAAACGTCTAAAAATCTGGCAGATCCGTTTACTAAGGGCCTATCACGAAATGTGACAGATAATGCATCGAGGGAGATGGGTATGAGACCCACAATATGAGTTGTTCACAGTGGTAACCTAGTCTTTGTGATCGGAGATCCCGTGAATTGGATGTGGAAGACAAGCTGTTGGTCAACTGAGAGAAGAGTATCCTTACTATCAAAACCACTCCATGAAGATGCAATACTCTCCTAAATCTGCATGGCAGGTTGATGTATATCTTAATGTGTTCTAAATGGCTCATGTAAGCAGAGATGTTGTCCTGCAGAACATCTTTTGAAGAACACACCTATATGAGTCTGATTGTCAAACGTCGCAATCTATGAGAGTAGGGTTCTATCTAATAAACTCATGAAAGGTCACGGAGTATGACGCATAAGCTCCACCCGCGGGGAAGACCCACGGTAGCCAAGTATCGGTCAAGGCTTTGTGTGAAGCTAGATTCGCAGAAAACTTGCAGTTCAAGGGCCAGTCCACTGTTCAAGTTGCTTACTAGTGTAACATAGAGTTCTAGGTGGAAGTTCAACTTAACAGTCTCCACTGCAATACCCGTATATAAAACGGTGTTTTGGAACCAAAGGCAAATTCTGTGTACCTCTGGGATCTGGTGGGGGATTGCTGGAATTTTATCTACTTTGGGACAACCCAATAATAATTTCAGAAATTCCTAATAAATCCTAGAGGCCCACTTAGCCCATTCGTGCAAGGCAAGGGGCACTACTAAAGTTTAGTCCCACATTGCTAGTTTATAGGGAGTTGGACCTCTTTATAAGGGAGGCTCTTTCTCCACTTGTACGAGCATGAGAACAAGAGGGGCATCCATGTGCGCTCCTCCTCCTCCGCCGCACGCCACGCCATGCCTCGCCTCGACGCGCTGCGGGTTGCGGGAACGACCCGATGTCTTATTTTTGCCACACACGGCGGGTATACGAAAAGTCACGCGGAAGCTAAATTGTTTTTCTGTAGTGGACACTGAATCCGAACGGCGCGCCTCTTTGGCTGCTGCCTGTTCGGTTCGTCTCCCTCACTCCCTTCAGCTTCCATCGATGACTTCTCACCTCCTTCTCTTGCGGCTATATAAGGGAGGTCGCTCCTCCTCAGAGAGACGCATCAGAATCTCTCCTTCCTCTCACCGCCGGTTCCATCTCTGAGTTGCTGCTGTCTTCCTCATCCCGGCTTGCGGCGTGCACCGCAGGTCGGGACAGTAGGCCTCCAAAACCGCACCACTTTGGGTCCTGTACGGGAGAAGGGTGATAAGGTTTTTGGGGAGCGCTCGGCGCGACTACTGGCTGTTTCATCACGGACGATCCGGTCGCCGACGACTACTTCCCCAACGACGACTTCTTCCCCGACGTCGACAACCTCTTCAGCGACATGGCCGGCGAGGACATCGCATCCAAGACCGGGGCTTCTACTGCTGCTTCGTATGTCTCCATGATCTCTCTAGTTTATCCTGTTCTATTCTCTGGCCCGTATGCGTTCTTACTATTTCTGTTAGAAACACTGTCACTGTTCCTTGTTCTAGTGTTTGCTCTAAATATGTTAGGTCATACTTCATATATGCAACTAGTTTTACTGTCTGTTCCATATATGAAGATGTTATTTACCTTCTCTTTGTCAGATCACATGACTTCCTCTATTACTGCTATATTAGTCATGCTTTATCTAGTATTTTTGTTAATAAAATCACTTGGTAAATTGCTCATATTTTCAATATGTTTGTACCTCGAGCGTCACCTCACACCTTACCTAATGAAAACGCATCAGAAACAAGGGTCCAAAGCTTCTAAAAGGTGTATTCTACACGAATTTTCACTAGACAAATTTGTATAACGAGAAACCTTTTCTTTTATGCGATTAATTTTTGTCAAATGTATGATTATGATTTTTTTTTGTTTTTTTAAGTAATGTGATTTTTATAATAGATATATTTAGAATATTCGAAATATAAGCAAAAGTAAAAAAAATCAAAACAAAGAACAAAAGCGAAAATGTAAAAAAATGGAGGAGCTACCTACGTGGGCCAGCAGGTTTACGGCGATCCCGACGCGAGGGAGCGCTACAGCTCGCGGCGAAGGGTGAAAATCCGAAATCACTAATTGAGGAGTACTCCTTCCAAAAAGAACCCCACCTCCCTAAGTTGTGATAAATGACGCGCTACATGTGTGTCACTTATCGCAACCTGGGAGTTACTTGACTTGGTTTTACCTAGTTTTGTTTTTTTGCGAATGATTTTACCTAGTTTTGAAGATTTCTTGTTTACGTTCAGAAAAATATTGGTAGATAGGATCAGCGTGTTGCGTAAATGTTTCGTACAAAAATGTGTAAAGATTGGAGGGCATCCTTGACGATCATGTCCGGACTTCTCTTGTCCATCTGTTTCATTCCTCCTGCTCGTCCAGATATTTTTAGACCCCGGGGCGTCACCTCACACCTTGCCTGATGGAAACACATAGGGTTCAAAGCTTCTAAAAGGGGTATTATAGATGAATTTACACACAACGAGGTATTTGGTGTCATAAATGCATATCTGGGGGTAAAATGTGATGACCGCGGGCATGTGTGGAGGTCGTGGTCTCGCGGACACGGGCTACATAACAACACACCCGTCATGGAGTGTGGGCTTGGGGGAACTAGGCAATTAGGCTTACGACAGAATCCATCGCGAGGGGCACCCACGAGGCCACTGATAGGCGCCGGTCGACCGGCCCATTTTCGGCCGTTCACCGCGGGGCCGTTAGATTTGGTCCACAGCAACCGTACGATTGTGCACGTCATCTTCTTCCCCAGCTTATCTTCATGCAATCATGGAAGAAAACCAGAAAATCCCTCCCGTAGACAGCATCCATGTCCCAATGTCCGCCGGGATGTGTCCCTTGACACGCAGCTCGCACCCCGGCACTGCCCCATGCCCGTAGCACCTCACCACCGGAGAGCACGCCGCACTTGTGGCCCCGTGGCTCGCAACACCTTACCACCGGCGAGCTCGCGGCCGCTGCATCATTGGTTTCGCAGAAAACACCACAAAAAGTCGCCGTACCTCCTCGCCGTAGCAGGACGCGTCACCGGGCCACTCTGGTTGCAGCATACTCGTCGCACTTCTATCCCGTCGCAGCACCACCACGGGACCTCATAGCTTCCATCAATGGTGGTAGCAAATTGCGCCGCCCCTTGAAGCATTTCTTCTGCCGGATGAAGCTTTTATGTCACCGCTCGCCCCAGCAAGTCACTGGTCATAGCAAATCATGATGACGCTTGAAGCATTTCTTCTGCCGGATGAAGCTTTTCTGCCACCGCTCGCCCCAGCAAGTCACTGGTCGTAGCAACCCGCACTGCCGCTTGAAGCTTTTTTGTCATCGGATGAAGCTTTTCTGCCCCCGCTCGTGTTGGGGAACGTTGCATGGAAAACAAAAATTTTTCTCTACGTTCACCAAGATCAATCTAGTAGATGCAACTACGAGGGGAGAGTAGGATCCACATACCCTTGTAGATCGCTAAGCGGAAGCGTTAAGAACGCGGTTGATGGAGTCGTACTCGCCGCGATTCAGATCGCCGAAGATCCTAGCACCGAAGCAACGGTGCCTCCGCGTTCTTCACACGTACGGCTCGGGGACGTCTCCTCCTTCTTGATCCAGCAAGGGGTGGAGGAGAGGTTGATGGAGAACCGGCAGCACGACGGCGTGGTGGTGATGGTGGAGAAGAATTCCAGCAGGGCTTAGCCTAAGCACCGCGGGAGAAGAAGATGTTATGGGAGAGGGAGGGCAGCACCGAGGCACAAACGTGTGTTGGCTGCCCTCCCTCTACCTCTCTATATATAGGGGGAAGGAGGAGAGGGGGGCGCCCTAGGGTTTCCCCTAGGGGGGCCGGCGGCCAGGGCAGAGGGGGGGCGGCGGCCAAGGGCTGCGCCTGGCCCTAGGGTTTCCCCCCCTAGGTGCCTTGCCCCCCACTCCAAGGGGTGCGACTGCCCTAGGGGGTCCAGCCCCCCTTAGCCGCATGAGGAGAGGGCCCAGGGGGGGGGCGCACAGCCCTATGAGGGCTGTGGTGTCCCCCCTTGTGGCCCATTAGGCCCAGAAACACTTCCGGGACCCCCGAAACTCTTTTCGGTAATCCGCCGATTTCCCGATGCTCCCCGGAATACTTCCGGACTCCGAAACCTTTCATCCTATATATCAATCTTCGTCTCCGGACCATTCCGGAGACCCTCGTCACGTCCGGGATCTCATCCGGGACTCCGAACAACCTTCGGTAACCATGCACTGTTCTCACTAACAACCCTAGCGTCACCGAATCTTAAGTGTGTAGACCCTGCGGGTTCGGAAACCATGTAGACATGACCGAGACACTCCCAGGTCAATAACCAATAGCGGGATCTGGATACCCATATTGGTTCCCACATGTTCCTCGATGATCTCATCGGATGAACCACGATGTCAAGGATTCAGGCAATCCCGTATACAGTTCCCTTTGTCTCGTCGGTATGTTACTTGCCCGAGATTCGATCGTCGGTATCTCTATACCTAGTTCAATCTCGTTACCGGCAAGTCTCTTTACTCGTTACCGTAATACATAATCCCGTGACCAACCACTTAGTCACTTTGAGCTCATTGAGATGACGTATTACCGAGTGGGCCCGGAGATACCTCTCCGTCACACGGAGTGACAAATCCCAGTCTCGATCCATGTCAACTTAACAGACACCTTCGGAGATACCTGTAGAGTACCTTTATAGTCACCCAGTTACGTTGTGACGTTTGGCACACACAAAGCACTCCTACGGTGTCAGTGAGTTACATGATCTCATGGTCATAGGAACTTATACTTGACATGCAGAAAACTATAGCGATAACTGACACGATCAAAAGCTATGTTTAACGTTTGGGTCTCGTCCATCACATCATTCTCCTAATGATGTGATCCCGTTATCAAATGACAACTCATGTCTATGACCTGGAAACCGCGGTCATCTTTGATCAACGAGCTAGTCCTGTAGAGGCTCACTAGGGACACAAAGTCTGTCTATTCATCCACACGTGTATCTGAGTTTCCAATCAATACAGTTATAGCATGGATAATAAACGATTATCATGAACAAGGAAATATAATAATAACTCTTTTATTATTGCCTCTAGGGCATATTTCCAACAGTCTCCCACTTGCACTAGAGTCAATAATCTAGCATTACAAGGTAATGAATCTAACACCCATAGAGTCTTGGTGTTGATCATGCTTAGCCCGTGGAAGAGGCTTAGTCAACGGATCTGCAACATTCAAATCCGTGTGTACTTTGCAAATGCTTATGTCCTCCTCCTTGACCGAATCGCGGATGGAATTGAAGCGTCGCTTTATGTGTCTGGTCCTCTTGTGAAACCTTGGTTCCTTGGCTAGAGCAATGGCACCAGTGTTATCACAGAACAGAGTCATTGGGTTTAGTGCACTAGGCACAACTCCAAGATCTGTCATGAACTCCTTCATCCAGACACCTTCCTTTGCCGCCTCCGAGGCAGCTATGTACTCCGCTTCGCATGTAGAATCGGCTACCACGCTTTGCTTGGAACTGCACCAGCTTACCGCTCCCCCGTTGAGAATATATACGTATCCGGTTTGTGACTTAGAGTCATCCGGATCAGTGTCAAAGCTTGCATCGACGTAACCCTTTACGACGAGCTCTTGATCACCTCCATAAACGAGAAACATTTCCTTAGTCCTTTTCAGGTACTTTAGGATATTCTTGACCGCTGTCCAGTGATCCATACCAGGATTACTTTGAAACCTTCCGGCCATACTTATGGCAAGGCTGACATCTGGTCTTGTGCACAGCATTGCATACATGATAGAGCCTATGGCTGAAGCATAGGGGACGACACTCATCTTTTCTCTATCATCCGCAGTCACTGGGCATTGAGTCTTACTCAACTTTGTACCTTGCAATACCGGCAAGAACCCCTTCTTGGATTGATCCATTTTGAACCTTTTCAAAACTTTATCAAGGTATGTACTTTGTGAAAGTCCTATCAAGCGTCTTGATCTATCTCTATAGATCTTGATGCCCAATATGAAAGCAGCTTCACCGAGATCCTTCATCGAAAAACTCTTATTCAAATACCCCTTCACGCTATCCAAAAATTCTATATTGTTTCCAATCAGCAATATGTCATCCACATATAATATTAGAAACGCTATAGAGCTCCCACTCACTTTCTTGTAAATACAAGCTTCTCCGTAAACTTGTACAAACCCAAACGCTTTGATCACCTCATCAAAGCAAAGATTCCAACTCCGAGATGCTTGCACCAGCCCATAAATGGAACGCTGGAGCTTGCATACTTTGTCAGCATTCTCTGGATCGACAAAACCTTCCGGTTGCATCATATACAACTCTTCCTTAAGAAAACCGTTAAGGAATGCTGTTTTGACATCCATCTGCCAAATTTCATAATCGAAATATGCAGCTATTGCTAACATGATTCGGACGGATTTAAGCATCGCTACGGGTGAGAAAGTCTCATCGTAGTCAATCCCTTGAACTTGTGAAAAACCCTTTGCCACAAGTCGAGCTTTATACACGGTGACATTACCGTCAGCGTCCGTCTTCCTCTTAAAAATCCATTTATTCTGAATGGCCTTCCGCCCTTCAGGTAATACTTCCAAAGTCCATACTTTGTTTTCATACATGGATCCCATCTCGGATTTCATGGCCTCTAACCATTTGTCGGAATCTGGGCCTACCATCGCTTCTCCATAGCTCGTAGGTTCACCGTTGTCTAACAACATGACCTCCAAGACAGGGTTACCATACCACTCAGGTGCGGTGCGTACCCTTGTCGACCTACGAGGTTCGGTAGTAACTTGATCAGAAGCTCCTTGATCATCATCATTGGCTTCCTCTTCAACCTCTGCAGGCTCCACAAAAACATCTTTCTGTGCTGCGCTACTCTCTGGTTGAAGCAGAGGTTCAATAACCTCATCAAGTTCTACCTTCCTCCCACTCAATTCTTTCGAGAGAAACTCTTTCTCGAGAAAGGACCCGTTCTTAGCGACAACACTTTGCCCTCGGATCTGAGATAGAAGGTGTACCCAACTGTTTCTTTTGGGTATCCTATGAAGACACATTTGTCTGCTTTGGGTTCGAGCTTTTCTGGCTGAAGCCTTTTGACATAAGCATCGCAACCCCAAACCTTGAGAAAAGACAACTTAGGTTTCTTACCAAACCACAGTTCATACGGTGTTGTCTCAACGGACTTAGATGGAGCCCTATTTAAAGTGAATGCAGCTGTCTCTAACGCATATCCCCAAAACGATAGTGGCAAATCGGCAAGAGACATCATAGAACGTACCATATCTAATAGGGTTCGATTACGACGTTCGGACACACCATTACGCTGTGGTGTTCCAGGTGGCGTCAACTGTGAAACAATTCCACATTTTCTTAAGTGATCACCAAACTCATAACTCAGATATTCTCCCCCTCGATCAGATCGAAGGAACTTGATCTTCTTGTTACGATGATTTTCAACTTCACTCTGAAATTGCTTGAACTTTTCAAAAGTTTCAGACTTGTGCTTCATTAAGTAAATATACCCATATCTACTTAAGTCGTCAGTGAAGGTGAGAAAATAACGATATCCACCGCGCGCCGTTACACTCATCGGACCGCACACATCAGTATGTATGATTTCCAATAAGTCACTTGCCCGTTCCATTGTCCCTGAAAACGGGGTCCTTGTCATCTTGCCCATGAGGCACGGCTCGCACGTGTCAAGTGATTCAAAATCAAGAGATTCCAAAAGTCCATCAGCATGGAGCTTCCTCATGCGTTTCACGCCGATATGACCCAGACGGCAGTGCCACAAGAAAGTGGTATTATCATTATCAACTCTACATCTTTTGGCATCAATGTTATGAACATGTGTATCATCACTATCGAGATTCAATAAGAATAAACCCCTAACTTCGGGTGCATGACCATAAAAGATATTACTCATATAAATAGAACAACCTTTATTCTCTGACTTAAATGAGTAACCGTCTCGCAATAAACAAGATCCAGATATAATGTTCATGCTTAACGCAGGCACCAAATAACAATTATTCAGGTTCATAACTAATCCCGATGGTAATCGAAGAGCGAGCGTGCCGACGGCGATCACATCAACCTTGGAACCATTTCCCACGCGCATCGTCACTTCGTCCTTCGCCAGCCTCCGTTTATTCCGCAGTTCCTGCTTAGAGTTGCAAATGTGAGTAACCGAACCGGTATCAAATACCCAGGCACTACAACGAGAGTTGGTAAGGTACACATCAATAACATGTATATCACATATACCTTTGTTGTTGTTGGCCCCCTTCTTGTCCGCCAGATACTTGGGGCAGTTCCGCTTCCAGTGGCCGTTCCCCTTGCAATAGAAACACTCAGTCTCTGGCTTGGGCCCAGCCTTGGGTTTCTTCACTGGATTAGCAACTGCTTTGCCACCCTTCTTAGAGTTACCCTTCTTGCCCTTGCCATTCTTCTTGAAACTGGTGGTTTTATTGACCATCAACACTTGATATTCCTTCTGGATGTCTGCCTCAGCGACTTTCAGCATCGAGAACAGCTCGGCGATGGTTTTGTTCATCCCTTGCATGTTATACTGCTGCACGAAGCTCTTGTAGCTTGGAGGGAGTGACTGGAGAATTCTGTCAATGATAGCCTCATCCGGGAACACAAGTCCCAGATCAGCTATGCGGGTATAGTACCCAGACATCTTCAGTAAGTGCTCACTGACAGACGAATTCTCCTCCATCTTACAAGCAAAGAATTTATCGGTGGTCTCATACCTCTCGATCTTAGCATTCTTTTCAAAGATGAACTTCAACTCCTGGTACATCTCATATGCACCATGACGTTCAAAACGCCTTTGGAGTCCTCCTTCCAAGCCGTACAACATGGCACACTGCACTATCGAATAGTCATCCGAACGCGTCTGCCAGACGTTCATAACGTCCGCAGAGGCTCCAGGAGCGGGGGGGTCACCTAGCGGTGCATTTAGGACATAAACCTTTTGGGCAGCTGTGAGGATGATCCTCAGATTGCGGAGCCAGTCCACAAAGTTGCTCCCATCATCTTTCAGTTTAGCTTTCTCTTAGGAACGCATTAAAATTCAGGGGAGCTACTGCGCGAGCCATCTACAACCAAAAATTTGCAAAGACATTTTAGACTATTGTTCATGATAAGTGAGTTATTACCTAATCAAATTAATTATAACTCCCACTCAAATTGACATCCCTCTGGTCATTCGAGCGTGACATGATCCAAATTCACCAACCCAAGTCCGATCATCACGTGAGATGAGGTGGTGTCAATGGTGAACATCAACATGTTGATCATATCTACTATATGACTCATGCTCGACCTTTCGGTCCTCCGTGTTCCGAGGCCATGTCTGTACATGCTAGGCTCGTCAAGTCTAACCCGAGTGTTCTGCATGTGCAAAACTGGCTTGCACCCGTTGTATGCGAACGTAGAGTCTATCACACCCGATCATCACGTGGTGCTTCGAAACGACGAACCTTCGCAACGGCGCACACCCGGGGGGAACACAATTTTATCTTGAAATTTTAGTGAGGGATCATCTTATAATGCTACCGTCGTCCTAAGCAAAATAAGATGCATAAAAGGATTAACATCACATGCAAATCATAAGTGACATGATATGGCCATCAACTCGTGCTTTTGATCTCCATCTCCAAAGCACCGGCATGATCTCCATCGTCACCGGCGCCACACCATGATCCCCATCATCATGATCTCCATCATCGTGTCGCCATCGGGGTTGTCGGCGCCCACCATGCTCTTACTACTATTGCTACCGTTTAGCGATAAAGTAAAGCATTACAAAGCGCTTAATGATTGACACGCAGGTCATACAAAAATTAAAGACAACCCTATGGCTCCTGCAGGTTGCCGTATGCATCGACATGCAAGTCGATATTAACTATTACAACATGATCATCTCATACATCAAATATATCTCATCATGTCATTGGCCATATCATATCACATACATACCCTGCAAAAACAAGTTAGACGTCCTCTAATTTGTTGTTGCATGTTTTACGTGGCTGCTATGGGTATCTAGCAAGAACGCTTCTTACCTACGCAAAACCACAACGGTGATATTCAAGTTGCTATTTAACCTTCTACAAGGACCGCCTTGTTCTATTCCGATTCAACTAAGATAGGAGAGACAGACACCCGCCAGCCATCTTATGCAACAAAAGTCACATGTCTGTCGATGGAACCGGTCTCATGTACGTGGACATGTAAAGTTGGTCCGGGCCGCTTCATCCCATAATACCGCTGAATCAAGAAAGACTAAGGAGGGCAGCAAATTAAACATCAACGCCACAAACCCTTTTGTGTTCTACTCGAGAAAGCATCTACGCAAGATCCTAGCTCTGATACCACTGTTGGGGAACGTTGCATGGAAAACAAAAAAATTTCTCTACGTTCACCAAGATCAATCTAGTAGATGCAACTACGAGGGGAGAGTAGGATCCACATACCCTTGTAGATCGCTAAGCGGAAGCGTTAAGAACGCGGTTGATGGAGTCGTACTCGCCGCGATTCAGATCGCCGAAGATCCTAGCACCGAAGCAACGGTGCCTCCGCGTTCTTCACACGTACGGCTCGGGGACGTCTCCTCCTTCTTGATCCAGCAAGGGGTGGAGGAGAGGTTGATGGAGAACCGGCAGCACGACGGCGTGGTGGTGATGGTGGAGAAGAATTCCAGCAGGGCTTCGCCTAAGCACCGCGGGAGAAGAAGATGTTATGGGAGAGGGAGGGCAGCACCGAGGCACAAACGTGTGTTGGCTGCCCTCCCTCTACCTCTCTATATATAGGGGGAAGGAGGAGAGGGGGGCGCCCTAGGGTTTCCCCTAGGGGGGCCGGCGGCCAGGGCAGAGGGGGGGCGGCGGCCAAGGGCTGCGCCTGGCCCTAGGGTTTCCCCCCTAGGTGCCTTGCCCCCCACTCCAAGGGGTGCGGCTGCCCTAGGGGGTCCAGCCCCCCTTAGCCGCATGAGGAGAGGGCCCAGGGGGGGGGCGCACAGCCCTATGAGGGCTGTGGTGTCCCCCCTTGTGGCCCATTAGGCCCAGAAACACTTCCGGGACCCCCGAAACTCTTTTCGGTAATCCGCCGATTTCCCGATGCTCCCCGGAATACTTCCGGACTCCGAAACCTTTCATCCTATATATCAATCTTCGTCTCCGGACCATTCCGGAGACCCTCGTCACGTCCGGGATCTCATCCGGGACTCCGAACAACCTTCGGTAACCATGCACTGTTCTCACTAACAACCCTAGCGTCACCGAATCTTAAGTGTGTAGACCCTGCGGGTTCGGAAACCATGTAGACATGACCGAGACACTCCCAGGTCAATAACCAATAGCGGGATCTGGATACCCATATTGGTTCCCACATGTTCCTCGATGATCTCATCGGATGAACCACGATGTCAAGGATTCAGGCAATCCCGTATACAGTTCCCTTTGTCTCGTCGGTATGTTACTTGCCCGAGATTCGATCATCGGTATCTCTATACCTAGTTCAATCTCGTTACCGGCAAGTCTCTTTACTCGTTACCGTAATACATAATCCCGTGACCAACCACTTAGTCACTTTGAGCTCATTGAGATGACGTATTACCGAGTGGGCCCGGAGATACCTCTCCGTCACACGGAGTGACAAATCCCAGTCTCGATCCATGTCAACTTAACAGACACCTTCGGAGATACCTGTAGAGTACCTTTATAGTCACCCAGTTACGTTGTGACGTTTGGCACACACAAAGCACTCCTACGGTGTCAGTGAGTTACATGATCTCATGGTCATAGGAACTTATACTTGACATGCAGAAAACTATAGCGATAACTGACACGATCAAAAGCTATGTTTAACGTTTGGGTCTCGTCCATCACATCATTCTCCTAATGATGTGATCCCGTTATCAAATGACAACTCATGTCTATGACCTGGAAACCGCGGTCATCTTTGATCAACGAGCTAGTCCTGTAGAGGCTCACTAGGGACACAAAGTCTGTCTATTCATCCACACGTGTATCTGAGTTTCCAATCAATACAGTTATAGCATGGATAATAAACGATTATCATGAACAAGGAAATATAATAATAACTCTTTTATTATTGCCTCTAGGGCATATTTCCAACAGCTCGACCCAGCAAGTCAAATGTTTGTAGCAAATTGCGTTGTCGGATGAAGCTTTTTTGCAGCCGGTTCCAGCATCCGCCATGCCAGTTCCAGCAACCACCGAGGGGTCCAGCCTCAGCAGCAAAAATGGTGCTCGGAGCAGCTGCCCAGCACACGGTGAGCGCGTCCGGCCTTGCCGTTGCAGGCTTGCAGCTCGCCTATCGAGCTTTGCAGCAACTCGGAGCAGGCCATGTACGGGACGCGAGGTAGACACCAAATGCTCCCAGCGTACCATGAGCAAAGGGGAGAAAAGAGCTGAAGCTATGAAGAAGAGAGCTAGGCGATGAAGCGCTGGGAGAGACAAACTGAGTCAGCGGTGTGACCAAGAAAAAAGTGGATCACGGACTTGCGGTAATGGGAGTGAAACGAGCCCTGAAAGATTTGGAGATAAGAGAATAAGGACACCGCGTGAGCCTCATAAAAAACGAGTGCGCGCGCGAAGCGACCGGCCGAAACCTGGTCGGTCGACCGGAGGGAAACGTTTCCCCACCCACGAGACACGAGAGCTATTCTCGCCTATAGCGAGATGGTAGGTTGTCTCGCTATAGGCGAGGGCGAACTGGCTGGGACTTTTAGTGCAGTTTCCTCGTTCGCTGTAGGTCTGGGTTTCTTTCCTTTTTTCTTTCTTAGTTCTTTTTTTTAGCTGTTTTCTTTGGGGTTTTTCTTCAAAAAAAAATCACTGGGTTCTTTTTCTCAGTCTTCACTAGGTTTCTTCTCTGTCCCTATTTTTCTTAGTATTTTTTTCTTCAGTGATCATTGTTTCTTTTGGTTTCCTTTGTTTCTTGTTTTTTCAGCGTTTTACTCGGATTTCTTTGCCTTCTTTTTTTTCATTTTTTGTATGTGTTTTTCTTTAATGTATTGATTGTTGCTTGTTCATTGGATTCTTTTATGTTTTTCTTTGTTTTTTTGTTTCTTGTTGGTTTTCATCTTTTATTCTATGGAACATGAACATTTTTTGAATACACCGATTAGTATTTTCAAATACATATTTTTTATGTCTCGTTTTTTCATATACATTGTATAGTTTTTTTACACACCAGTGAAAAAATTATATATGTTTTTCACATTTTTCACATACTTGTTTGACATTTTTCTAATACATGATTAATATTTTCATAAAATATATACCTTTCATGTCTACTTTTCTCATTCTCATTCTACATTTTTTCCATACACCAGGAACATTTTCTATATTAAAATCTAACATTTTCTTATACACAATTAACATTTTTAATACATGATTAATATTTTTCAAAACATAATTTTATCTCAAATTCTCCCATACACATTCCAAATTTTTAGTATACATCAGAATTATTTTCTTTTTACAAGTTTAATATTTTTCTAATATGTGATTAATATTATTTAAAAAAATCCATGTCTAGTACTTTCATACGCATTCTATTTTTGTATATAAAAACTTTCGTACGTATTCTATGCCGAAAGCGGACGCGACCGCTCAGTGGCGCCGGCATTGAAGCGGCGCGCCAGTCGAGAGAGCGCCGCCCGCACCGCTTCCCTGCGCAGGCGACCGACGCACGTTCAAACAACACGGCGGCCGCCTGTTCGTCCGTGAGCCGCCCGCATTGATGGCATGCGGTTGCGGCGCCACCCGTCCGTCCATCTACCGCACAGTTGTGCTATAAAAACCATTGCCCCCGCCGTAGCCACAGTCATCCCTCTCTTCACCACTGCCCGCCATGGATCCCTTCGCGGGCAAAGCTCTCTGGGACGGGCTGACGTCGGAGCAGAAGAAGGCCATGCCCGCCATTGCTGCGAACTGGCAGGCCGGCAGGCAGCCAGAGGACGTGCAAATGAAGGACGCCTCCGACGACAATCCAACGCCACCCTCCTCTTCCTCCGCGACACCCTCCTCCTCTGTTCCACTCTCGCCGGTGCATTGCACCCTGACCGTCGACGAGGCCCATTATATGGATATGGTGCGGGAGGAGCAGTTCCGGAAGATGCAGGCCGACGCCAACTACAACCACAACCTCCTTCAGGAGCTTCTGCAGGCGGAGGAGCAGGTCGTCGCCGGCAGGGCGATTGCGTCGGACACGGACCTGGCGAAGCAGGAGGCGCTGCTCGAGTCCTACCGCTCTGCCCACGAGATCCGCCTCGCCCACTGGCGGTATCGGCAGATGAGGGGCGGAGGTGGCAGCCAGAGGACGGGAGTGCGACGACGACGCATATGAGGCGTTGTTCGGCGACACGAACGAGGAGGACATCGCCGAGACCGCGCCCCGGTGCCACGACCACAAAGAAGTCGACACATCTGCGACCACCGCTGGCATCGAGAAAGAGCAGTGCACGGTAGGTCGCCGCCGCTTGGGTTCCAGGAATGCCATATCTCCTCCCCTCCCATCGACGCCAAGCTTGATGGGGTCACCATCTTCGACCGATTAGTCGCTTGATGGCGACATCGAGGCGGACAGCTTGAGTTCTCGGGGCTCCGGAGGCGGAGCTAGAGAGTGCCGAGACGGATCTGAAAACGATGAAGTTTCAGTTCTCGGGGCTGATGGCCGAAGACATGGACCGGACGCCGGCGATCATTTAAATTAGATATTAAGAGCATCTCCAATGGGGCGACCCAAACGGACGGCGCATTTGTCCACTTTTTGTCCGTTTGGGTCGGCCGCCCGCCCGACGTTCGCCCAGTTTTGCATTTGGGTCGGCAATGCGCCCAACGCGCCGACCCATTTCATGTCCACATTCAACTTTCAAATAAAAAAGGCCCGCGGCCGATCATGCTGATACGTCCAAAACGTATCCATAATTTCTGCTTGCTCCATGCCACTTTTGGGTGATATTGCTATGATATTCATACACTTCCATACACTTTTGATCATATTTGGACTAACCTACTAATCCAGTGCACCCCGGTGCCAGTTTCTGTTTTCGGCTGATTTTGTATTTCAGGTTTTCACGTTACGAGAACTGCCAGGAAAAATCCAGAAAAATTATATAAAAAATCAGCGTTCCGGAACCGACATTGCGCCCGAAGTACAGCCGGGGGGGGCACCGGGGCTCGGGGCGCCCTGTGGGCGCCCCCCCTCCTGGGCCGCGCCGGGGGGGCGCCTGGGCCCCCCGAAGCCCGTCCGGTGCCCCCCTTTGGCATATATTTAGAGCTTCCCTCGAAACCCTGGGAACAGGAACTTTTTTCGCGATCCCATCTCTGTTCCGCCGCCGCCGCCGCTTCCAAGATCGGGAGCACCAGGAGAACTCTTCCCGGCACCCTGCCGGAGGGGAGGATCACCACCGGGAGCTTCTCCACCACCATGGACGCCTCCCGGATGAGTCGTGAGTAGTCTCCCTTGGACCATGAGTCCATGACCAGTAGCTATGTGATGTTCTCCTCCCGTTCTTGTGCTTCACTAATTAGTCCTCGTGAGCTGCCCTACATGATCGAGGCACATATGTAATCCTTATGCTGTTGCTATGATGAGTTTGCTGGGATCCGATGGATTATGAGATTATGTTCAGATTGTTCTTGAGTAATATATTTGATCTACCTCTTTTATATTTATGTTCATAAGTAATTCTTGCATGTTCTCCGTTGTTATTTATTGCTTTGGCCGAGTAATATGTAGTGACTCCAAGAGGGAACGTTATGCTCGATTGTGGGTTCATGCCCCTCGATGACTAGCTTGAGTGACAGAAACATGAGTCTAGGGGATGTGCTGTTGCCACAAGGGGGAAAACAACGGTGCTTGTGCCCGCGGGTGCAAGGATTGTTTACTTTACGCAAAGTTCTTTTAATGCAGTTGTCTGTTGCTTTGAGTTTACACTATGGGTGGGGCTCGCAACTTAATACCAGCGAGATGTTCTGGATAGATATCTCAAGGTGGATGATTAGTAGTAGATATTGACGGATTTCGGTCTACTTACTTTGGCGTACCGCCCATGCTTTGAACCTCAACCTTTCTTGCAATGTAGTCAGCATTGGTTTGCGTTCGTGGTCCTGTCAATTGCCCAGCTGTAATTCATTTACCTCACATAGCTGTTTTATCGTCTTTTGGGAGAGAGACATCACTAGTGAACATCATGTGACTCCGGTCCATATTACCATCATTGATCACATCTGCTATTTACTTTTCGCTATTATTTACTATTGCAAAACATTATCTATCACTACTATCATTGATTTTAATCCTTTGTGAACTACAAGGCCGGAGGGATTGACAACCTCTCTGTACTCGTTGGGAGCAAAGTTATTTGTATATGTGTGCAGGTCCACGTTGATTGCTAATTTGCGCCGTTAGCAGTTGACACCTACTTGTTGAACCTAGGAGTCTCTGGGGATTCGACCCTTGGCATCTTTGCTAAGGGAAAACACTTCCACAACACTGCATCTTTCACCTTCCACTTGGGGTAACCAACGAGGGGTTAGAGGCCCGTCAAGGAGTATTTTCTGGCGCCGTTGCCGGGGACTCCACTCTTCAGGATAGGGGAGTTGCATGCTATCTTTTACCTTTGCTTTTTAGTCTTGTTAGTTTACCTTTCATTTTTGCTTTAGTACTTTTTATCGAAAATCACAAAAATAGTTATCTTGCTTGCTTGCTACTATGGGTTCCACCGAGAACACCAAGTTGTGTGACTTCACTAGTCACAACAACGATGACTTTATCAGCACATCTATCACTACACCTGCCACTTCAGCACCTTCATATGAAATTAAACCTACTTTACTGAACTTAGTCATGAGAGATCAATTCTCCGGTGCTGGAGATGATGCTGCTTTACACTTAAACAACTTTGTTGAACTTTGTGATATGCAAAAGTACCAAGAAATAGATGGTAATATTGTTAAGCTTAAGCTTTTTCCTTTCTCCTTGGGAGGAGGAGCCAAAATTTGGTTTCAGTCTTTGCCTAGAAATAGCATAGATTCATGGGACAAGTGCAAAGATGCTTTTATTGGAAAATACTATCCACCTGCTAAAATTATCCAACTTAGAAGTAATATAATGAATTTTAAACAATTGGATAATGAACACGTTACCCAAGCTTGGGAACGTATGAAATCTCTTATCAAGAACTGCCCTACTCATGGTTTGACTACTTGGATGGTTATCCAAACTTTTTATGCAGGCTTGAACTTTACCTCGCGGAACTTGTTAGATTCGGCCGCGGGAGGAACTTTTATGTCAACTACACTTGGTGCTGCCACAAAGCTTCTCGATGAGATGATGACCAACTATTCCCAATGGCACACCGAACGCGCTCCAACAGGTAGGAAGGTAAACTCTGTCGAGGAGATTTCCTCCTTAAATGAAAAAGTTGACTTGATCATGTCTCTACTTTCGAAGCAATCTACTGTTGATCCTCGTGATGTCCCTTGAAATTCTTTGATTGCTCAAGAACAAGTAGATGTGAATTTTATCTCTAGAAACAATTTTAACAACAATGCTTATAGGAGTAACTTTGGTAACAATCCTAGACCGTTCCCCTCTAATTATTATGGGAACAACAATGCTTATCCTATCACCAAGAACTCCACTACTGAACTAGAAACTATGCTTAAAGATTTCATCACTACCCAAAAAGCCTTTAATAAAAGTGTAGAAGAAAAACTAAATAAACTAGATGATCTTTCTTTTAAGGTAGACCATTTAGCCAATGAGGTAAAATTGCTAAAAATTGAAACTTCTCCTCTTAAGGAGAGGGAAGTCATTCCTATAAATGCTACTCAAGTGCAAATTAATGAAAACATTAGGATGATGGCTAAACTTAAAGAGAGATGGGCTAGAGAAAGGGAGGAAGAGGATAGAATTAAGAGCCTTCCTACCCACCACACTGTTGCTACTATCCAAGTTATTGAGGATGTTCAAACTCTTAGCACCCAATGTACTCCTGGTCCCAATGGACCTATTAATGGTGATGCTATGACTATATAAGCTACCAAACATGTGAACCTAAAGGATACTACTACCACTTTACTTGATGCTCGTGACCTTGATTTTGATAATTGCACTCTTACCGAAGTTATTGATTTCCTTCACAAGATGTCTAGAGACCCCCGCACTAGCACGCTTAACCTTGCCTTCACAGAGCATATCACTAATGCTCTCATCAAAGCTAGGGAGGAGAAACTTAGAGTAGAAGCCTCCATACCTAGAAAGCTAGAAGATGGTTGGGATCCTATGATAAAAATTAAATTGAATGACTTCTCTTGCTATGCATTATGTGATGTTGGAGCTAGTACCTCTGTTATGCCCAAAAGGATATATGATATGCTTAAATTGAAACCTTATGATTCTTGTTCTTTTGGTGTTCGTCTCGTTGATTCTTCCATAAAGAAACCTTTGGGGAGGATCGACGATGTTTTTATCGTTGTTAATGATAATTATGTTCCCGTTGATTTCACTATTATGGATATTGAATGTGATCCTTCATGTCCAATTATTTTGGGACGTCCCTTTTTGCGCACCGTTGGTGCTATCATTGACATGAAATAGGGTAATATAAAATTTCAGTTTCCTCTCAAGAAAGGGATGGAACACTTCCCTCGAAAGAAGATCAAGTTACCTTTTGAGTCCGTTGTACGGGCTAGCTATTCTTTTACTCTTGATAAAACTTGATCTCTATGCATTATCCCTAGCTTAAAGGCATAAAAGAAAGCGCTTTTGGGAGGCAGCCCACATGAATAAAAATTTTTGCTTTTGTTGTGTCTTGATGTTGTTTACTACTGTAGCATCATCATTGTATCTTTGCTTTTCATATTTGTGCCAAGTATAGCCTCTGATTGCTAGAAAGTTCAAAAGTTGTGAGGTGTTGTCCAGGAAACAGATTCTGTCCTTGGATAGAAAAATTCGTATAAAATCACCAGATCATCTTTTTGGTCTGAATTTTTTCGACAGCGTTCTCTATATAATTGTCTTTCGTGCGTCTATTCTGAGTTTTTTTTATTTGAGTTGCAGAAGTATCCCGAACAAATCAATTACTACCTGCTGTTCTGTTTTTCACAGATTCTGTCCTGTTTTGCCTTTCCTTCATTTCACAAACCAAGAGCTTGCTTTTTCTTTGCAAAAACCTTTTGGCAATCTTGAGAAACAGTAGAACTTCAAGAATATCTTTATTTCCAGCAAGGTATAATTATTTTATTAAGGGTACTAACCTCGCTAATCAGATTATGATGAGTTATGTATGAAGGGAGTTTTCAAGTGTGCGAGGGAAGATGATAAAAAGATTCAGGAGTGTCAAGCGCTCAAGCTTGGGGATGCCCCCGTGCACCCCCAAGAAATATTCAAGGAGACTCAAGCGTCTAAGCTTGGGGATGCCCCCGTGCATCCCCTTCTCCATCAACATTATCAGTTCGTCTTTCGTTCCGCTATATTTTTATCACTTCATGTGTTATGTGCTATGCTTGGAGCGTCTTGCTTTTAGTTTTCTTTTTAGTTTTTCATAACGAGTCGGAACTCAGCATTCCTTTATGTGGGAGAGAAACACGCTCCACTTCTACCTAGAACATAACATAGAACTTTCATGTCTATCTTTGTTGTGTGTGTTCTTTGTCTTTTAAATAGCTACTATCGTGCTCTGCTCTTAGTATTCATGCTTATCTTTTCAAAGAGCTTTTATTTAGTTGGTTGCTTGAACTCTCTTTAATTACTATGCTTACCTTATTAAGAGAGTTTGCTTCCGTTGCATTGGTTAATATGTCTATGATAAAGATGCTACGTGCATGATGGTGCTTAGTAGTTCAGGTTTTCTTATGGTTAGTCTCAAATAGCTGGGGGATTCCCAATGTGTTATTGGAGTACCAACATGATTTGTTTGCCTATGATGTGGTGTGGTTTAGTAATATCTTCCTTCGAGAATTTATTTTATTGACTTGGCGTATGCTCACGCATATTTAAGACTGTAAAGAAAGTCTGTCAAGCCTTGATGATCTTTTATTTCTGAGTAGCGATATAACTACCATGCCTGATTCAATGTTGCTTTGTCGCTCTGCATGATTATGACCGTCATTGCTCTCTTAGTTGGTCGCTCCCAGTCTTTTGCTAACCTCCACCTGTACTAAGCGGACTGACTGCTTGTGCATCCATATCCTTTTAAACCAGTTATGCCATATGAGTCCACCATATCTACCTATACATGGTATTTCACCGCCACTCCAAGTAATTTACATGTGCTACCTTTAAAACCTTCAATCTTTGCAATACATAGCTCATGGGAAAGTAGCTTAAAAACTATTGTGGTAAAGAATATGTTGCTTATGTATCTTATTTCTTATAAGTTGCTTGCTGAGCGGTAACCATGTTTCTGGGGACGCTATCAACTGTCACACTTTTGTTGAATATCATGTGAGTTGCTATGCATGTTCGTCTTGTCTGAAGTAAGGGTGATTTGCCGTGGGTTGAATAAGTATGCATATTGTTAGAGAAGAACATTGGGCCGCCAACCAAAGCCATGTATCATGGTGGAAGTTTTAGCTTGGACCTTAATCCTCAATCTCTTATGAGAATATGCTTATGCATTAAAGAGGAGTCCATCATCTATTTTCTATGTTGTCCCGGTATGGATGTCCTCAAGTTGAGATATATCAAAAACGAGAAATCAAATGCGATTTATCTCCTTGGACCTTTGTACATGTGGCATAGAGGTACCCCTTTGTGACACTTGGTTGAAACATATGTAATGCAATGATAACCCATGGAAATCCGAGCTAATTAGGACAAGGTGCGAGCACTATTGGTATTCGATGCATGAGGCTTGCAACTTATAGGATGTGTTATGCATGACACATATGAAGTACTACTACCGTTGACAAAATTGCTTCTATGTTTTTAAATAAAAAGCTCTAGCACATAACCATTCTTTTACTTTTATGTTGAGTCTCCATCTTCTTTTAAAAGCACCAACTACTGAGAGCATGATTGTCATTCTGAGTGTAATGTGCATTGTCCCAAAGTAGCATTGTCTTTTGCATGATTGTGATATCGTTTATTTTGAAATCATTGTATCTAGTCATCACTTAAACCTTGAAGGTGCCCCTGCATTTATGTTTTGCTTCACTAAAGGGGGCAAGCTAGATATCACTTTATCATATTTGCACATCATGTTCATTGCAAATCTTTTTGATGTTTCAGTTTCATATTGTAAAACTTTCAGTCATTTGTGATTTTCTCATGAGGCAACTTAATTACTATAGAATCATTGTCTCAGTAAGCTTTTGTCATATGACTATAAAAAGTCCTATATGGTTAATAGCATGTCACCACAGAAATTATTCTTGTTATCATTTACCTACTCGAGGACGAGCAGGAATTAAGCTTGGGGATGTTGATACGTCCAAAACGTATCTATAATTTCTGCTTGCTCCATGCCACTTTTGGGTGATATTGCTATGATATTCATACACTTCCATACACTTTTGATCATATTTGGACTAACCTACTAATCCAGTGCACCCCGGTGCCAGTTTCTGTTTTCGGCTGATTTTGTATTTCAGGTTTTCACGTTACGAGAACTGCCAGGAAAAATCCAGAAAAATTATATAAAAAATCAGCGTTCCGGAACCGACCTTGCTCCCAAAGTACAGCCGGGGGGGCACCGGGGCTCGGGGCGCCCTGTGGGCGCCCCCCCCCCCCCTGGGCCGCGCCGGGGGGCGCCTGGGCCCCCCGAAGCCCGTCCGGTGCCCCCCTTTGGCATATATTTAGAGCTTCCCTCGAAACCCTGGGAACAGGAACTTTTTCGCGATCCCATCTCTGTTCCGCCGCCGCCGCTGCTTCCAAGATCGGGAGCACCAGGAGAACTCTTCTCGGCACCCTGTCGGAGGGGAGGATCACCACCGGGAGCTTCTCCACCACCATGGACGCCTCCCGGATGAGTCGTGAGTAGTCTCCCTTGGACCATGAGTCCATGACCCGTAGCTATGTGATGTTCTCCTCCCGTTCTTGTGCTTCACTAATTAGTCCTCGTGAGCTGCCCTACATGATCGAGGCACATATGTAATCCTTACGCTGTTGCTATGATGAGTTTGCTGGGATCCGATGGATTATGAGATTATGTTCAGATTGTTCTTGAGTAATATATTTGATCTACCTCTTTTATATTTATGTTCATAAGTAATTCTTGCATGTTCTCCGTTGTTATTTATTGCTTTGGCCGAGTAATATGTAGTGACTCCAAGAGGGAACGTTATGCTCGATTGTGGGTTCATGCCCCTCGATGACTAGCTTGAGTGACAGAAACATGAGTCTAGGGGATGTGTTGTTGCCACAAGGGGGAAAACAACGGTGCTTGTGCCCGCGGGTGCAAGGATTGTTTACTTTACGCAAAGTTCTTTTAATGCAGTTGTCTGTTGCTTTGAGTTTACACTATGGGTGGGGCTCGCAACTTAATACCAGCGAGATGTTCTGGATAGATATCTCAAGGTGGATGATTAGTAGTAGATATTGATGGATTTCGGTCTACTTACTTTGGCGTACCGCCCATGCTTTGAACCTCAACCTTTCTTGCAATGTAGTCAGCATTGGTTTGCGTTCGTGGTCCTGTCAATTGCCCAGCTGTAATTCGTTTACCTCACATAGCTGTTTTATCGTCTTTTGGGAGAGAGACATCACTAGTGAACATCATGTGACTCCGGTCCATATTACCATCATTGATCACATCCGCTATTTACTTTTCGCTATTATTTACTATGGCAAAACATTATCTATCACTACTATCATTGCTTTTAATCCTTTGTGAACTACAAGGCCGGAGGGATTGACAACCTCTCTGTACTCGTTGGGAGCAAAGTTATTTGTATCTGTGTGCAGGTCCACGTTGATTGCTAATCTGCGCCGTTAGCAGTTGACACCTACTTGTTGAACCTAGGAGTCTCTGGGGATTCAATCCTTGGCATCTTTGCTAAGGGAAAACACTTCCACAACACTGCATCTTTCACCTTCCACTTGGGGTAACCAACGAGGGGTTAGAGGCCCATCACATGCCAGCGGCCATGACTCATGTCGGCACCATGCCAGCGCCGGCATACAATGTCGGCTTCAGAAAATACCACAGTTCATGCTGGCGCACTCACCAGCCGGCCGGCACACATGCCAGCACACAAAAAATGGTGGGACTTGAGTTCGACCACGCCATCGCGGCTCCCGTGGTCATGTCGGCACACCTGCCGGCATACAAAAAAGTTGGCCCTCGACGCCATAGATCACTAGTCGTCGAACTTGAGCATGTCGGCCTGCATCTTCTCGAACCACAGCCTCTTCCTTGGCGACAAGGCGTTGAGATCGACCTTCATGATCTCCACCCCGGTCATCATGCTTGCAAGAGCCACTTCTTTCACCTTTGTCTTGGCGTTGGCGGCCTCGATCTCTAGCATCTTGGCTTGCTTCTCCGCCTCGAGCTC